>OZ010587.1:113322443-113380582 GCA_963932145.1 Acanthosepion lycidas | reverse complement strand
TATATATTTTTATATATATATATATAGTAAAGTAATATATATATATATATATATATAGTAAAGTAATATATATATATATATATATAGTAAAGTAATATATATATATAATATATATATATATATATAGTAAAGTAATATATATATATATATATATATAGTAAAGTAATATATATATATATATATATATATAGTAAAGTAATATATATATATATATATATATATAGTAAAGTAATATATATATATATATATATAGTAAAGTAATATATATATATATATATATATATAGTAAAGTAATATATATATATATATATATATAGTAAAGTAATATATATATATATATATATATATAGTAAAGTAATATATATATATATATATATATATATATATATAGTAAAGTAATATATATATATATATATATATAGTAAAGTAATATATATATATATATATATATAGTAAAGTAATATATATATATATATATATATATAGTAAAGTAATATATATATATATATATATATATAGTAAAGTAATATATATATATATATATATATAGTAAAGTAATATATATATATATATATATATATAAAGAAATATAGTCTTAAGGTGTGCTATATTTATGGAATAAAGTGCTCAATATCAGAGATAGAGCGTGTGTAAATATAAAAGTGAACATAGAAGTCAACACTTAGAGGCGACAGTCTGTTTCATGCTATATGCAATCGTCAAGCCACGTGTGCTGTTATTTTTCTCGGCTATTTATATATATACGGGTTAGTGGTGCATTGTGGGTATTCTATTATGGCGGTTATTTCACCGGAAGTCGTTTGTTTATCTATTTAGGTCAAATTATATTGCTTGTTTTTATTTTTGTTTCTTATTTTATTTATTTATTTATTTATTAACGTAGTAAAAATTTGTTTATATCACTTATTTAACAGTTTTGTTTTGGTTTGGGAATTTAATTAAAATTTGTTCAGTTTTGGGGTTGATTGTTGTAGTTCATTCTAAGTATTATTTTGGCGGGAACAGTTTTTAATTGATTATATTTATTTGGGATTGGTTTGTTTATTTATTTACTTGGATGAATTTAGGTTAATTTATTTTACTTGTACATTTTCTCTTTTCGGTTTTCGATTTTTAAGTAACATAGTAATTTTTTTATGTTTTATTTCTATTTTTTTTTTTGTTATTTTTGCTTATTAGTATATTTATTTGTTTTTATTTTATTTTTTCCGTTTTAATTTTTTAGGTTACGTAGTAAAAATTTATTTTCATGTCTGCATTTTGAGATGAGTTCGGTTCTAGTTTTGTCTGTGTTTTGTTTGTTACAGTTTCTTAAGATTATGATTGTTACAGTTTCTTAAGATTATGATTATAATCATAATCTTAAGAAACTGTAACAAACAAAACACAGACAAAACTAGAAAAGCAATAATAAAGATTTTTAAAAATAACGGATTCGACATAGATATAAAAACTAACCTAAACGAAGTAGATTTTCTAGATGTTACCTTCAACCTAAGAGAAGGCACACATAAACCATATAGAAAACCTAATGACAAACCACTCTACATACACACATCTTCCAACCATCCACCTTCTATAATCAAACAGATACCAAAATCGATTAACCGCAGGCTCTCTGACAATTCCTCCAATGAATCCCTATTTAACAAAGCTAAGAAAGACTATGAAACAGCCCTAAAAGATAGCGGATTCCCAGAAACACTCACATACTCACCACAGAATACAAAAAAGGCCAACAGAAGAAGAAATATCATATGGTTCAACCCACCGTACAGCAAGAACGTAAAAACAAACGTAGGGAAAACATTCTTCAAACTCTTACACAAACACTTCCCAGAATCAAGCACCTTACACAAGATATTCAACAAAAACACTGTAAAAATCAGCTACAGCTGCACCGAGAGCATGGCACAAATAATAAAAAAGCACAATAGGAAAATTATCAACAAACCACACGAACAAATTAAACCCACGTGCAACTGCAGAATAAAGAACGAATGTCCCTTAAACGGAAATTGTTTACAAAACAACGTAATATACCAAGCCACGATAAAATCACCAGATAATGAAGAAAAAGTATACATAGGAGTAACTGAAGGACCCTGGAAACAAAGAAATTATACACACAAAACATCTTTCACAAATAGTAAATATGCAAACAGTACAATGCTTTCTAAGTATATCTGGGAAATTAAAAACAAAACGAACATCACACCAAAAATATCTTGGAAGATAAGGAAAAAATCATCAGCCTACAATAACCAATCAAAAACTTGCAAACTTTGCTCGGAGGAAAAAATAGCTATCATTACTTTTCCCGACCAAAATAAATTATTAAACAAAAGATCCGAACTCATCTCAAAATGCAGACATGAAAATAAATTTTTACTACGTAACCTAAAAAATTAAAAACGGAAAAAAATAAAATAAAAACAAATAAATATACTAATAAGCAAAAATAACAAAAAAAAAAAAATAGAAATAAAACATAAAAAAATACTATGTTACTTAAAAATCGAAAACCGAAAAGAGAAAATATACAAGTAAAATAAATTAAACCTAAATTCATCCAAGTAAATAAATAAACAAACCAATCCCAAATAAATATAATCAATTAAAAACTGTTCCCGCCAAAATAATACTTAGAATGAACTACAACAATCAACCCCAAAACTGAACAAATAGTTTTAATTAAATTCCCAAACCAAAACAAAACTGTTAAATAAGTGATATAAACAAATTTTTACTACGTTAATAAATAAATAAATAAATAAAATAAGAAACAAAAATAAAAACAAGCAATATAATTTGACCTAAATAGATAAACAAACGACTTCCGGTGAAATAACCGCCATAATAGAATACCCACAATGCACCACTAACCCGTATATATATAAATAGCCGAGAAAAATAACAGCACACGTGGCTTGACGATTGCATATAGCATGAAACAGACTGTCGCCTCTAAGTGTTGACTTCTATGTTCACTTTTATATTTATATATATATATATATAGTAAAGTTATATATATATATATATATATATATATATAGTAAAGTTATATATATATATATATATATATATAGTAAAGTTATATATATATAATATATATAGTAAAGTTATATATATATATATATATATATATATATAGTAAAGTTATATATATATATATATATATATATAATATAGTAAAGTTATATATATATATATATATATATATATAGTAAAGTTATATATATATATATATATATATATAGTAAAGTTATATATATATATATATATATATATATAGTAAAGTTATATATATATATATATATATATATAGTAAAGTTATATATATATATATATATATATAGTAAAGTTATATATATATATATATATATATATAGTAAAGTTATATATATATATATATATATATAGTAAAGTTATATATATATATATATATATATATAGTAAAGTTATATATATATATATATATATATATATATATATATATATAGTAAAGTTATATATATATATATATATATATATATAGTAAAGTAATATATATATATATATATATATATAGTAAAGTAATATATATATATATATATATATATAGTAAAGTAATATATATATATATATATATATATATAGTAAAGTAATATATATATATATATATATATATAGTAAAGTAATATATATATATATATATATATATATATAGTAAAGTAATATATATATATATATATAGTAAAGTAATATATATATATATATATATATATATAGTAAAGTAATATATATATATATATATATATATATAGTAAAGTAATATATATATATATATATATAAGTAAAGTAATATATATATATATATATATATAGTAAAGTAATATATATATATATATATATATATATAATAGTAAAGTAATATATATATATATATATATATAGTAAAGTAATATATATATATATATATATATATAGTAAAGTAATATATATATATATATATATATATAGTAAAGTAATATATATATATATATATATATATAGTAAAGTAATATATATATATATATATATATATATATATATATAGTAAAGTAATATATATATATATATATATATATATATATATATATATAGTAAAGTAATATATATATATATATATATATATATATATATATATATATAGTAAAGTAATATATATATATATATATATATATATATAGTAAAGTAATATATATATATATATATATATATATATATAGTAAAGTAATATATATATATATATATATATATATATATAGTAAAGTAATATATATATATATATATAGTAAAGTAATATATATATATATATATATAGTAAAGTAATATATATATATATATATATATAGTAAAGTAATATATATATATATATAGTAAAGTAATATATATATATATATAGTAAAGTAATATATATATATATATATATATATATATATAGTAAAGTAATATATATATATATATATATAGTAAAGTAATATATATATATATATATATATATATAGTAAAGTAATATATATATATATATAGTAAAGTAATATATATATATATAGTAAAGTAATATATATATATATATAGTAAAGTAATATATATATATATATATATATATAGTAAAGTAATATATATATATATATATATAGTAAAGTAATATATATATATATATAGTAAAGTAATATATATATATATATATATATATATAGTAAAGTAATATATATATATATATAGTAAAGTAATATATATATATATATATATATATATATATAGTAAAGTAATATATATATATATATATAGTAAAGTAATATATATATATATATAGTAAAGTAATATATATATAGTAAAGTAATATATATATATATATAGTAAAGTAATATATATATATATATAGTAAAGTAATATATATATAGTAAAGTAATATATATATATATATATAGTAAAGTAATATATATATAGTAAAGTAATATATATATATATATATAGTAAAGTAATATATGTATATATATATATATATATATATATATATATATACATATAGTTAAGTAAAAAATCTGTTGGTATATAATCCAAGTGGATCCTAGTAACATAAAAATATTAGAACTGATTCACAAAAAAAAGAGCACGACGTATTTTGTTTAATTTATACAGAGCAATATAATTAATAATCAAGCAAATCCCTTTATCACATATGGGGAATAGGCTATTTTGGCAGACGGCGAAAGTGGTCGTCTGTCTTTTCAACCCCGGTATGGAATGAAATGAAGTTCATGTCTGTAAGGTTACAGGAAGGGGGGATGTAGCAGTTTAACTGTGAAGAATTGATATTGGAAGCTAAAGGATCGACTTAAACCTTATCTTGCCGAAAACACCTAATACAGAGTTTACACTTTTTACTGTTTCAGTCATACACTAGGCATGAAACAGGAGTCAAGGAGGGTGGTAAGTATCTATCTTAAAGGGGAGAAGTTTTACTTAAAAACAAACAAACAAAAAAAAAAAACCCAGAATATTAACCTTATGATGACAAATTAAAGAAAACAAATTTTTAATTTAAATTTAAAATTAAAGAAATTAAAAACGAACCCAAAAATAAATTTTAAAAAAATCTATGGATAAAGAGGCGTAAGAGGTTAACAGAACGAGAATTAGAGAGATATTCTAAGTAGAGGAAATTTTATAAATTATAATTAATATAGTATAAAAGGTCTTAGAGGGAGAGGGGAGTGACTTAGAGTAGCTAAATAAGGCAAAATTCCACACTGGGAAATAGAATTAATTTTTGGCTTATTATGTCGACATTTGAAGAGTTAGAAGAGATGAGAGTCGGAGAGTGATTTTGGTTAGCTAATTAAGGCGAAACTACCTGAATTTGAGTTTGTTTCTATGTCGACATTTAAACACTAATTCGTTCCTCTGATTCAACAGTTGGCTTTCATTATTGTATTTTATTATTTTAATTTTTTCTTCTAAGCATAAATCACACCTATCTCTAAAACTATTCGGAGTTTTAACAGAGCCTATAATTTTCCAAATTATCTGTGGGTTTAAATTTTCGTCCTTAAATTCCCAAAATATTTTTTGAAAGAGCTGTTTGGTGTTTAAGTTTATGGTTAGAGAATGAGTGCTTATGGGTATCAAATTATGGTTTTCATTACCCCGCGGAAATCCCAATGTAAACTTTTTGATTTTCCATATTTTCTTGGAGGAAATGGTAGCTTGATATATAACCCTGGTAGCTTTGCATTTACCCTCTACTGGAAAATTATAATTTGATCTACAACCACAGGAGGGTTCAATACCAGATCTGTCCCATAGAAATTCCTTAAAATTTGGTGGTTGTGTGCGTTAATAATTTTATAAATGTTGTTGGTACAAGAGTAGCTAATTTTAATCGTTTTCCTATTGAAAATCTTAGGTGATTTTTTTGGGAAGTCCTTATTGATTAACTTTAGAAAATACTGTCAGATGTTAATATTTGACACTTTGCAGAATATAGTTTTTCGTTTTCTGTGTCGACGTTTCATTTCAGTTATCTCGGTTTATTTACAATGGTTAGACAATTTATTTTTAAAACCACATTTTTTAGAGAGTATTTTCATAATTTTTTTTTATTTTCATTGAAGATATTTACGTTCGATGACAATCGACAAATCCTACTGTTAACGGTGGTACACACACACACATCTATATCTATTTATGTAAAACTCTCACTTACGTCGCTTATATATATATATATATATATATATATATAAGCGAGGTACTTATCGAGAGTTTTTGCGACAGTTGCTATCGCAAAGTTCAAGATGACAATTTTTTTGCTTGATTTAAAGAAATAAAATTAATTTTTATTAAAACGATAGAAAATGACTTTAATTTGTCCCCGAAACTAGCTTTGCTTCACACTGACATTGAACGCGATTATATATATATATATATATATATATATAGCGAGAGAGAGAATAGAACCAATAATGACCTTCAATTAAAAGTTTATAGAAAATATACCAACAAGAATGAAGTCATAAACTACTATTCTTACCAACACAACAGAATAAAGTCTGGTATAATTATAGGATTTTATTTAAGAGCACTAAGAATCTTCAGCCCCCCAATATTTGCCTGAAAAAGATATATACATAGAAAACGCCTTTAAAAAAAACCCTCCACTATCCTCATTAACGCTAACAAAGAGGTATCCGAAATATACAACGACAAAAAGGTAATGACGTTATTGAGAACAACAACAACAATGGCAAGAAACTAGATAAAAACAGACAATATAATCTTACCTACTAACTCCTTACTATCCAAAACAATTTATGCAGTTATCTAAAAAAATAAATACATAAATAATTTATCAAATTAAAATAAAATAATAAATAATAATTATATTATTAAAAAACGAAATTTCAACAACAACAATAACATTAACTCACTTTCGTTTATTAGACATTAAATTAGATCACTTAGAATTCTCCATAGTTTACCTTGACTTTCACACTTAGCTTAGAGAATATTTATGTGCGTTCTTAAATTTAAAAACGTTGAAAAATATGTTTATCAATATTTGTTGCAAAATAAAATTCTCACATTTAATTTGATAAAGTTCATCAGAGGAGGAAACGCATCAACAAAGAAAAGTTTTCCTTTTGTCTATATTCACGCATTCACACACACACACACACACACACACACACACACATATATATATATATATATATATATATATATATATATATATACAAGGGTAAATAAAAAATTATTCGAACTTTCACCATTTTTTAATTTTCCTCGTTATATATATATATATATATATATATATATATATAAAAGTGAACATTGAAATCAACACTTAGAGGCGACAGTCTGTTTCATGCTGGACGCAATCGTCAAGCCTGACGATTGCGTCTAGCATGAAACAGAATGATGTTATGGGCAAAACGGTTAAATGGAGCTACACCACGCTGGAAAAAAATCATGTATCAAATATTTATATGAATTATTATTATTATTATTATTATTATTATTATTATTATTTGTGCGTTATGTTTCCTGCTTTGTATCCTGTAAAGCTTGATTCAAACTATGGTCCTTAGGCCCTATAGAGAAATTGTCATTAAATTGATAGCACTTTTTTAGTATATAGGATGTTCCTTGTAGGGCGATCTTCTGGGCAACGTGTATGTTGATGTTACCTGGGACACTGTTAGTAAAATTGTTCATTCCTTTTCTCGCGAGGCCCAGTGCTCCGATTACTATTGGTACTGTCTCAGTCTTCATTCGCCACATCCTATTAATCTCGATCTCCAGGTCCTTGTATTTGGACAATTTCTCGATAATCTTTATGGCGGTGTTTCACTCAGATGGGCACTGTTATGTCAATAAACATACACTTCCTGAATTTCTTGTCTTTTATGATAATATCTGGTCTGTTGGCTTTTATTTCCCTGTCAGTTTGAATTGGCATGTCCCAGAGGATAGTTGCATCGTTATTATTAGTATCATTATTATTATGTACGCATATTAAATCTTTTTATACAGTAAATAAAATATCTTTCATGACAGGAGACGGTATCTTGAAGTATTTGACTGATAAGCAATTATGCCAAAGATGCAAATAAAGTCCATTTACTGAAATGATGCATTGAATTAATAATTTCATTAAACTACAAATCGACTATCAATTGAAAATCGTTAAATTTTATTTTTAATAATGAACCATGAAAAATTGACACATTGCTTAGCTTGTCTGGTCAGACGTTAGGGCGCGTCGTGTATTCGAGAACACATCTTTAGTGGAGCCATAAATGGAAGACGAAATAATGTAATGTTACACAGTATTTACCAAATTTGAACATTTTTCTTTACGACATCTTGAGAGTTTTAATATAGCAGTTTGGAAACACAGGAAATCAAAAGGCATCGCGTGTTCTTGGCATTAGTTGCCAATCACAGCGATTCAGGGAAGATAATCTGCTTTTCTTTTTTTTTTGTAAAGGAGCCAAAAGTCGTTCAGGTTAAACGTCAGGAGTGAGATGGATTTTACTGGTGTGAAACGTCTTATCTGTGTCCAAGAAAAAGAAACCTTCTAAATGGTCGGACGTCGTAAGAAAATCCAATCTAGGGCATCATTAATCATTTCTTCAGCAAATCGATGAAGGCAATCGCCTAGCGACCCTGGTGTCGGAGTCTACTAGCAGCTGTATTGTACACTCGGACATCTGGTTAAACTCCTCTGTGACGAAGAGGGTTCAGTTGGACAAGGGTCAAAAGACTCATGTGATCTGATCGAATCTTCCCGATTATATTCCCAGTATATTTTGCTTCTTTGATGTTAATAATTCCAATTCAAATCAGAGAAGGAATAAAAGCGTCGATGCCATGTCTGTGTGCGGATTCCACTGAAATGCTCATGTTTTCTGTGATCGTCTTGAATGTCATACTGTTCTTCTGTCCGCAAAGAATTCATAGTCAGTGCTCCTGTCAATATTAAGATGCTAGACAAGGTGGTTAAATCCGGGAATTGAGGGAGTGAACAAGAAAAGGCTGTACATATTCCAGTGGGATTGTTTCTTCTACTTAGTAATCTTGACACGTTAAAATTTTTTACGATCAAGCCATCTTCAGGATTTTTAACATCCCCCACCCTCAATAAGCCCATCAAATATAAAAAAAAAAATCAGGCAACCGAGTTGAAAAACTAAATCAAACAGATATGATTGACAAACTCATGGCCAGTCTAGATATAAAACCCTTTACATTAACGTCCCGGATGAAAATTGCTTAAATCTCTTAAAAAATCATCTAATACAAGCAAAGATAAACCTCTCCCTCCCCAACAGCTAAAATAACAAAAATCAGAAGTCTCATCCCTAATCCCTAATCAATGCAATTTCATATTTAATAATAATTTTTATAAACAGAATTCTGGATTAACAATGGGATCACCTCTTAATCGAGTGATGGCATGAATTTTCTTAGGATTTCTCGAATCTGTTCCTTTCCAAGATATTTTACCCAAACAATATACTTCCATTGATATATCTCCTTCATACTGATTCACCTGATCTCGTAGATAAACTAAACAAAATCTAATATATAAAAGAATTTATATATGAATTGGAAATAAACAATACTTTACTTTTCCTAGATATTATGCAACACCACGTTAAGAATAGCTTAAAACTTGGTTTCTAGCGAAAATCAACTAATATAAATGATCTCATAAATTTCTATTCTCATCATAAAAACAAAATAAAAATCGGAATAATCACCAGATTCTACTTAAGACCACTCAGAATTTGCAGCCCTCAGTATTTACATGAATAGGAGCAATACATTGAAAATACTTTCAAGCTCCTCCAATACCATAATTATTTCATATTCAACGCGAAACAAAAGGCTCATCAAATGATTCAAAATAAAAAAACTGCGCTTCCAGAAAAACCTAACGTATCAAAATATATTGTTCTACCTTATAACTCAGTCACAACCACAATTTAAAAAAATATCTGAACTCAATATAAAATTTGTCACAAGTACGTTAAAACGATAAAAGACTTAATTAATACAAAACAAAAAAAAATGTAAAACTTGAAGAAGGAATTTGCTCTATTACCTGTAATAATTTCTACAGGGAATACTTCGAAGAAACCTTAAAGAATTTAAATAAAAGATTATATGAACACAAAAGGGATCGTCTACAAAACAACACGTTAAATGTATTAGTTGTTAATCGTAACGAGACTGACTACAGATTTGATTTAAAAATGCTACTCTAATTAAAAGTGAAAACAATTTACTAAAGAGAAAATGTTTAGAATGTGCTTTAATCGCTAGTTCATCCACAATAATTTTGCGTCCAGTTTCTTAAAATGTTTCACCTTTCTTGGCGGATCTTCTATTATCACAATGTAGGAGATTTCATAGCAGGAGTGATGGAAACATAAAGAAAAAGAATCTCAATGAAATCGGCTCGATCATACATATATATATATATATATATATATATATATATATATATATATATACACACACACACACACATGTATATATATATATAATATATAATATTAGACAGCATATATTTTATATATAAAGAAATAATCATACATAGAATCAATCAGTAATATTAATGCGATTAATGGCGAAATTACTTCGCTAGTAGAACATAAATTTACCATATTACAAAATTCATATAAAAATTCTCACTTGAAGTTTTGTAGCGTTGCAACTCGCACGTTCCGGTCTGAATTCGGAGGGCGAATATTTTGTATGACAATTTCT
Organism: Acanthosepion lycidas; assembly: GCA_963932145.1. Classification (NCBI taxonomy): domain Eukaryota; kingdom Metazoa; phylum Mollusca; class Cephalopoda; order Sepiida; family Sepiidae; genus Acanthosepion; species Acanthosepion lycidas. The sequence goes on along the minus strand of OZ010587.1, from coordinate 113,369,257 downwards.
CGGACATTCAGGCCGGTAAATGTTGTTTAATACTGTTTATTATAAACAGAGCATTTACTTAAATATTTGTATCTATAAAAAGAATGTATAAACATAAAAATGTCTTAAAATATATTGTCATCTACAGACTGTTTCGCTGTATCACAGCTCATCAGTGTGATATACGTCCGGTTGCCTCTAGCTAGGATCGAAACACGGCTGAATTGTCGTCAGTCGGAGATTCTATCCCTAAGCCTATGAATTTATTATATTTAGGCAACAAGAATCCATTGCAATAAGTTTGCTTTCCAACTGTCAAGATCTGTTTGTTAATGTTTTATTGTTTTTTATTCAATTTTCGAATAACATTTTATACACGAAGATCAACATTTTGGATAACTATTCGAACATCATGTTTTGTTCAATTTTTTGTTTAAATACTTTCAACTATCTCTCAGTTATTATCAAGAACTGCGTGTTATTTTGTTTGGTAGACGAGAATTTCTTGCTTACATACTGGCATTTTTCGAACACTGGGATTCACTTTAATCCAAAGTGAACGGTAGCACTCGACCGCACCGGAAAAAAAAGTAACAAATAGATATACGTTTTATTATTTATTTATTTTGTATGCATATATCTTATAACATTATTCGAAATAGCATGATCTGTAGTGAAAGATATTTTATTTAATGTGAATAGTTTCTTTCGTTGAATGATGGCTTCGAGAAATTTGAGTTTTTCCTTACAATGAGTCCTCTGTACTATTTTGGTATTATTTACTAATATTCATCGTGTGTGTATATATATATATATATATATATATATATATATATATATATATATATATATATGTGTGTGTGTGTATATATGTATGTATGTGTGTGTGTGTTTTGAACAATAAAAAATATAATAAAATTAAAATCTTCAGACACACTGGGTTGTATATTAATATTCTTTCGTTTTTATTATTTAAATTAGATTCCTCGACTAGTTTCGGCCATCATGGTCATCATCAGGAGAAAAAAAATCTGCTTGTTAGTAGCAGTGAACTACAGAAATATATATGTGTGTGTGTGAGTGTGCGTGTGTGTGTTTATGTGTGTGTATGTAGGCTTGTATAGAATATATATATATATATATATATATATATAAGATTACTAATAAATTCAGATGTAAATAGTTTTGTAAGAAAAAGGGGGAAAAGTCAGTTTAGCAAATGGATTAGAAACTGACTTTAAATAAGTTTCAAAAAGTGAAAGCTGTTTTTTTTTCTCTAACAGCCAAAAAGACGCTGAACCTTAAAAAAAGAAAGAATTTTGATTCCGGGTCAAAGGCGAAGTAAAAAAAAAAGAAAAAGAACTGACATTATCTTCCTCTATTAAAAAAAAATGTTCAGGAAAGGAAAAGCAGAAGCTGTGAAAGATATTGCAAGAATGAAGATCAGAAGTGTACGAATTAGTGTTGTAGAAGATACAGCTGTGAGCAAGAGACGGCTGGGCGCAGTTTTAGTAAAAGATTTTTTCATGGGTATAGTGAGGTGTTAGCTTAAAGGATGCAGGAATTAGTGGGAGTGGGTATCAAGGTGTGGGACGAGGTTGGTGGCATACACACACATTCCCAAGTATATTTAGACTGATACACACACACACACACACACATCCTTATCTATTTTAACATTTTCATTACCTTGCATGGAACTGGGTCAAAACCAGACCATATATAGAAGAAAGACGACTTCCTTTTTCTGCGAATCGTTCCCAGAGATACCCTTGTTAGGAAAACTGATGTTCGATGCTGTTTTTTACCTTCTTCGACTCTCCCAGACCCTAGACTTCCATATGCCAAAGATTACTGTACCAATTAAGCAGAGATGCAAAAAGATAAGAATTGGTGAAGGAAAGCAGAAAGAGAAACAGAGAGAGAGAGAGAGAGATGATTTATCTACAGGGATGGGCGGTGAGTGTTGGGGTGGAGGCAACAGCTAACAGGACCTAAAGATGTGCATTCTAATGGAGAGGGCGATGAAGACAGAAGACAACGGCAACAACAAACGACTCTCTGAGTTAAAAATTCTTCCTTGTATGAGTTATAAACAAATTCAACAATCTATCTATCTATCTATCTATCTATCTATCTATCTATCTATCTATATATATATATATATATATATATATATATATATATATATATAAGTCTATTCATATCTATCTATGTATCTACCTATCTTAGTTTATTTAGATCTATCTAGCCACCCCACTCAATTCATATCTATCTATCTATCTATCTATCTATCTATCTATCTATCTATCTATCTATCTATCTATCTATCTATTTCAGTCTATTCATTATCTATATATGTATCTATCTTAGTCTATCCATATCTATCCAGCTACCTCATTCAATTCATTATCTATCTATCTATCTATCTATCTATCTATCTATCTATCTATCTATCTATCTATCTATCTATCTATAAGTCTATTCATATCTGTGTATCTATCTTAGTCTATTCAGATCTATCCATCCACCTCACTCAATTCATATCTATCTATCTATCTATCTATCTATCTATCTATCTATCTATCTATCTATCTATATATATATATATATATATATATATATATATATAAGTCTATATTTATCTATGTATGTATCTATCTATCTTAGTCTATTCAGATCTATCTAGCCACCTCACTCAATTCATATCTATCTATCTATCTATCTATCTCTCTCTCTCTCTCTCTCTCTATATATATATATATATATATATATATATATAAGTCTATTCATATCTATCTATTTCAGTCTATTATCTATCGAAGTCTATTCATATCTATCTATCTATCTATCTATCCACCTCACTCAATTTATATCTATCTATCTATCTATCTATCTATCTATCTATCTATCTATCTATCTATTTCAGTCTATTCATTATCTATATATGTATCTATCTTAGTCTATTCATATCTATCCAGCTACCTCATTCAATTCATTATCTATCTATCTATCTATCTATCTATCTATCTATCTATCTATCTATCTATAAGTCTATTCATATCTGTGTATCTATCTTAGTCTATTCAGATCTATCCATCCACCTCACTCAATTCATATCTATCTATCTATCTATCTATCTATCTATCTATCTATCTATCTATCTATCTATATATATATATATATATATATGTCTATATTTATCTATGTATGTATCTATCTATCTTAGTCTATTCAGATCTATCTAGCCACCTCACTCAATTCATATCTATCTATCTATCTATCTATCTATCTCTCTCTCTCTCTCTATCTATCTATCTATATATATATATATATATATATATATATATATATATATATATAAGTCTATTCATATCTATTTCAGTCTATTATCTATCGAAGTCTATTCATATCTATCTATCTATCTATCCACCTCACTCAATTTATATCTATCTATCTATCTATCTATCTATCTATCTATCTATCTATCTATCTATCTATCTATCTATCTATCTATCTGTCTGTCTGTCTGTCTAATTAACTAGCTGCTTCGTAAGCTAACTCATTACTTATTGAAGTGTTTTCATCTCTTCCAATTAAGAGTGCCTCGTTATGGCGCAAATGTTAGAAAACTAATGTCGCCTACCATTTCTTCTCTGGTGAGTTTCGTCGTTACTAGACACGATACAATTTTGCCCTTCTATCAGACTTAAATGAACCTATCTATATTGATCTGTTCATAGCTATATCGCCTGATCTATTCATTAGCTACAGTCACTGATCGAATGTAAATTATGAAAAGCGGTTTGAAAATTAATTTCAAAATTTAGCCATAATGAACAGATTTAATCCTTTGAAAATTCCGCTTTCCGTACCTGTAAAACATAAATATATTTGAATTAAAATTTGACATACTTTAAAATATTCCAATTCTTTTATACACCTGACTCAAAGGATAGTTTTGTTTTAAACGTTTATTTAATACTAGCAATAATACCCAGCATTGCGTGGGCTCTTTCTTTTGATCTGCTGTGTTACTTTCTTTGAGAGATCTGACTATAATCATAAAATGTTCTTAGTGAAATCGTTGTAATTAAAAACAAATCGATAGGTTTAATTTTAGCATGATGTATAATTTATAATATTTGTCAGATTTTCAAAATCTACCATTAAAAATGACAGCACCTCTAACTTCTTTTTAGTCATAGCTTATCTCCTTTTATTCCCAAGTTTCGATCAAAGGTGGTTAACATGTTTAGAACAGCAAATGGCTTCATTTGAATAACAAACCAAGTTAATCACAAAAGGAATTAACAAACCAATCGCTTAGCCCGAAAATACCAGAATTGAAAAGTTTTAAAAAAATGATTTTTAAAGCTTAATATCCACATAAGTTGTCTACATTAATCGGGCACTGCTAAGTTGTGCAGGATAAAAGACATATTCTGTTAGATTTAAGCGATACAACAGTATTTATTTTTTTTAGTTTCATGTAATATTTGCCAGCATAGAAGCCATAATCGCCTGGAGAGACAAGCAACTTTCCATATCTTCAGTGTTTTCCTCTGAGTACGTAATTATAACCGACGCTCGGGTTTATATCCCTCCTCTACTTCTCCATATATAATTCCATCAACAAAAAAAAACATTACTTTAGGGTGATGAAACACGTTACATGGAAGTATTTCCACTTTGTCATTCAACGCCTAACATTGTCCTGATACATAGAAATTTATGTATCATATTCTCCAATATATATATATATATATATATATATATATATATATATATTGTTTGTATTTAGGCAGCATTTTTTCATTGGTGCATGTTTCATTAGATAATAGTTTTGTCTATTTATTTTATGTAAATTCCTTTCATATCGTCTGATAAGCTTAATAACATTATCATTAAACGAAGAAAGAAAATAACCATATTGATACATATTTTTTAATCCTATCTAAGCTTTCGGCTTACATAAGTCATTATCAAAGATGACAATTACATTACAATATATTAAGCAATACACGGACAAAACAGTGATGATAGTCTGTTTATGTTTATATGGAAGATTTCCAAGCAACGACAAACTCGTGCATACAAGACGCTGGAAGCGAAAATCGCAGCTCATGACGTCACACATGGTCACGCGAGTGTGAAAACGAGAATTATTATGTATGCGAAGCCGTTGCTATAAACAGTATAAACGTTGGTATAAACGCTTCCAGCGTCTTGTATGCTGGAGTTTATCGGCATTTTTTAGGTGAAGCACATGATAATTGGAAATAAAATATGTAAATTTAATAAAATGTGAATTTTATTTATTTATGGACGATACTAAACTAATTTAAATTATCATTTTACTAAGTTATATTTAAGTACCTAAAATATTTGCTTACTAACATTTTTATAGTGAAGAAGCAAGGAAAGGTGGGGGGATGGGTAGAGTTAGTGAATACTGTTCTTTTATTGTCCTTTTTTTTGTTTGTTTTACTCTCAGTTATTATCCCTTGCGTCCTAGTGACTTTTATTGCCTTGCTTGGAGGAAAAGGATCTAAAAAAAAGAAAAGAAAAAAGGAAAACGTCTAGTTGCATCCATTGTTCCATAGCTATGGAACCCCAGTCGACTCCATTGAACTAGATGACCGTTGACTCTACAAGAAGCTTCATAAACCAGGTTCTTTTTAATTCTGTTGGATGTCTAGCCACTCGCCCATTAGAAAAGCCTGGTGGGGGAACCGGTTTAGTCGCTGTACATGCGCCAGGGAGAACTAGTTTACACGATACCAGTATTTCTCGTAGAGTGACCTGTGACTATATTCACAATAATTAGCAAACATAAAAAAACTAAAACTTCGTTTCATTGTAAATGATCTTTTATCTGTTGTAATTGGATCGTAAATGATGTCATTGGTATGTCATAAATTAAAATCAAAACGATTTAAATTTCTGATATCTTTAACCAAATGCTACGATGAAAAAAAAAAAGAAAGAGAAAAAATAAAATATAAATTTTCATTAAATTCTAAAGCTATAATATTTTGTTCTGGATAATGAGCAGTAATGGTGAGAAGTCGTCAAACAAATAATTATTTAGATACAAATATCCGTTCTCTAATAAAGAAACAAAATATAATTAATAACAAAAAAGTATTAAAACAAAATTCCCAGCATTCCTCCGTATATATATATATATATATATATATATATATATATATATATATCGTATATACCGTATATATATATTGTAATAAAAAGAAAGAACAGTAAGATATATAATCACTTATATCCTTAGAAACAAAAAAATACGAATTGTATGTGCGTTTAAAACTCAGTAAATTTAAAAATAAGTTATTCCAAAATTCGCTTGAGATGAAACAGAACTAATGCTTTTAATTTAATTATATAATTAATTTTTTTAAGTTTTTAGCTACGGTTTTTGAAACATGATAATTCCTGTGTAGCGAAGAAACCATATTTTAAATCAGTTAATTTATAATATTATATATATATATATATATATATATATATATATATATATATATATATATATAATAAAAAGGCTTAAACACTAATATTCTATGGTCATAATTTATTCCATTGGAATCGTAAATACGATCCAATTCATCAGACCTACAAATACAAATATATAATATCAGTTAATTGAATTTGTAGGTCTGATGAATTGGATCGTATTTACGATTCCAATGGAATAAATTATGACTATAGAATATTAGTGTTTAAGCCTTTTTATTATATATATATATATATATATATATATATATATATATATATATATATATATATAACTGGTTAGGTATAAATACATGCGTATTTATATAAACGTGAGTATGTTAAACTGCGCATTCTATAAAAAACAGGACAAGTAGAAAATTTTCACCTCTACCCCAGCCCTGAACACCCCAGCACCGCCACCACCACCAGGATCACCACCACCATAGCACTGATGATTACCCGGATCTTATCTTATGTAAGAAGAAAAAAAAACAACCCGTCGACTATAGTTGAGCAAAGCAGGTAACAAGGAAAGTATATCGTGTAAGTAACGACAAATGTGTATTCGGGTCTAAACACTTCCAATTAGATCGGCACAAACTGAACGACTCCCTGGATAAGTAAATCTGCACTCAATTATAAAGCAACAAATTGCTTTTATCTTTAATATTTCATCGCACATCAAATAGCTGTGAGCCGAGAAGACGATTTCCGCCGAGAATACGATCCACAGCCATTTTTTTTTTTTTGAAATAAAGAAAAAAAAAAAAAAAATAGGAAGAAAACTATGAGTCGTTTTCTTCGTCAGCTGTCAAAGCTAAAAACACATTTGTTAAGCTCAGTTGAGATCGACACAAGAAAAAAGAAAAGATCAGTGAAGATTGGAAATAGGAAGATTTGTTGCGCCAATATTCGAAAATTAGAAAGCCTGCAAGTTTTTGGAAACTAGCATTTGAAATCCTAGTTTTTGTCTAGGCTCGAACATTGACCTCTGTTAACGGAGGGAAATACATAAATACTTTCATCCATTAAATCATTTAAAAGGAATTTAATCAATTCCCGAGTGCTGTTTTTTTTTTTTTTTTTTACGCAACATTAACGAAAATCAAAAATTGAAATCCAATGACAATCGTTATCTTCTGTCTTCTTAATTCCTGTTCCTTTATTGTTCTCTCTCCTCAATAATATTTTTCTTTTACTCATGTTCTTTCACGCTCAGTAACTCCTTGCATCTTAGTGGCTTTATTGCCTTTCTTAGAGAGAAACGATTAAAAATGTATCTGTTTAACCAGCTTTTTTTTTCTTTGTGCCTGCAAACTCTTTAAAAGTTGTTTGTGAAACAAATGGTGAAACGGTTTTAATAGAAAAATCGCATTCAATATTGTTTACTTTTCATGTTTAATTTAGGGAAAAACTACAACGGAAGTTTGGCTAATGGAACAATAGATGAAGGCGCGTGTCGTGAATGGTTTTATTTAATTCTGTGATAACAGAATGTGTGACCCAAAGCCGAAAAGGGGAAGCGGGGAAAAGGTCGGTCTTCTTTCTTAACTTGAAACTTAACTAACCACAAACGCTGACCCAATCATACTAACAATATTCCTTGCACTAAAACAACACATTCTTACGTACCTTTCTCACAACATTCACCATATTACCTAACTAGTCCCCATATGAACAATATGAACAATATATCGTCTGTGGGGGGGGGGGAGAGGAATGAAACAACAATTTAAAAATTTTAAAAACTAGCCCCAATGAGTATTTACAATATGACATAAAAACTATTTACAAGAAACTAAACAAAATCATGTTAGTAATAAAACTCCCCGCAATCACTAAATGTAGCAGAAACATCAGTTAACTCGACGAAAATAAATGCGAGATTATGATAATATAAACGTGTCGTGAATGGTGTTTGAAGTTTAAAAGTCTTCGAGCTGAAAAAGCAAAAAACGTTCTTAAAAACTCACAACTTCAGTAGATAGAAATTGCCGGTATTTTGAAGAGACAAAAAAGGGTAGATTATAGGGTAGATTATATCCATTTAATGTTCAAGATTGGGCGAGGCTTTTGACAATAAAAGTCCAGGTTTCGCAACTATATAGCAAAGTTAAAATGACAGCAACATTATAAACCATCATTTTATTAAATTCAGATCTTTGTTATTGAAGATCCGTTTGGATTAGCTTTGAAAATGTCCCGGATGCAGTTCCAATCCTATGTTTCTCATCCTTTATTCACATCCTTTTTTGAGGGACACTTTTTGCTAAAAGGCTATCTAGATATGGAAAAAGGCTCTATGTATTCTAGAGGTGTATCACAGATGGTAATATCTAAACTGGGTCAGATGGTATTTGGGACTGGTTGTGCAAGGACCTAGGTTTTCTTGATATACACTAAAAGGCTCAACTCAGAGTTTCGCAAAGGTTAATCCGTACATCAATGATAAGATAAATATAGTGATTTATTTAGAGAGATATTTATTTTGAATTTCGTTCTATAAATTCGAGAATTTAAAAAAAAAATTAATTATACATATACATATATGTGAGTGTGTGTATGTATGTATACATACATATATATATATATATATATGTATACATATATATATATGTATGTATATATATATACACTTACATATGTATATATATATAAACACACACACACACACACACACATATATATATATATATATATATATATATACACACGAATAAATTTGCTGATCTTTCATCCTTATCTTTTTTCTATTTTTTTCCTGGTTACTGCCGTTAAAGTACGGATGTTCCACTTCCGGTGGGGTAATCACTTCCGGGACTGACGCCTACAGCATATCCGGAGCGGAAGGCACTTCTAGACATGGAAACAAGGTAACGTTAGCAACGCGGGAAATGCTGCTATTAATTTTGAGGTCGGAGCCATGGTTAGGAGTAAACAGAAGTTAAGAGGCTGCAGCAAAAATACAAATTTCGTAGCTTCTCTCATTTTATCAATAAATACTTGAAGAGGAGCATTTTATGAATCTACCCTCACCCACCAGAATTCTCCACCGGGCAGTACCTTTATATATATAATTTCAAAAATAGCTAAAATATATCTATATAGGAATAAAGACAAAAGGAAAACATATCTTATCCGACCTGCTTCGCCCTCTACTGAACTTTTATTGCATAACAATTTATCAAATACATTAGTTATCCATAGAAGTAAATTCAAGCAAAGCTTTGATTTCAAGAATACCATTAAAATAAAGAGTAACTGAAACGAAAAATTCTCGAGAATGTCGCTATCGAATTTTATCAAAATATAAATCTGCGTCCGGGATTTTTTCCTAATATCTCCGTTCCTAAAAGAATTGCTCCTTTCCCAAACCAAAATATATGACTATCAAAAAGTTAAAAGATTGAAAGAAAACGATTAAGATCATAACCGTCGTTTATCTAAAATATATAATAAACAAATTAATCCCAAACTAAAATAATACAGGTATTAATTACATTATGAAAACTCCCAAAAGTACATTATTTACTCCCTTTTGTTTAACAGACATTAAATTACATCACTTATCGTCTTCCATAATTTACCCAAACTTTTCAGTTAACCTAATGAATATTTACGAGCGTGTCTTAAATTCATTTTTTTTTTTTTAAAGTAACGAGATTTTCACTTTTGTTTATAAATATTTGTTGGAAATTAAATTCCTTACATTTGCCTTGATAAAGTCCATCAGAGGAGGAAAGGTGCCGGCTAAGATAATTTATCTTTTTGTCTTTATTCATATATATATATATATATATATATATATATATATATATATATATATATATATATAATAGGTACTATCTATCGGGCAAAAAAAAACAAAAAAAAAACAGACATGGCCTGACGATTGCGTTTAAGCGCGAAACAGACTGTCAGTACTGGGTGTTCACTTCAATGTTCACTTTTATATTTACATACTCTATCCCTGATATTGAGAACTCTAACTCATAAATATAGCATAACTTAAACTATATTTTAGCACATATATATATATATATATATATATATATAATAGGTACTATTCGATAAAGAATTCTGATGTGAGGGATTTTCGCAAAATGGAAAATATATATTATGAAATGGACAAAGTCCGACAATTATTTTAAGACATTTTTATGTTTATACATTCTTTTTATAGATACAAATATTTATGTAAATACTCTGTTTATAATAAACAGTATTAAACAACATTTACCGGCCTGAATGTCCGAGAAATTTTCATAGAAAATATTCGTCCGCTGACAGGAATCGAACCTGTACCCTATACGGAAACGTCATATAGCCTGACGTGCCTTAACCGATTGAGCCACAGAGGATTGTTCGGTTAGCAAGATCGATTTTACTGCTTTTAAACTACAATCTTCCATGAAAAGCAGTAAAATCGACTTTGCTAACCGAATGATCCTCTGTGGCTCAATTGGTTAAGTCACGTCAGGCTATATGACGACGATCTGTGCATCTATTTTTGTACAGTTTGCAGTATGACTCATGAATGAAGACATTGAAAGAGAACGCAAAAGTTGAAGACGTTAGATCATTTTTTTCTGCAAAAATGGATTTGCAAATAAATCAATAAATCTAGCTGACTTCAAACTCGACACGAAACATTGAGCCACCATTAAAAATAAAGAAAACTTAGCATTCTGACCTGCATTTGAAGCGCGATAATAAACATAGTTTTGCAGTAATTAAAGTCAAACAACCATTCTCCTTAAATCTATTTTACTCATTTAAAATCAGCTTTGATTTTTGTGAAAGCTTCTGATCGAAAAATCAATTACAAATATTGATCACATGTTGTAGGGTGGGTGCATGGAGTCAGCTTTATCATGGGACATTATGCAACAATGGGAGTAGGGGAAAACGACTTTCTCTGAAACAAAACAGAAAGTGCTTCATCGGTCTGCATTCCAACCTACCTATCTACCTAGAGTACCTTCTATTTTCTATTTTCCGTAGAGCCTGGGTGGGGTAAAGGTGTAGGCGTTGATTTTTTCCCATGTGCTCCCATCTATTTTGCAACAAAAAAACAAGTGATACCATTTAAAAAGGAGAGGAAAATAAAAATGGCTTAATTACTTGAATGAGGTTGTCATCTTTCGAAATATTTTTTGTTCTTGATTTTGTAATTGAGGCCTTGGATCATCAGACAATTTATAGCGGTTTACTAAGTGTAGCTTAGATGTGGCCCTAAATCGAAAGTATCGATCATCTTCTTAGGGGAGAACCCACTATTCAATTGTAATTGATCTAGCGAAACAAGCTTGTTAACCATTGCACGACATCGAAGTACCCTCGTCAAACAACGGCCAAAACGTTGTAATAAATATGGCGACAAAGATGAGGACAATAGTCCGAATAATGTAAATAGTGGATAAATAGATAGATAAATATTAATTTGATTCGAACCCTGGCCGCTGAAAATCACTCATCTATATTGGCGTGTGTAAATGTTTTTCAAACTTTATGTTTTTAAACTGTTTTTCTACTGTGTCTTTTTTTGTAAGAGAATGCTGGGAACTTATATATTTCTTTAAATATTTTTGACTAATACACGAACTATGAAACTGACTACTTTTTTCGGTGTGAGGATGCGATACACGGTCGGTTTAACGTTGGATACCCTATAAATGTGGGCCCAGGAGGGGAAAATGTCGCGATTAATGTCATGCTGGCACATCTCCAATCTATTTCTTCTTTAGATTCTCTGGCATTTTCACCGGGAAAATTTCAAAATAACATTAAGCCCAATCACCCTTCCCCACACCTACCACCGGCAGTACCTCTGCTTCGGGAGGGACTGGAGTCGTTATCTGGCGCCTGAGGCGCCCCCAAAGGGTAAGTGTCGGGCAATATTTCCACGGTATTGCCGTTAAACCTACTTTAAACTGACCTTGTGTCACATTCGCTAGCGACGTGGGTGCACAGAAAATACACTTCCCTCTTTAGTGCTGTGAGGGAGGTACTGCCGTAGATTTGGAATCACTGGGACCAGACTTCCTCTATAGCTTCAAGAGGAAGAGAATAAATGCGACATTTGAATCTTCGATTTGTCTACCTTCTCATAGTGGTGTAGAATATAACACAAGGTCGATTTGGTACTGGGCTGCCCATCCGTGTAAATATGGGTCAAGGACAAAAACTGTCCAGTTCTCGTGACCATTGTCACGTTTGCGTTGGTATTCTGCCAATCTTCCCCTCTTTAGTGTTGTGTGGTATGCACTGTCGTAAGTTTGGAGATCTCTTGCGTTAAGCTTCCTTTATTAATCAAAAAGGGTGTGGAGAGGAGGTTGTTTTAAAATTACAACTTTTTTCTTTCAAGGAAAGAGAGAAAACTTTTTTATTCTGTTTACTGAGTCAAGTTAACGTTTGGCCTCGTTTTGAAAATTAAAATATTCCCGGTGCCTTTCTTTCGTTCCCCTCCCAAATCAAATTGGACACATTTGAATAGTTTGGTCAGATCTTTGTAAAATCTAAAATCTCTAAATTTATTTTAATGAGTTAGAAAAACAAACTTAATATTAAGAAAATATCTAACTCAAGTGAGCAACTTTATTTCTTTTATTTTGATAAACGTTTTTACACTAGAAAAATGCTGCTTCCTGACGAGGTAAGTAAATTTGATTACCTTTTCTTATCTTGGGAGTTGTTCTGTTGCGGCCATTTTTTTTCTTTATATTTTTCTAAGTAAATCTTTGCTATTCCTTACGCAACGAAATTGACCCTTGGCTACATCTTGAAATATAAAACCAAATCATATTAACTGGTAATAAAAGTCTTCATTTTTTTAAACGGAAATGCTATTCGTAATGAGGAACGTCTGTTTGAATCGTTGATGCAAGTCAACAAAATTGACTGAAATCGTCAATTTATGTTTGATATATGACAAACGAGTCTTTTATTTCCGATGGTGGATATCTGGTTGTTTTTTAACTGCCGCTCCCGGCTTTTATGATACCGGATTTATTTCTCAATCAGTGCAGGTTCAATTCGTGTGATAAGTTTTGTGGAATGTCTAAATTCTGCGAGGTTATCAAAACAGCGCTTCTTACAGCAAAATAACATTTCTACATGGTAAGCAATAAGAATAAATCTCTGATTGATGGGTGGGATTGAAAAAGAAATCCTATTTTGGTAATTTCTATTTTGAAATATTCAATTATTCAAAACCATATCTATTTCCGCTCCCAACATTAGCAATTCTACCTCAGGTGATCATTCTAATGTCGATCAGTGCTGTTATAAAAATTTAGCAAGTAGAATTTCTTGCTAACCGGATTAAAATCACGTGGGCTCGCCAACGGCCATTTGTTATTTTTAGAACATTTTCCAGGTGATGTGGTCTATCTAGTTTGAAAAATAGACAATCCAAGGATTTTAGAATTTTAGCCAAACTCAGTATTTATAAAGTCATGATCAGTCGAAGATAATCAAAACTTGCATATGTTTAATTATTTATTTTTTGATGACCATTTCTAAATAGTTACCTTTTCTGTTTCTTTCTGGCTATGAAAGTTATTGGGATCTTGTTGAAATGAATAAGTGACAAAGGATTTTGACACGCTTAAAAAAAGAAAAATCAAAAACGCCCGAGAGATATTTTTCCCCTTTTCGTTTAAGTTCCATAAATTAAAACCATGTAGATATGCAGAATGTAATAAAACTGGGACCTTTTCAGTTATACCACTACGTATAATACAAGTGAGCCGTTGTGCAATTTTATACGACTATACAAATTACAGTGTAACCCGGATATAAGAGATTTTCTCTGGTTCCAAATTAGAGCCATACTTACCGAAACAAAATAGACCAAACCCGGATATAAGAGACTTCTTCTCCGGTTCCGACAACTCTCTTATATCCGGGTTACACTGTATATTTGTTTTAACCCTAGAACACTAACCATCAATTAAAGTTACACCACTACTAACCATGGGTATATCAGACCCGATTTTTAAAATATCAAAAAAAAAAAAAAAAAAAATTACCTATAAATCTTTATTTGAAATATTTTACATGCAGGCACTTCAAACTTTGTACTTTGAGTTAACATTAATAGGAACTGAAGAACATATGATTTAGTTAAGAAAATCAGGTACTGCAAATTGTAATTAAAAATAGTAAAATTTGCGCTGGGTACTATATACCCATGGTTACTGTTCTAGGGTTAATAATAAACATTAATCTTCAAATTTTTATTTTATACTAACAGCTACACTCTTCCCAGGGTCAATTTTCTACAGCTGGTTTCTATATAGTCAGACTTCGTATCTCTCTCTCTCTCTCTCTCTCTATATATATATATATATATATATATATATATATATATATACACACACACACACAAAACTCGTTTATTAATAGATGCCAAACATTTTTTTAAAATTAGAAAACTGAAATCCCACATATAATTGTGTCAAAATTGCAATAACCAGATATATTTTCTAAAATTTGAATTACGTAACGGTCAGTCTATATTCAGCACATGAATATTGCGTTGTGTATGAAACCCCGAGTCGTGCTAACGATGAGGGAATAATTCGTATAGTTATTAATATATGCTTAATAGCTCTGTTCTATTACATAAATGACTGTTTTATTAACACCAGCACACACACACACACACACACACATATATATATATATATATATATATATATATATATATATATATATATATACGCATACATAAAAGGTTAATGGTCAGAGTTGAATCCGACCAGGAAACAGTAGTATTAAAAAGTGTGTGTGAAAAAAAAAAAAAATACCATGTAGATCTTTTAACTTTAAAAATTAGGACATCAGTTGATATCCTCAAAGGATACCGTAAGGTTGAAACCAAGGTAGCGGATTCTAATGATCTCCTAAATTTAAAGAGGGTGTCCATAAAGTTCATGTGCACTTAAAAAAATTTATAACTTTATTTGTATTTGCAATAGAAATAATTTGTAAAAAGGATTAGAAAGAAGTAAATCTATATGTTTTAAGGTTTTATGGAAATTTTATTTAAGTTTCCATATGTCCTCCATCATTAGCAATACAAAGGGTAATACTATTTTGCAGTTCACGGAAAACATTTGCCAACTGATTTACAGTAATGCCTAAAATCATATTAGTTATTTTAGCTATACTTAAAACTAGGTATATTAAGCTTTATTATATTTTTACAGATTATTTCTATCGCAAATACAAATAAAGTTAGTTATTTTTAAAGTGCACACGAACTTTATGGACACCCTGTATATTACTCGTGTAACTGAAAAGTGCTGAAAATTGTTTTTCGAAAGATCTATAAAACGTGCTCAATTTCTTTCAGACGTTAAACCGATCTTTACCCGCTTTTGGCATGAAATATTAATTTTTCGGCATATCGTTCCTTGGATTTATCAGAAAATCAATTGATTCCAATATATGTTTTTAACTGAAAATTCCCCCCACCACCAAAAAAAATAACAAAAACTTAAGCCTCTTTCAGAAATATTGACTCTTCATTGCAGACGATAATTTTTAGACCTAAACATCCATTAAAAATAATGTGAACATTTTGTTTTTAATCTTCCTCTTGAGTACAAATAATAGGAAATGTTTACTACGAGACTCCCGTCTCCCTTATTACCCTAATGCGCATGATCAATGCTGACCTTACATCATCGTCATTGGTCCGTTGACGACTTAAAGAACCGCATATGAGATGAGATCGGTGTAATAATACTAACCAAATAATATCAGTACTTGAGGTGGGGACAATAAAACCAAAAATGTCCGTTTGATTCTATTGTGCGAATCCATTTTGGAAAATAAAATGATCAGCCGTGATTTCTGTTGTTGGATTATCTTTAAATTTGAACTTTTATGCAAATGATTTCAAGAGCATTTTTGTGTGGTTCAAATAATTGTCACAATGTTGTTCGATTGCTAAACTATCTACCTACTACCGGCTGGGAATTTGCATCCTTTCAGTTAATCTGTCTTCCCAAGGGGAGGGCTATAGTTTATCCCTGAGCCCCCCCCCCCACCACCTCGAAAATCAGCGTCCGTCTCTCAGTTTAAATCCGACTATGTGCCATGTTCCGTCGTGTGTTTCATATGTGGACCGAAAAGATCTTTAAAGTCGCTCCTAATTTCTGCAATTTTCGGCAGATTAGTTTTCCACACACACACACACACACATATATATATATATATATATATATATATATATATATATATATATATATATATATATATATATATATATATATATATATATATATATAATTCATCGAGTCTAGAAGAAACCTCAACAGAATGCAAAAAGCACTGGACGCCCGTTTCGTCCTATATTTGGGGCTCATCAGCAGTGCGCATCCACTACCGAGAATTGAAACCCGGACAGTTACGTTATCAGGCAAACGATATAGCGTAGTCGTGGCTCGTGGGGGCACAGTCCTATGGGTAAAAGAGAAACTCGCATGAGTTCTACCACGGAATATGTGAGCAAGCGGCGCTATATCGAGTTTGATTCTCTACCGCTTCGTCACCGAGGCCCGTTGGAACAGTTGGTATGACGTTTGCCTGATAAATTAACTGTCCGGGTTTCAATTCTCGGTAGTGGATTCGCGCTGCTGATGAGTCCCAAACGGCCGTCCCGTGCGGGGTTGAGGTTTCTTCTAAACTCGATGAATTACTTAATTATAATTATCTCAAATCCTCCTAAAATATGTAGTGAAGATAACAAATCTATTGGTATATAATCCAAATAATATTAAAACTGATCCGCAAAAAGAGGTCAATGTATTTATTATTACGTAGCAAAATAATTAATAAACAAATAAATCCCAAATTACCTCATGTGGGGAATTATAATCCAAGTTAATCCTACTAAGACAGACGACAGATATTTTCGTCTGCCGAAATAGACTATTCCCCATATGAGGTAATTTTGGATTTTATTATATATATATATATATATATATATATATATATATATATATATATAAAGGGAGTGTTCCTAGTGTTTTTAAAGACAAAATAGCGGCCCTAGTTTCGGCTCGCATTTCAAATTTCTTTAATTTTTTAAGCTTTTTATGTATGCTTTATAAAATTGTTCTATAAATATAAGTAATATTATTTTATAAATTGTGTATATTGTGAAATGTAGTAGACTATAATCTTTTGTACATAATGTGCATATGAAACCATAATTAATTTCAAGTCGCTAGCAAAGAACATATTGCGTGTTGTATGTGATGGGCGTTTTTTCGGTTGGTTGATCGTCCAAAGCATGTTTTAAAGTCACTTCAGTAAAGCAGTCGATCTTGCTTACCTGACACGCTTACCCTGAATATTTATATCTCTACTTGTAAAAAGGCTGTCAAGAAATTACCAGAATGTCTGGAAGGCAGTTTTTTTTTTTTTTTGAGGTAGAATTCCTTAAAGGGCAAGACCCTCAACTCTTTACTGCTATCACGTGTAGCGTATTTGCAGATGGGGAAAAAAACCCAGACGTGGGTGGGGTGGGGAAAGTAAGGAAGGAAGCTTTACATTCTTTATTGCTTTTAGAACGATATATATATATATATATATATATATATATATATATATATATATTTTTTTCAAAAAAGGGGTTTGCCTCCAGACAAGTTATCAGAGTATAAAAAAAGATCAAATTTTGTAGGGAAAGGCACTTAATTTCATTTTAAGTACCTTTTCCCACTAAGGAAGTTTGCCTTTACGAAAACCTTTTATTGCCATAGTCATCAGTACGGTCGTGTATTTAATAACTGGATTTATTGACACTATTTACATTATTCGGACTGTTGTCCTTATCTTTGTCGCCATATTTATTTCAACGTTTCGGCCGTTGTACGCTCCGACGGTCTTCAGGCAGTTGGAATGTCTAACTGAACCCTTTATTTCGCTCACTTGTCCTTGAGGACACATGGCACAGAGGTTAATGGCGTTAGTTAGATCCAGTGACAGGACACAAAGAGTGTGAGTTCAATACCCAGTTAAGGCAGTGGAGAACTTGGAGAGGGGAATTAACAGGAGATAACTGATAACTGACATCCATTAAACATGGCACGTGGAACTAGAACAGTCTACCCCAGTGAGCGAAATAAAGGGTTCAGTTCTTCATTCCAACCACCTGAAGAAGGCCGGAGCGTACAACGACCGAAACGTTGTAATAAATATGGCGACAAAGATGAGGACAATAGTCCGAATAATGTAAATAGTGTACATAATACCTCATCTCAGAAATATAGACAGAGACTGGATTTATTGAATCTCTACAACAAGACAATGTGAAAGTCGATTTGTCTTAATTATTGGCGAATTTAAACTTAATAACATCAACTACTCTGAAGACACTGAAATAGCCATAAGTTATTGGATGGTGGTGAGCAAAAGTGACACTTAATGCTGTCAGTTACATATCGGAGACGTTAAAATTTAAAGTGTGGGGAGGAGAAGTGAGATGATTTCTAAAGAAACGCACCTCTCCTAAGAATTTTTAACCTATTTTCTATCAATGAATTCTCCCCAGATGGTAAATAAATAAATAAAAATAAAGTATGAGGTGAATCGAAAAATGTGATTAGGGAAATATCTGGTCACTCGAAATTAGTGTTTCGCAACTAAAGATTAGGATAGATGCTAAAATATTTTAAGCTGCACCTTTAACGCACCCAATCCAGCATTTGAAATCCTCACTGGTCGTTAATATGCAACAATCTCAGCCATTAGACATTCTACAGTTAACTTTTTCTTGTTAGAATCGTTACTTCTATATGGTCGCTATTTAACTAGGGCAGCTATCTAATCCCTATTGTATGTATCTGCCCAGGCACATTTGTGTTTCAATACACACAGATTCAATCAGTGCTACAACTGTGTTCAATAAACCTTAATTACAGTTTCTGGGAGAGACCGCATCATTTGATTAGTGATTTGAACAGGATCAATACGCTCACGCCCTCTGTCACGATAACTTCAGACTTAGTGCTAATAATAACTATCGATGACTTCTGAAAATATTTATCCACCCAATTTTACTTATGAGGCTTGGGTTAGTAAGTGGTATTTTTTCCCAGACCCTTCCCGACGGTGTCGCGCGCTGTGATCATCTCTCTCAATCTATATAGATATCAAGGTCACCTCCTTAGTGAGATTCGAATCCAGGTCCATGGGAAGAATTCTAACTGATCAGTGACGTGCATACTTGTCACGTGATTTTTTTTTTAATTAAAAGTAGGACAGATACTACACTGATTTTAAACAACGGGATAGGTAGTGAGATTTTGATCCTAGACCGAACGTCCAAACATTCTGATCCTAGGCAGAAACCGCACTGTCGGCTGGGGCTTCAGAATACGTCGACTGCTCCACTGCAGAAGGGTAAGGTAATGAGGCCACCTGTTTGATGTGGATGGCGACCCGTAATATCTGGGGACGGGATCCTGGTGATTGAGGACTTCAGGAGTCAGCGTCAGATACTTCTGATCCCCAACACACCATTTTGGCCCTTGGTCTAGACGAGCGGTTGAAGAGGCCCCATCCGATCAATCGACTGGTCATAGCCTAGCGCCTATAACGATATCAATTCGATAAAACAAAGATGCAAATTAAAAACACTTCTATATATAAAGCATTCGCTATTCATTTTCCCCGATTTTTTTGTAGTAATTGATATTTTGCAACTTATAAATAAATTGAGGCTGATCCTACTGCTTAATAAATTTATTATTATTATTTATTATTTTTTATTATTTTTTGCTTATTTTTCACTTGTGCATAATACACACACACACACACACACACACACACATATATATATATATATATATATATATATATATATATATATATATATATATATATACACACACACATATATATATATATATATAAACTTCAGGTTTAAATTTTAATCAAGGTCTTTCAAAGTTGTTGAGCATTACCCTAAATAGTCAAGTAATTGTCAGTTGAAAAAGCGATAGTCATTCAATTCATCACATAACAACCAAACCCCAAAAGGCATACATAAGAAAATCGGAAACCCATGAAAAGAAAAGGTAATTTTTGGCAGCCTACAAAAATGATGTAGACTGGTAATCCTCAGTAAAACCTCAATTACATATAAATGGATACAGGAATAGGAGGCTATTGTCGTTCAAACATTTCCGAGAAATAATGACAACTTTTGGTTGATCAGATTGAGAAGAACCCAAGAATCACTTGTTCAGCCTATAAGACTTATCAGGAACCAACAGTTATTGTCATTGACAATGCTCCTTGCCACTTCAATATTGAGAGGAGTTTACTCGATCCAGAATTTGAGGGCAATCATTTTCTCTGAATGGCACCGTACAATACTATGCTTAATCCGATAGAAAACGCTTCGTTGGTTCTAAAGGCTTTCTTCAAAAGAAAATTGGCTGAAAATATGATTGAGATCTTCAAATTCCAACCAGCGACAACGAAAAGGGATTTTGATTGAATAAATTGGAAGACATTGAAAATTCCTTAAAGGAAATAACATCAATGCTATTCAATCGAGTCATAGCAAAAATCCAAAGAATATTTCCATTCTGCATTAAACTTATGTTTTATCAATAAATACTATTCTTGTGTTAAATTTGTGTTTTTTTTTCTCTTTTTGAGTTTGGAAATCTTCATTTTGAACTTTTATTGGTATAAGTCTCGATATGGCTGTAAACACCAATTTGTACACTTTAGATTTGGGAAGAACAACAAATGGTTTAACTGATGCTCAGTCTCTCTCGAATACGATTGTACTGGTTTGTGTAACCATGACTTGTCAAGGCCGACTGTGTTCCCCCCCACATCTTGACACGTCCCAATGCTGCAGGGTGGGGAGTACAGACAGTTAATTTTTATAAATCTGAATTATGAATAACCAAAATAAATAAAAAAATATCTTTCAGACTCTGATCTTGAAAAAAGAATTAAATACTGAATTTTCAAGATTTTTTCTGCTCGCGTCCTTAGATGAGACTTCTCTAGCAAAATTTTCGCCTTCATTGAAAAAGTGCTATCCAATAGGATTAACCCCCCCAAGCAGCAAAATGAGAAATAGCAATTTCCTAGATGAAAAGAATACCCGAATGAAACCAAACACTCGGCAAAAACCCTCTTTTACAAAAATACGTCAATGAAACCTGATCTACAAACTGATTTCTTACAAAGAATCTATTCATACAAATCTATTGTAAAAAAACAAACAAAAAAAAAACTGTCTGCATTAAATGACCCGTTGAGGTGTCGATATGCCGTAAAAGAAACCAAACTTAGGCAGAAAAATTAATGAATGTCATGTTTGTATATCATATTCTTCTATATGTCACGTTCCTTCAGGACATAGGTGATCATGGCTCTCTACAACTTCCTATCGCTTTATTTCACGTTTCTAAGGCTCCTTTCCACCATTCATTTCCACAAGCTTGTCAGGGTAAGGGGGCTCACTGCTTTTTCCCCATCACTTTTATCCTCATTAAGTCCCATGAGGCTTAAATTTGCCAAGCCTTCCTTTCTCATTATACGTCCAATGAATTTCAGCTGTCTTTTCCTGGTTCTGAGTAAAGTGTTCTTTCTTTTGTCATTTTATTTAAGGCTTCCTTGTCTATTCGCTCCGCCCATGGAATTCTCAGTATCCTTCTGTAGAACAACATTTATACTGCTTCTAGATTTTTTTTCTCCTTATGTGTGAGGATATTGTCCAGCATTCACTGCCATATACGAGGTTGGATAACACACGGCAATTCAGTTCTTTTTTTTTCTTTTTTTTTGCTGCTAACGATTTTTTTCCCAAATCCTTACTTAGTTTTGAAACGCCTTTATCGCTTGTCCAATGTATGTTTGGATCTCGGTGTCACATTCTCTCTTCAAATATTTAAATTTCTGCATCTGCTTTGCTGTTAAATACCATTTAAACATTTACCAAAAAACAGTTTTTTTTTATATTCGATGGACTTACACTACATGCACCTAATATACAAGCAAATAATCCAAACTTAAATATTTCATCACTGATCCGAGATACGTAGAGGTCTTTTTCTACAAGGATTATATCCTGAAACAAAAATGTCTGAATACAAAAAAATTATGATTGTAATGAAGTGAAAGTTATCAAGTTTTTTTGAAGTTGTCGACGTGAATGTAATTTTCTTGATTTGTCGTCAAACATCAAATGTGTTACGTGATACATTCTACTCGACTGTTGTGGAAATTTGGTTTGTATGAAAGTAAGATCACCCATCCTTTTATAATCTCAGGATATTCTATTAGCTTATACTCGTAAAATCTGCGATCTGTTAAACGAGACATCACCTGGCGCTAATCAAAACTGCTGGATTGTATCATGCCCCCACCTAGATCGGTGAATGACAAGCTTACATAATCTCTCTCGTGGGCGCATATATATATATATATATATATATATATATATATATATATATATAACACCTTTTAAGTTAGCTGATAGGCAACAATAAACTACAGAAGGACTCAAAATTGATCGCTGCATTTAAGTATTGCATTAATATTTAAGTTTACCTTTTTAAAAGTTCAACGTTAATTCGTCTGTCGCCACTTAATTTAGACAATTTGATGTACGTAGGTCCTTACTTTCCGTACAAACAAATATTTTTATTTCATGGATGACTTTCGCAGGATTTCACAATTAATTTCGATTATTCCCAAAAGTTATAAAAATTGTTATCGTACAAAAAATTCGTCGCAAAAATTACGTCAAAATATCGAAAACAATGGCAGTAATGAAAACTTGTAAATCCAAAATTTCAGGATTTCCGGTCTGACATTTGCATTTATTTTGTAATTTTATATATATATATATATATATATATATATATATATATATATATATATATAAAAGAAGGAAAATTGTTCTTAGCCGACGCGGGACTTTATCTAGGCGGTGGGATTTATTTTATATGCAGAAGCAACACATCAATAAAATATAACTATGGCAATACTGACCTGTTTCTGAGGAAACAGGAAAAAAATCTTTGAAATTATCCCTGTTTATTGGCACTGCCTCTTTGCTGCTCTGACGCACTGATAAAAATGAACATTTACCGACCACGAAACTTCAAAATCTTTATTTTAATTATGTCACCGATACAAATTCCCGCCATAAGCACTAAATGGATTAAGAATAACCCCTACACCTTTGTCCTGATTTGATTTATCAACTAAAAATTTATATTTATAGAAACCTAGAGTTTACGTTCATTAGTTGAAATATTGTTACGGGGCCTTTTCCAGAACGGTTTTTATTGTATGGTCAGGTCGAGATTTCACTTGAGAAAGAAAATAGATGTGTAAAAGTAACAAATGGAATATTGGGAGCCAAAAAGTTAATCTCAAGGTGACAACGAAAGATCGTGAAGTCAGTTGATATCAATAATCTAAATATAAAACCATTTATTCAAAACTTTTGGGATTAGAGTTTTTCAAATTTTGGAATGATCTACAAAGGCCGACAATGAAGATTGTTTCCTTCTTGATGTTCAGCTCTTAACGTTGTTTTTCTGTTTCTTTTGCTTTCAGTCTATCTTGTGAGTATCACATTTTCTAAGCACTGTTTCCTCATTATGTGTTCTATACATTTCAACTGTCTCTTTCTGATGTTAAATATAAGTTTCTATCATTGCTTCCATGTTCAGTCCATGCTAGTTTCGGAATCCTTCTGTAGAACAATGCACGTGCTGCTTCAATCTCATCTACATCTCATCTGTCATTGTCCAAGACAGCCGAATTCTTACAACTTTCTCAACTCTCTGATACTAACTACATTATAGGTAAGAGTATTTGGCAAAGTTTTACAAACGCACCTCCCAAAAAAAAGAAAGAAAAAACAGTGTGTCAAAAGGGGTCGCTTTTTATCTTGACATTAGCGAATATTCTCGCGAAAATTTTCCTTGTTTCAAAAAGCTACTTTTAGAAACTTAATAAAATCCTAACATCTGAAACTAAATTTCTTTTCTTGAGAATTAACAACGAAAATATTAAACTCTACTCATTTGTTTATTTATAAAAATATCATAAAAAAATATATGAACAAACGAGAAAGCCATATTTATAATTTATTTTAAAGAAATGACGATATGGATTTTTTTTTATTTTTTATGAAGAGATTGTCCAGTATTTATTGTCAAAACGAATTTTCCTCATTATGTTTTCTATACATTTCATCTGTGTCTTTCTGATGTTAAATATAAGTTTCCGTCATTGCTTCCATGTTCAGTCCATGCTAGTTTCGGAATCCTTCTGTAGAACAATGCATCTGTTGCTTCAAGTCTCATCTTCGTCTGTAAAGGGATTATCTAGTATTCATTGGCATATAGAAGGGCTGATAAAAAAAATCGATTTTCATCAGGTGCTATATCTGTAGCGAACATTTAACTGATATTATAGAAGGGAAGGATAAAAACAATTGTTTAATTCGTTGTATGTAATGTGAAGGCTTTACATTGGCCCATTCAAAATTGTAATGTGAAGGCTTTACATTGGCCCATTCAAAATTGTCTTTGTTATCTTCAGGATGCGAATTGCAAGTGCTGCTTCTAGGGAAACGGTTAGATGTAATCTATTGCCTACTTTATTTTCAGATCATTTATTGGCTTCATGAGCAACTTGGAGAAAATGCCGATTATCAGTTGGAGGTGTGTGATCGGACCGTTTCAATTCTCCAATCATTGATGTCCTACAATCAGCAACAAGACAAAGAAGCTTCCATCCGAATCAAAGACCAGAGGCAAAAATCTAAGGAATATCACATGGAATGTCTCGCTATGAAAATGACGCTCAATTTCATTGGTTTAACTTTGGATCAACTCTCCGAATCTTGTTGGAGGTATCTCAGTTCCTTGTCCAAGACAGCCGAATTCTTACAACTTTCTCAACTCTCTGATACTAACTACATTATAGGTAAGAGTATTTGGCAAAGTTTTACAAACGCACCCCCCAAAAAAGAAAGAAAAAACACAGTGTGTCAAAAGGGGTCGCTTTTTATCTTGACATTAGCGAATATTCTCCTTGTTCCAAAAAGCTATTTTTAGAAACATAATAAAATCCTAACATCTGAAACTAAATTTCTTTTCTTGAGAATTAACAACGAAAATATTAAACTCTACTCATTTGTTTATTTATAAAAATATCATAAAAAAAATATATGAACAAACGAGAAAGCAATATTTATAATTTATTTTAAAGAAATGACGATATGGATTTTTTTTATTCATAAATTCACAAAAATGTCTTAACTATAGAACAACATTCATAAAATGTTTGAATCCATCTTCATGTTTGTATTTTATCAAAATCCTAAAATAGCTTTTTTAAAATAAAGAATATTACAGATGGAATAAATAAGGAACATTACAGATGACGTATATAATAATAATAATAATAATAATAATAATAATAATAGCAGTGGTACGGATCTAAATCTATCTCAGCAAACCCTAACCCCAGGACAAGACGCCCCTGGAAAGAGAAGTGGGTTGTATAAAAGTTGCTGACAAAAGTGGTTTAAAAATGAACCTACTCTTCATTAGGTGAATAATGTTTAATATTTAAATTTACTCGGCTCTTAACCATAATATGTCTATATTTTCTTTTAGTATGGTGTTTACTGGATGCACACACAAATGTACCAATGTCAGGCCAATTGCTATTGATAACAATCAAATCAATATTTTACCTGTGAAGATCCAAAGTTATAAAGCTTATGAAATAACCATAATTTTCAAAATATCCAAAGTAAGCGTTATGTTAGTCTCTTTAATATGTGGCTTCCAGGTTGTTTTTCCATGTGCGTTTCACCATTTCAATTTATAAATATTTCGAATTTTGGAGCAAATTCAGAGATGCAACTATAAGTGGATACTTTACAACAATGTGTAACGCAGTTAATCGTGGGAAATGAATTACTAGTAATCGTATCGGTGACTGGTCTTCAAAGAAATTGATATTGTGTTTATAGGAGTGAAAGGGAATCGTCTTTTATGTGATTATTCTGGTGAACCGACGATTGATTCGAACAAGTACTGTTCCTAATTAAAGGCTGCGATTTTTGAAAACTTTAAAAAAATTAGTTAAAAGAGAAATAATTTTAAATTGCATGTTTTCACGACGTTGCTGGAATTTTTTTTTTTTTTTTTTAACCTTTTTGCCGTATTCCCTAAATGCTGTAAATATGGATTAATATTTCTGTTCTTTACATACTTTTCTTAAAGGAAAATAAATTCTCTGGAAGACTGAGCTCTTCTTTGGGAAAACAAAAAAATGTCTGCATGAATGATATTATTTACTAATCTTAGTTTTAGCACTTGGCTATAAATATGAAGCAGCAAGTAAATAGGAAATTGTCTGACTGAAATTATGTTTACTGTAATTTAGCACACTAAAAATTGAGATTAACTTTTAAATGTTATAATTTTAGGCAGAGAAAAGAAATTGTAGTTTATTTTGATTGCAACTTGGATATTTTCTTCTTGGATTTATTTAAGCTATTCAGCATGAGAGTCCAAAGTGAACTAAAAAAATATAGGATTTATTATCGGTGGATTTAGTCTTAATCTAAAATTGGCAAATGGGACTATGTTGATGGCAAAAAGGAAACTGAAAAACTTTAAGGGAAAAAAAAGACATTATTAACTGTAAGAAAATCGGATATATTGTCGTCAGGAAAACAAACTTTGTGTGCGCAACAAGTACGACACTTAAACTTACAAGCAGAAAGAGTTGAAATTTCTGCGACACTTTAACAGCGAAAAGAGTGTTTGGAGAATTTAACACTCCCAGGACATATTGAAAGAAGGAGATGGAAGAGAAAAGCTAGGAACCTAATTCAAGGAATACAGAACAGGGACAAAAAGGAATGGTAAAAAAAATTACTTGGTGCAAAAATGACAGGAAATTGTGGAGAGCCATGATCGTTCACCATCTTTCTTGATAAGTGATTTTTTAAGGCCACACTTTAAAAAGGGTGGATATTGGAAAGTGAAATCGGCGAATTTAATTCCGGCTCGAGTCTGTTTCGCCCAATTCGCACCAATCACCTTGGAAAAATTATAAATTCCTCCAGCTATAGGTTAAAGAGCAGGGCAAACTGCACTCTCTTGCCTTGAGGTGGCAATCAGTCTAGAAGCCATTTAAGTGTCATACTTGTTACCCACTTTTCTTTTGATTCATAACTGACGATGCAGAAGATTTTCCCGCTGTTTCTTTCTGTAGTCGACTGGTTGCCAATCAAGGCTGTCCTGCTATTTCCATCCATAACAAGGGTATTTGCGCGTAAGTTAATGTAACGAACATGACTGGAATTCGAACTCAGCTCAGTTCCGAGCCATTTCATTATGTCGCCTTTGGAGAAGGAATATTCAAACCCAGCCTGTCGAGGGAACGGTCCGTTAAGTATTATCGCTCTAGACACGCCCAATGTGCTCTGCTATGGCTGCAATATATGTGGGGCTCTTACAAACAGATCAGATTACGAGGGTGTCGTGACGTGACAAGTTTAAGAAAGAAGACAAAAAAGAAACATCAGAGAAGGCACCAGGCAAAAACGCAATGAACGAAACGAATTCAACGAAGTGATTCTTCTTGTTTTTGCTGTGCCCTTTCATCGGGACGTCGGCCTTTAAACAATGTTTTCTTTCTTTCTTTCCTCCGTCAGTCCATATTCTGCTAATCTGCCATCCATTTACACAAGTCCTTTAGGGTAGGTCACACATTGTTTCCCCTCTGCTTCTCTTTCCTTCAATATATCCCTGCGGGTGTCAGATTCTCTAAGCTCCTTTTTTCTTGTTAAGAGTCCCATAAATTGCAACTGTCTTTCTGATTCGAAGTTAGTGTTTTCCTTTTAGCTCATTTTTCTTAATTGTTCCTCATTGCTCACATTTTCCGTATATGGCATTCTCAGCATCCTTCTGTAGAATCACGTCAGTTGCTTCAAGTCTTCTTTTCATCCAGCATTTACTACTATATTGGAGAATTGATATTCTCTAGCATTTTTAACAAAATCTTTTTTTCTTTCTTAATGACTTGTTTACCGAACATA
This sequence comes from Acanthosepion lycidas, assembly GCA_963932145.1. Classification (NCBI taxonomy): domain Eukaryota; kingdom Metazoa; phylum Mollusca; class Cephalopoda; order Sepiida; family Sepiidae; genus Acanthosepion; species Acanthosepion lycidas. The sequence goes on along the minus strand of OZ010587.1, from coordinate 113,340,633 downwards.
CTCGTGTATAAGTCCATTTCATGTAGAGTGCAACCCCTGAATTTTTTGCATGAATTTTAACCCCCACCCCAGAAAAAAATTAGTTGTGTATAGTGCAACCGGTCACAGAAAATGCATGATTTTCAAAAATATACTTATGTATAGTGCGACCCTTTATTTTTGGCGTAAAAAATTGGTAATAAAAACTCATTACTTTGAGTCTCTACGGTAGTTTTTTTTTTTTTTTTTTTTTTTTTTTTTTTTTTTTGAAGGCATCTTCTGTTATTCCAATATATACCTACATCCGACAAGGCCTCTGATCAGGAGGTTTTGAGGAGCGTGGAATCACCTCTTAATTGCTGGTGTTCCCAGATCCACCCTGACCCGGGGTGGTAGCACATGTTAGGGTCCTAGTTATGGACAAATAGTTTGCTACCAAACTGGTATTAAAACGCTATAAAAGTGTAAATAGATTTTACTACCAGCAATACATTTTGGGGAAAAAATATTAGCAGCAATACATATTTTGGGGGGGCGGAATATTACCAGCAATACAATTTTGGGGGAAAAAATATATTACCAGCAACAGATTATTGAAGAAAAAATATTAGCAGCAATAAAAATCTTGCGGTATTAAATAACCCAATGTGGTTGATATGCCGTAAACCAAACCAATATATAAACTTCGAATACAAATGTTGCGTTTTCAATTGTCTTTTAAAACATTTCCCGAATATTTAAATTTCTGTATTTGCTTAATTATGGCTTTAAGTTATCTTCAGCTGCCCTTCTTGCTAACGATTCTTGCTGATCATTAATTCTTCCTTCTCGATTGCCTTTTCTGTATCTTCTAGGAGTTTCTGAATTTTTTTTCAATAATAAATTCTAGTAGAACTTCTCTTCAGAGAGTCTCTCCCCGAATAAGGGAAATACTCAATTCTTAGACGATAAATTAACTTTTGTTTTTTTTGATGTTGTAATTGCTTTAAAATAAAAGTTGATTGATACATTTTGTAATGAGCATAGAAAACTACGAAAACTGATTTAATATTTATGCGTGACAATAATATATTTTATATTACTAAAAAAAAGTATTTTTTCTTTTAAGGTCTTATCGACCTTCGGCACAGGATTGAAGAAGCCGAAAGACAAAATTACATCCAGAAACGTGAATTTGTCCACTTAAAACGTGGCGGTCAAACTTTGGAAACATTAGAGGAACAATTTCAAAATCTCCGCCTTGATCCTCTATTTGCTCGTATAAATGGAGGAAGAGAATTGAAGTTTCGTTCATACGAGCAGAAGTTTTACAACGGACAAAGGGCGAAAAATGAGAAACAATTGAAAGCCGTCGGGGCCAGCAGTTTGGTGAGCCATAAGAAAATCGTCGCCAGCAAAAAGGAACTTGATTGGCTACAGAAAAAGTGCATGGCCGTGCACAGTGAATTAAATATGTTTCATAATCTTCCACCAAGCCTTTCCAAAATCCAAGTCGCTGTTCAACAGATGGACGATGAAAGGAAGAAGTTGGAACATCATTTATCCGATTGTATTGATTCCAGTGTCTTTTGAGAATGCGTTGTTGTAACTTTGGGTAAGGTGCATATTACTGCTGTGCATGTCAATCTTCATCTCATAAAATTAAAGTTTAAGAAAATGATTTTAATAAATTTTAACCCTGTCAATTAAATTTCTGCGAAACTTCTGTATTAGGCTAACGTCAGAGATTGCGAACTGAGCTGAATTTGCAACAACGATTAAGAAAAGTTTGCTATCGAATATTCGAAGCAGTAAGAACATTTTTTTTTCTTTTATGTGCTTTCCTTTCTTCGCTTGACTTTATTTCTTTTCATTTTCTGTCACGTGTCCTTGTTTCATTCTGGGGTGGGGGAGTTCTTTCTGGCGAACATGGGTGTGATTAACTAACATCAAAACGAAGGCCCAACACAATGTCGTTAGTGTTATGTGTAGAGTAATTCCGATTTTGTTTTCCAAAATAAAATGTAAATTCGGGCTCTGCATATCCGTTAGTTTCCGTGACCGAATCAGTTAAGGCGTTGTCCATGAAAGACTAGCTACTGGGATATAGGATGCGAATTCAAATGTTGTCGAAAACTGCTTTAGCCTGATTCCCTGTTTCTAATTATTAAAGGCATTTCATCTAGAGCGTTTTGCTAAAAAGTAATGAGGAATGGAAGAAAAACTAGTAAAAGCAATAACGTTAGAACGTGCTTATTAGAAGCGATATTTTGCCACCGACAATTCTGTTTAGAAAAACATTTTCTGAAGTGTATTTTTTTTCTGAACCTGATATCAAAGCAAACTGGAAGAAAAAGGTACTTCATAATAAATAACTTTTTAATCGTATATTGACAAACAGTTAAAAAATTTATAAATTGGCCTTCGAACGTTTGAAATTAAACAACAAATATAACGTGATAGAAAATAATTCAACGTGAAATTTCCCCAAGTTTGGTTAAAAAAATGGTTACTGACACATTAGGTTTATAAGTCCCCAAAACTCACCTACTGATTCCCCCCAAAAAGCGTTGATTGAAGTAGTCCAAAAGTGACTTGATTTAAAATGCTCAATTACCGTCCACAACAAAAACTTGGAAAGTTGAGTTACCTGAAATCCAGAAGAGCCATGGCATGTGGAACTAGAATAATCTACCCAGTGGACTAAATAAAAGGTTCGGTTTGAAATCTCAACATATATCACCTGAAGAAGACCGGAACATTGGGAATACGACAGTAGTCCGGACAATGTAAATAGTGTAAACATTTACAATATCTCATCTCAGAAATATAGACAGATATTAAGAAGATGTATATTCACCATATAGAAAACCCAATGACAAACCATATTATATATATATATATCTTCCCAACCACCTGCCATCAATAATCAAACAGATCCCGCAATCAATTAACTGCAGATTATCTGGCAATTCTTTCAGTGAAACCATCTTCAACAAGGCCAAGAAAGATTAGGAAAAAACCCTAAAAGATAGTGGATTCTGGGCCGTACTAGCATGCATAATACACAGCACAAAAATATTCATTAAACTCGTACAAAAACACTCTCCACAAGATATTCAATAAAAACGAAGTAAAAACCTGCTACAGTTGCACTTAGAACATGACACATATGATAAGAAAGCATAACCAACAAGCTATCGGGACAAATTAAACCCGCGTGTAACTGTAGAGGAAAGGACTAATGTCTTTTAAACGACAATTACTTGAAGAACAATGTAACATACCAAGTCATGACAAAGAAAAATATGCATAGGAGTAACTGAATGACTGTGGAAAGAAAGAAACTAAACACGCAAATCATTCATTGCAAATAGTAAACACGTGAACAGCACAATGATTTCTAAACATATGTGGGATATTAAAAACAAATCACACAAAAATCATGGAAAATAAAGGAAACAGCATCATCCTACAACAATAAATCCAAAAATCTTAAAACTCTGTCTGGAAGAGAAAATAGCTAGAATTACTTTCCCAGAACAACACAAATTACTAAACAAACAATCAAAACCTCAAAATGCAGACACGAAAACTTAATTTTTTACAACGTTACTTAAAAATTATCAAAAACAATAAATAAAAATAAATCTATATAAATAAATGTTAATGTCATTGTGTCACACTTTTTCAACTTTACCCGTAGAGGCTGTAGCCCAATATTTAATACCATTTTGGAATCAGAGTGTGTGTGTGTCTGTCTGTGTGTGTATATATATATATATATATATATATATATATATAGTTTAATAAATGTTTAATATGTAAAAAGTCACTAAACTAATTGAGTTTCTTTTTTCCAGGTTTTCAGAGAAGACGTTTAGCCATATATGTGTATGTGTGAGAGATATAATAAAAATAATTGTTTTTCACGGAATGTAAGGGCCATCTTACATCAAACTGTCTTTAAGTGGCGGCAGAAGAATTATCGTTGAACTTTTAAAAAGAAAGTTTAAATATTAATGCAATATTTAAATGTAGCAATCGAGTTCTTCTGTAGTTTGTTGCCTATCGCATACGGCAGCAGTATGTCTCTCAAAAAGAAATCTCCACCAACAGAGGACCATATTGGGATCAAAAGATCCAAGGCTGCAGCGAAGAAAAGAAAGTCACGTGCAAATGAAAACCCAGATCAAATGGCAGCCAATAGAGTTTCCAATGCTGAGAATATGCAAAGACTTAGAGACTCTTAAAATCCTGAACACGCTCAATCAAGTGCCACCCCCTGCCCCGCCGGAGCTAGCTTAATTGTCTCCTGATAAAGCGGCTTTTAAACCTAGTAAGTAAAATAAATGAAACCAAATCAATAAATAAATAGGAAACTACGAACGCATACAAGTAACACAAGTAAACGTAATAATAGTAAATAAATGTATGTAAGGAAAATGCGTTGGGATCTCTGAGGATAAGTGGGAACCATAAAACAAATTACATTTGATTACCAGAAAGTGTCTGCCTACCTGTTATATATATATATATATATATATATATATATATATATATATACACACACACACACACACAAAGTATGATCAAAAAATATCGGGACTCTTGCTTTGGTAATGAAGCTAAAGTACGCAGAGTAAATTCGCTTAACACACATAAACTTTGAACTCTGTCCTGCATGCACACTAATGGATAACGTTGACGCTCACTCCGTTGTTTATAGTGTTTGGAAGGAAAGCGTGTAGAGTACGGTCGTCTCACCACGCCACATATATTCTATCACTGACAATGGCTTGGGCAATAGTTTTACGCAACGCACAATACCCTCTCCAGGTCTAACAACTACCATATTCCTCAGATCTCGGCACTTGCGACTCCAATTTGAACAAGATTTTAATAAGTTGTGGAAATCCAAGAGAATGCGGCGAGGCAGCCCCCCCCCCACACACACCTAAAAAAAAAAAACGAATGGAAGAGACATTGGATAAAGAGTGTATTTTCAGACGGGGCACTATATTGTAGATTAACTATCGACTTAATGTGTTGTAGTTTTCTTTTTACAGCACCATATCTGTTAGTTTTTGATCAGCCCTTATATATATATATATATATATATATATATAAAATAATAAGAATTAAATTAAAATAGATTTCCCTTAACCTTAGCAACTCATGATATCATCAATATTGTCTGCGATTATAATAATAATCATAACAACTCATAATATCAACACATAATATTCATAATTTATAAGCGCAGACAGTATTGATATTAAAGTAAATTTCTTAGAAAGGTATTCCTAGCATCGCTTGACAATTCGAACAGGACTATGAATTTCAAGTTTAATTTTTATAATTAAATTTATAAATTCAGTTTCAGTTTTGAAACATGGTAATTTTCTGTGTTGCGATGGAATCATATTTTTAAAGAGAAAATAATTATGATAGTATAAAATTATATATATTTATATGTATGTACATGTGTATGTATATATATATATACATACACACACATGTACATATATATATATATATATATATATATATATATATATATATATATATATATATAAATAAAACCTATTTGACGTAACAATGGGTAGCTACGATGGAGCTTATATATATGCGAATTAGTAGGCATACTTATCCTATTATACTTGGCCAGAATCCTGTAGAGAAAGGACACAGGAATATACAGAGATGACGGTCTTATCTTAATAAGGAAATCCAATGGCCCCAAAGTAGACAAATTCAGGAAGAAAATAGTGAACGCCCTAAAAAATATTGGATTCAAAATAGAGATAAATACAAGCACAACAATAATTAACTTCCTTGACGTCACTCTTAACCTAATCAACAACACATATAAAACACACAAAAAAGAAAATGACACCCCAACTTACGTACACACATCCTCCAACCATCCACGTTCTATCATCAAACAAATACCAAATTCAATCAGCCGCAGATTATCTGAGAACTCGTCTAACATACACATTTTCAATAGCAAAAAAGCACCATACAACGAAGCACTAAAAGCAAGTGGTTACACACAACAACTACAATATATACCTCCACAGCCAAAACGCAAAAACAGAAAGAGAAACATCATCTGGTTTAATCCACCATATAACAAAACCGTTAAAACGAACATAGGCAAAATATTCCTAAACTTAATAGAAAAACACTTCACTGAAGCAAACAAGTTATCAAAAATATTTAACAAAAATAACGTAAAGATCAGTTACAGCTGTACAAACAACATAACAGAAATAATCAAAAGCCACAACAAAAAAATGACAACCTACAAAAATGAAACCACGGATCCAATATGCAACTGCAGAAACAAAACATGTCCACTCCAGGGAAATTGCCAACTTACGAACACAATATACAAGGCCAAGGTAAGAACCTACTAAACAAAAAATCTCCAAATGTAGGCATGAGAACAAGTACCTTTTATCCGAATTCATACCAAACGGATAAAATAGACAAACCACTAACAATCACAATTTAATTTCAAGATACCATCAAAATAATTGCATCTATCATTATTATCATTGCACCACCATTAGTAATCACTTTTACCACTTTACAATAACTATTATCTAATAATATTATCATTACCACCAACACCCAACACCACCACTTACACATCACACCTACTATTATAAATCCTCTACAATCTTTAACGCATATTAACCCCCCCCAGCATATTTAACACCTTAAAACAATAAGATCAGATATAATTTCCATATATAACCATGAGAATAAACACCCATTACCAGGATTCATAATAAATAAAAATAAACAAATAAATATAAAATAAAATAAAACACCAACAACCAGTCTTTAGCTACCACCACTATAACTACATTCATGGTTTCATCATTCTCCCACCACCGTTACTAATCATTTCTACCAATTTACAATTCCTACCAATTTACAATAACTATTAGCTAATTATATTATCATTGCCTCCAATCCCTTGCAACATTACTATCACATCATATCATATAGACCCGTTATTAAATCATACTACCCTCTCACCCAGCATATTAAATATTAAACATCACCATATAAATAACCAATAAGGATTACAAATTTCTACCTGTTACATATACACAGTCAAAAAACAAACAAATAACCAGCTTTAAATATAACAAATAAACCGCCATTTTTTTCAAAATTTGAAAATAAATAATAATAATTTTTACCTATCATAATTTCACACAAACCCCACCACACGTATATACATACATGCGAGGAAATATTATTCAGCGGAAAAATAAAATATATGACATGTATACATTCACGAGACATTTCCGCCACACTTCCAATCTTTAAATTTCAACATACAAATGCGTATGTATAGACACAACACCACCCGTATACATACATATGTCATATCCGAAACTGCCCACATATGTTTATATATGTATGAGTCCCGACGGACGACCAAGTATGTATATGTGTCTGCATACATCGATGTTTGCGTCAGTACGATGAAAAAACGACGAACTTTCCCTCACCACTTCCACAATAACACCAATACACGCAATCTACATAAACCCAATTTTTTTAAAAAATTAATCAGTTTGTCTGACGATCGCTAAAGCGTGAAACCCAGGGTCACAAGCTCACATCTATCCAACCATATATGTTAGCTCTATCTCTGATATTGAGCGCTTTCTAATAAGTACCGCGCATATAATATATAAATCATTATACATATATATATATATATATATATATTTATTTATATTTATATACACACACTTTTCACATATATGTTTTATATATATATATATATATTTAACTGAATATATAGATTTTGATATATTTCTGGACTGCTGGGAATGTTTTTTTTTAATTTCCAAACACGGTCAGTTCATTGTGGCCATGTTCATGACTGATGTTATTGAATATTTTTCTTTTTTTATTATTGTAGAAAATGTAAGTATAACAACCTCATCCATATATAAAAAAGACTAAAAATAATGGAATCACTGTGCGTGTGTATGTATTTGTGTTTGTGTATGTGAGTCTATGTGTGTAGACACTGATGTGCCAAAAGTCTATGTGTCGACATACACTGATGTGCCAAAAGTCATGAGATATGAGTTATAAAGTTAATGGTAGGTAACACCACTTTATTTTGATATCATGGAAATGCCTACGGCCATGATTTATGCTGCTCATGGCAAGGCGACGTGTATTATCAAAGTTGAATAAATGAGATATTTCATTTCTGAAATTGCTCGGACATTTGAGTTCTACGGTGTCATATGATTATCAGGATTGTCGCCTGCCGTGGACAGTTCAGTGGCCGATGACGTATTGGCTAGAATTGTCTGTGTGAACAAAGAAGTAACACTGACTCAAATTCGATCTGGATTTAATGCAAAAGGTAACAAACGTCTATCCAGCCGGTCTTTTTCATGGGATACTGGGGTAGAAGTCCCTGTTAAACGCCATAACACTTTACAAAGCAATTCATTTGGGATCATTATGATACTGACTGTGTCATAAATACCTGGCAACGTTTGCGTGGACGGATCAAGGTTCCAGTAGTTTGTGGGTGATGGTAGTGTTCGGTGGTAACGTAGACCCCATTTGTCAACAAGGCACCGTGCAAGCTTGAGGAAGTTGATGTGGGTCCCAGTGGTCTACATAAACAAAACATTGACCGCTGATCGCACTGTCTTACTACTTCATGGCCATTTGCGTCAATTCATTCGGCCTACATGCCCAAACAACGATTATTTCAGCAGAGGATAAAGCACCCTGTCATTGGGTCCAAAGTTGCCCCAAATTGGTGTGTGTAGTATTCAGGAATCTCCCACAAATATTCGGTCGAAATGAACCGTAATGAGCTAATCGCTGGGACGTGGTAGAGAGATTTATTTATAAAAAAATTTCCTAAAATTACCAGTGGACTGTGGAAAAATATAACAACAGTCAAATCCCCTACTGATGCAAATTCAGTCTAGCTAAAGGCAACCGGACCACTAGCCACACTTATGAGCTGTGATATAACGAAACAGTCTGCTTGTGGATGACAATATATAAGCTTCTGAAAAATTTATTTCGGTTGAGGGAATGTGAGTTTGTAAACAGTGACTATTTTGGCTGATAATGCAAGACTCTTCGGTAAATCGAATCGAGTTCTCTCAGTGTGACGGTGTGTTTATCTAAAAAATAAATACGCTTAAATTCATCTTCAACCCTGTCGTGTGCCAACGGCGTAGTGGTATAATCCCCGACTGATACCAATTCAGTCGGGTTTCAATCCTAGCTAGAGGTAACCGGACGTCTATCCACACGGATGACCTGTGATACAGCGAAACAGTCTGCCTGTGGATGACAATATATATATATATATATATATATATAGAGAGAGAGAGTTACGAACTTGTAGCATATAGATGTACCACGGGTTAAAAAAAGGAAAACGTGGGATCTTTTCTCGGTGGAAGCGACACAAGGGAATCAACGAAGAACAGACACAAGACGATGGATTTCAAAATAAAACATTTATTTATAAATATATATAAAGGAATAAAGAAAGAAAAAAAAAGAACATTCATTTAACAAAGGCGAAGGGGATCATTAAAGAACAGAGGGTGCGAGAGAATACATACATATATAAAAACAGATCAAACCAAGAGAATCAACTTAGTCGAGTTGATATTTTCACGCAAAGTTCTTATTCGCCGAAGCGAGAGTTCTGATGCTAAAACAACATTTTGGCCGGCCGGCAATTTTCCTGAATTCTTTTTCTTTCACAAGTGTTCGGGGTTCCACAGCATTTCGAATAGGCGGTTCGTTGGGTTGATTCCGTTTCATAGCAGTCCTTTCACGCCTAGTCGACAGACTTTGCTGTCTTCTTCATCTCAGTGGGCAGTCTGCTTTGGAGTCGGGGCGATTTTGCCCAGCGACGTTCAACTGCCGCTGGTCAGAGGGAAACTGAAAAATCCTTTCTTCGATTCTGCTGTCCCCAAAGACAGTCACGTGGGTTCCCCTTCGTTCTTGACCGGGTACGCAGGAGGATTGGGCGCAAATAACGCAGTGTTTGTGTGATGGCCAAAAGTTCAATCTACGCTTAGTGTGTTCTGATAACGTGAATCGCAGCAGGAGACCCTGATGGTGCCTGGAATTCACTCATGGTCAAACGCCTGATAGCTGCGAAATTTTGGAACCAGGTCATTCTCGCGTCGGGTCACTTTAGAGTTCACGGGCCCTTGGCTCGCGTGTGGAAGAGTAGATATTTTATGGAGAGAGGAGAATATGGCTGATCATGGAACATATTCGCTCGCAAGTCGATAGCATTGGATTAAATTTCTATATTTATTTATTTATTTATTTTTCTTTTATATCTAACTAAATTTCGAAGAGAATTTAAGATTTTACTTTGGGGTGCTTTTTAGCCTAACGTCTATGTAGTTAATGAAATCGGGGCTACTTTACAATATATATATATATATATATATATATATATATATGACTATATATATATATATATATATGACTATATATATATATGACTATATATATATATGACTATATATATATATATATGACTATATATATATATGACTATATATATATATATGACTATATATATATATATGACTATATATATATATGACTATATATATATATATGACTATATATATATATATGACTATATGTATATATATATGATTATATATATATATGACTATATATATATATGACTATATATATATATGACTATATATATATATATATGACATATATATATGACTATATATATATATGACTATATATATATATGACTATATATATATATATGACTATATATATATATATATATGACTATATATATATATATGACTATATATATATGACTATATATATATATATATATGACTATATATATATATATGACTATATATATATATATATATATATGACTATATATATATATATATGACTATATATATATATATGACTATATATATATATATATATATGACTATATATATATATATATGACTATATATATATATATATATATGACTATATATGTATATGACTATATATGTATATGACTATATATATATATATATGACTATATATATACATGACTATATATACATATATGACTATATATATATATGACTATATATACATATATGACTATATATATATATGACTATATATATATATATATGACTATATATATATATATATGACTATATATATATATATATATATATATATATATAAAAGGGGGATGTAATCCAGAGAGCTCAATGTCAAAACAGAGAAATTTTTAATTCAATTTAAATAGAAAACAGACAACACTGATAATATTGTTCCATTACAAGTTTGTCTTCGAAATAAATCGGTATAGATAATTAAAAGCCAGGATACCAGAGTAAATTATGCTTTATAATTTACTTTTTCAGTGACTGCTGTAGCGCAAATGTCAGTAAGATAGTTTTGATTATCATCGTGTTAGTCGTGTTGATGCCTCTTCTGTTGCCGTATGCCAGACATTAATTTTTGCAGCCAAGAAAATTAGATGATTGTTTATTTATATGTTTGCCTTTATTGTACAGGATTCTCAAAGGAAATAAGCTCCACTCTTTTACCGTCTTTCCTTTATATATAAGTATATATATGTATATTGATATATAAGTATGTATATTTAAAAATATATATATATATATATGTATATTTATATATAAGTATATATATTTATATATAAGTATATATATTTATATATAACTATATATATTTATAAATAAGTATATATATATATATATTGATATATAAGTATATATATTTATATATATATTGATATATAAGTATATATATTTATATATATATTGATATATAAGTATATATATTTATATATATATATTGATATATAAGTATATATATTGATATATATATATTGATATATAAGTATATATTTATATATATATATATATTGATATATAAGTATATATTTATATATATATATATTGATATATAAGTATATATATTTATATATATATATTGATATATAAGTATATATATTTATATATATATATTGATATATAAGTATATATATTTATATATATGTATATTTATATATACGTATATATATATTGATTTATAAGTATATATATATTATAAATAAGTGTATATAGATATATAAGTATATATATTTACAAATAAGTGTATATAGATATGTAAGTATATACATTTATAAATAAGTATGTATATTGATATATAAATATGTATATTGATATATAAGTATATATATTCATAAATAAGTATATATATTGATATATAAGTATATATATTGATATATAAGTTTGCAACTTTCTTTTTCTTTTCTTTTAAGAAATAAAAAAATTGGAGTTTGGGATTTCTGTGGTTGCTCTATCCGGTGTCACCAGCCAATGTTTGTGATAAAAAAACAAACTAACGTAAATGCTTTTTTTAATGATAGACAGACTGACCCTCCCCTACTGAGAGAGTGGCACAACAATCTTCGTAAAAACGCACGCGTGTGTGTATGTTTACGTGTGTGTGAGAGACAGTTATGTTTATATAGGATTCACACACACACATATACCCCCCCCAAATCCACGTTTCTATCCAGATATACATAAATTAATCGATTCTTATCATGAAGAATTCCTTCTTTTGATTCTTTATTTTCTTTTTTTTTTTTTTTCACTCCTCATTTTCGATCTTATATTTTTTTTCACTTTCCTCTTCTTTCATTGTTTTGTCATTTTCGGCCATTTTCCCGTCTTCTTTATCAAGATTTTTTCTTCTTTTTAGTCTTCACCTTTTCATTTTTTTCGTTTTAGTCAATTTTCTTTATTTTTTTGTATTCAGTTATTTGTTCTTTCTTTTTTTACGCTTCTTTCTATATCTATTTTTTTTTTGCACACTTCTTTCTTTCTTCCTTTTTTTGTCTTTCTTTTTTCTTTGTTTTTCTTTTTTCTTTCTTTTTCTTTCTTTTTCATTCTTTTACTTTCTTTCTTTCTTTCTTTCTTTCTTTCTTTAACACCTATTAATGTTTTCCATATCTCCATAAGAGGCAACTCCTGTCAGAAGACTTGAATCCTGTTTCACATATTTTCATATTCCCCACTCGCGCTCCTTATCTCCACCACCCTCCTTGGCTCACTCCCACCCAAAAACCACCCCCAATCTTCTACTGCTACTACCCGCTTTGTACCTAATTCTGTCGATATCCAACCACGGCAATCATACACTTTCTTGAACATGCCGTTTTTACATAGTTTTAAAACTCTTCCATTTTTTTCTCGATTTTCGCTAACTTTGAAATTCTTTTAGACTTTTATTAAACAGATTATAATTTTAAAGAATCGGATTCATTTTCTGTAGAATTTCTTTTTTTTTTAAACTCATACGAACACATTCCTATTCCAGTGGTTGAGCTTGCATTCGAGCACACTTAAATTTTGGGCACGTACGAATCAGACAAGGGATTCATTTCGGTTGGAAAAACATTTAAAACAATTTGTGTACCCTTAATCAAATGTTTGAATGAATGGATTCTAAGTCCTTAAATTGTATATTAATTGGTAGATGTAACATGGATATGTCTAATATATCCAATCATAGTATATTTAGGTCAGTCAGTTATGCGGCATGCGTGATCCACGCTTAGGCGATCATGTATCTTTCGATACATGACTGACGAGGCAGATTTCTTTCCCGCAGTAGGTTGCTATTTCTTTCTGTGGAAGACCAGTTGCAATCTAAGACTATAAAACCCGGTCAGTTTGGTGTGGGGGGAGGGAAGAAGAAGAGGATTCATAACTTTCCCAATGGTATTAGCACGTAAGTGAACGTAATAGATTCGATTGGAATTCGAACTCGGCTCTCCGATTCCTCAAACCGAACCGCTATCCATTACTATTCATGAATAGATGGTAAAAGTCTAAAAAGAACCGGTGGGACATTTATGTTGTCAAGGTCCCAGACTTTGAAATGTGCCCTGCTGGTGGAAGAGATTCCTACGTCACGTGACTAAAATGCCCTTAGAGTTCTTTTACATGCGTATCGATTTAACCCTTACCATACCAAGGGTGGGGGTTCCTCAGAGGACCACAGATTGACATTTTAGGGATCCTACTGTAACTATAAAAACTAATTTTTTTATTGATTTTTCTGTGTCCCGCATTAGTTTAAGAAAAAATATAAAATTCTTACATCAAAACGTTAAAAAAAAACATTTGTGGTCTCGACAGGACCCCGCTTGGTATATTACGTTACAAATTTGGATGATCAATTTTCGTCGTTTTTACAGGTTTTGAACATTTGAAAAGTTTGAAAAATGTCCGGCCAACAAATCTCAGATGACGACATTGTTCGGATGCTGGATGAGTGCTATGTAAGTGATCCGGATGATGACTTGAGCAAATCTGATGAAGAATTTTTTTTCCACAAGGAGATGCGTCTGAAGCAGAAGACAATCTTGAAGTGAATTCTGAAGAAAGTAACATTGCCAGCGAAAATTCTGATGGAAATTCCGATGAAGATGAATTCATTGCAAAATCAGGAAGAAAATGGAGCAGTTCGGTGGCCCCGGTGACTCGCTGTTGCCAATGTAACATTGTCAGAGGATCTTCCGGGTCAACACCCGCAACTAATGCCACAGTCGCTATGTCAGAAGTTTTCAATATGTTTCTTTGATTACCAAATGATAGATACTATATACACCTTCACCAATGCTGAAGCGTCACGTGTTGTTCAAGATTCCAATGCAAATGCCCTTCTGAACATAATGGGAATTTGGTGCAGATCCTGTTCTTCCAGTCGAATCCATTACATTCACTTACGTACTAATACCCTTGGGAAAGGTACGAATCTTCTTCTCTCCCCAGCTATGGGTAAATAGCAGAACAGACCAGGTTCTAGAGCCTTGGATGGCAACTGGTCGCAGAAAGAAATGGCAAACTACTGAGGGCAAACAAAAATCTGCCTCGTCAGTCATGTAACGAAAGATACATGATCGCCTAAGCGTGTATCACGCATGACACATAACTGACTGTACATCTTGTGGAAATAAGAGGTTTTTTGGTGTCCTCTTCATTGCTGGAACTCTTCAATGCCGAAAGGAAACCATTTCTGAAATGTGGACAACAGATGAGAACATTCGCCGTGCAGTGTTTACTGCTGCCATGGCACAGAACAGTAATCAACGAAGGGCAAACGATAAACTTGCAGCTATACGTCATATTTGGGATTGCAAGAACCAATTTGCGAACCATTTGAAGACACTACAGCAGATGAGCAACTAGCCGCATTTCGCGGCATATGTCCAATGAGGCAGAACATGAAATCAAAACCAGCAAATTATGGGATCAAGGTCCTGGGCAGCTGTAGATATGAAGACTTGCAAGTCTACACTGGAAAGCTTCCAGGAAATGCACCAGAGAAAAACTTGGGACACCGTTTGTATGGGACTTCATGGAACAATTGTTTGGATCTGGTAGAGGTCTATGGAGAATATTTCATGTCCGTGCCAACTGCAGAATTGTTGTTGTGAAGAACATTACTATTACAGGAACATTGAGAGCAAAAATACCTGACATTCATGCAATGATGGAAATTGCAAAAGGTAGAGATCTGTCATCGAAATTGATCGTCTCAGATGGGGTAGTAATGATCAGCTACATCCCAAAGAAAAAAAGCAAAACGGTTCGTGTAATTTCCACTCAATTTCTTAAGTGCAACGTGATACTTGAATACACCCGCACCAAAGGCCGGGAGGGGGGTTACAATGCTGACAAATGGGTAAGAGAATATTCTTATGTTAGACGTACCTCAAAATGGCTTGAGAGTTTCATGAACATGCTAGATATTGGAGTTCTAAATACTTTCATAATATAGATATTGTTGTAGCATACCTACGGACGATAATGGGTGCGTCCCCATTCACATAAATACAGTAGTAAATACTGTATGTTGGTCTGCAGTTGAAGATAGGTCTCTAGCTGTGCTGGTAAAACTCTCTGCCTCCGGCCAGAGAGGATCCCCAGGCAAGGCTGTGTCGACGGAGAGAGTCTAGTCTTGGAAAACAGCTACCCGACCCTGTTTTATACGGGGTCTACGGGGAATTTTTGGCCGAGCCTACGTGCTCGGATATCCCCATTAAATTCGGCCTTGTGCCACATCTGGCCACGTGGGGCGGTTGGTGGATATCCTGCAGTTGGAGATTCATTGTGGAATTCACTTGACTGACTTCTAGCAGTTGACTACTTCTACGCGTCGCTAACGAATCTTATATGTGTTGTTCTTGTCCTAAGTATTATCGTTCATTACCAACCCTATTATTCTATCCAGTAACCTTCCTTAGGTTACAACGGATATCGAAAAACAAAGACTGGAACCACCGCCTGAAAAATCGCAGATATCGATTCCTACTGGAGTTAGGCAAGGAACTGACAAAGTCCAAAATTCTGCGCAGGGCAAACAATCCAAATGGTCTCCATCTTCCAATTGTCAGAGCCATTGAAGCATCGGGGTATTTGTTGCGTGCAACACTTCAGCCCAAAGCACACCATCAACATCAGGGCAGTAGAAGAGCCACAAGAGGGGAAGGGTTACTCCTATTGTTCTAGAAACAACGATCGCAAAGTCAATACAATCTGCTGTGAAATCCAACGTTTTGTCTGTGAGACACACAGGAAGACCAGTACAACTGCGTCATGTGCTGAGGACTGTAATAATAGCAGAAAATGAATCTGTACTACTTATTTTAGTGAAATTATATAGCTGTGTTTTTATACCGTATTCAATTGGAATGTAAAAATGTAAACACTTTTATGAATAAGAGTATATGGATTATATTTTGTTTAGTATTACTAACGTTGAAATAAATAAACAAAATATTGTTGAACAAAATATGCTAAAATATAATTTCAGAAATCCAGAAAACCTATTTTGACTAATCAACCGCAACAAACCCTGAGAAATAAAAGAAAAACCATGATTTCCTGCGATGACCCCAGCTTTATAAACAACGTTGACTATCTCGGCTTGGTATGTTAAGGGTTAAAAGTTGTTTTTTTACTGATGATAGTTGTCGTGTTTTGATGTGAAGAGCCTCCAAATACGATGTCTGATCAAAAAGTATTGGAAAAGAAAACTACAACACATATCGATTCGTCATTTAATCTAGGAAGTGGCCCCCTTCTGAAGCCACTCACTTTATCCGGCGTCATTTCCAGTGATGGAAGCATTCTTGGAATTGCTTTTTTGGGGATAGAGAGCAGCTTTCTCGTCACATTCTCTTGAACTGCCTAGATGTCTTCAAATCGTTTAACTTTCAGGTGGAAATTCATTCAATCAAATGTCGAAGAGATCAATACACCATAAAAAATGACAGGTGTATTATTCAAGTTTGTTTTTAGAGAAAAGTGAAGCTATTTGATATTTATGCAATGAAACACACACATCTGCCTGCATGTTTTTCTTAGCCCCATTCTATCTCAGTCTGTCCATATCCCTCTTTCAAAAAGATAAAGTTGTTCTTTTTATAGGACCGATTCCAATACTTTTTGATCACATCTAGTTCTTAAAGGCTTGAGCAGTTGTCTTCAATAGGAATTAGCTAGCAACTTTAGTAGACTCCATAGTCTCCAAGTCTGATAGATGCTGACTAAACAAACAGGTGATATTTCAGTCAGTATAAAGAGATAAATTACATGATTACTGTTTAAAAAATTCTTCATGTATTAAAAAAAACATTCACTTTTAAAATATTTGTAACTGGACGGGAGATTTTGAATTATATAAATAATGACAGATTAGACGGCGGTTTTCCTGCAAAGTGTAGGGGGCGCAGGTTCAAATCCTGCTGAAGAATACATCTTTTTAAATGTTTTCTCGAGTGTGCAGACCTTTAGACGAAATAAATACTATTTAAAATAAAAAAAAAAAATCGGAACGTCTACTCAAAGACGGGCATCCACTAAAAAATAACGTTTGGAGTAATCAAAATATGTCGGACTGAAAACATAAAATCCATTAATTCTTTAGAAATTGCTTCGGATATGAAACTGAACAAATATGTCTTTCGAGAAAATCTGAACGAATGAGCGCGCTTTAAAAGGCAAAATCGAATCTTGCTTCATTGTTAAGTTCTTCGTGGCCGAGCGGCTAAAGCATGCCGAATCAGACGGTGGTTTCTCCTGCAAAG
>OZ010587.1:113289943-113319943 GCA_963932145.1 Acanthosepion lycidas | reverse complement strand
AGAATTCGTAAAGAAATAGACAATAAGAACTGACAGGTGAAAATCCATTTTTTTTTTCAATCTAGAGGTTTTAAGTTAAGAGGTAGTATATGGATGTGGGGGGAAGATAACGGTTACCTCTAGACTTGAACAGGTTGAGATTTTAGTGATTGAGGAAACATTCATTGGGGAGTCTGTTCCACAGAGCAGTGGTTCGCGGGAAGAAGTTCTTCGACCAATGGAATACGGATGGAGTGTGGGTGGTTTGTGTAAATTGCAGAAGACGTCCGCTGGACATGCTTCTGAGCAATACTGAAAAAGCGAGATTTATTCTGTTAAATACACAGAAATGTGGCACAAGGCCAAAGGGGGCAATTGGGGAAAGGACGGTCTTCTGTCTTAACTATAACTTAGCTAGCCACAAACACTGACCCAATCGTACAAACAATATTCCTTATACTAAAACAACACATTCATACGTACCTTTCTTACTACAACCACCATAATACCTCACTGTCTCTATGAAAATACTAACTAGTCCCCATATTTACAATTCATTGTCTGTGGGGGGGGGAATAAAACAACAATTCTAAAAACTAACTCTAATGAGTATTTACAAATATGAATACAAAACTATTTACAAGAAACTAAAGAAAGTAATATTAGTAATAACCCCCCCCACACACACAATCACTAAATTTGGCTGAAATATTAGTTCACTGGTCGACATTAATGTGGGACTATAATAGTATAAAACATTCATTCATCCCAAGTACTCATTCTGACATGCACTCATTCAGACACAACAACCAATACGAAAAAACACTCACGCGAAACGAAAGGCGCCCCGCCTCCACCAACGAACTGACATCACTGACCACCTACAGAGGGAGGTGATGGGGAATTAAACTTAAAGAAAAATAGGGACAGAAATAAAAGGGGCTAATGAACATACATACCCTAGCTAAGTTAACTTGAAAGAAAAAGAAACTAAAACATCAAAAAACGTAGCTAACCTAGCCTAGTTTTGGGATGGGTTGCACAAGTTCAACCCAAGAAGAGAAATATCCTGATGCCTAACTGGCATCAAAGTGCCACTCAAGGTCATCCCCTTCCACACGACACAAACGCGCAAGATTCACCCACCTTTTGCTGAATTCCGCCTTTCCGTCCTAATCTTGACTTGGCTGATCCTTAAAGTACAAGATCAGAATCCCTTCTGACGTGTCGTCCAAATCACGACTCTCATAACATCTAGCAAGCAGTGGAACACATAATGTTCAGCCTTCGTCAGTGGCGGTGCCACATTACTACAAACGGAAGCAGCCTCAAGGACAAAGAACTTTCCCTGCAGTATGCGGACCATAAGGCCTTCAACAAACTTGTACAACGGCACTACTTGGCTGCAGTGAAAGAAGGCGTGACCCAGGGTCTCGACCTCCCCACCACAGCGTCGGCAGTTTGGAGACTTCTCCAAGCCCGCTGAGCAAAGTCTTTTGGCAACCCAGAGGGCCCCACGAATCACTAGCCAGGTGAGTGATGCCTCCTGCTTCGTAAGTTCGAGCTCGTCAATCAGCTCATCACGAACGGACCCCTTGACTAACACCTGATATAATGCCCTACGAGACAACGCCTGGACGTTGGAGAGGCCATCCGACGCCAGTAAGAGGCGTTTCAGAGCAATACGACATTCACGATAGAAGGAGCATTCGGCTCGGGGTAAACAGTGGGCCTTCTCCTCGCACGAGTGCACACTTCTCAGGGATGGGAAGTTCTTACGGGCGTCTTCCTTCCAGAAGGCGCCCTCCTCATCCGGTTCCCGACACATTCGATCTAGAAAGCCGATGCGAAGCATATGTTGAGGAATCTCAATGCTTGGTATGCCCAAACTGCCTTTAAATGGATGAAGACAACAGATCTCCCGAGAGACTCTGGCGGCCCTGCCTCCCCACAAGAAGGAGAACATTAGCCTCACTAACGCCAGTGTCAGACGGAAGTGGAAGCACTGAGAGTCGGTAAGGGAGAATCGGGTAGATGTGTGAAACACATACTTCCGCCCTCCCCAAGCAAGTCGACAGTGAAGCCGCGCTGATCAATTTAGATCAATCCAAGGCCTTCGATAGGGTTGACCATCAATTTCTGATGATCAGACGTACCATATGAAGGTTGCCCAGATTAAGTCTATTCCAAGCCAAACAGATTAGACAGGGCAACCTGCAAACGGTTCGCTAAGATGTTTGCCAAAATCTTTAACTGAGTTTAACATAGTTAAAGGGCGAAAGTTACCTAACCCATCCTCACCGTTTTTGTCCTTGCGTAACAACTTGATCACGCCCCTAGTGAAGCGTTGAGGTATAGACCCCTGCTTCATCCAGTTGCCGGAAATCAGTGCCAGCAAGGGAACAAAAACGGGCGACTGCTTCAAGTACACTTCGTACGGAAGACCATCTAGTCCCGAAGATTTATCCAGGCCAAACTGTTCCAGCGCTTCCCAGATTTCCGACTCTGTAATGGGACCCTCGCACCCAGCCACTTCAGCTGCTGAAAGTACTCACAAAAAATCTCACATATGCCCTCGTTTGTTGTCTCGGTCCGATTATCCGTTAATGTGATGCAAGCGATATGTCGCCGGGATGCATTCCGAACTTCCTCTGCACGCAATTCAGCGGCCATATTCGTTGCCTCAGAGGACATTCTTTTTAACCTAGCGCTAACTACCAGAGCTTGATCCTTCTTGATAAGCAAGGAGGTCAACTCTGATTTAGCTAAAGCTACGTCCCCACTATCACGGGATTTGACCGCCCGATCAACTTTCTGCTCTAAAGCCGTTTGCGCTGCTAATCTATCTAGATTGAGCCGACGACTAATTAGCAGCAAACGTTCTAATTTTGGATTTTAAATTATCCAACCAGGCATTTCCCACAACCACTCCCGTCAGTTCCGTATGCATCATTAGTAGCAGCTGGTCCGGGGAAATCTTTCCAGTAGCCAGCCATCCTAACCGTAGGCTTATCTAAATTTACACGGACCCGGACAAGCCTATGATCCGAATAAGCTCATGGAAACTTGGACACCCTAAGAGCCCTCCGTCGAACCAAGACTCGGTCGAGGTAGCTAGAACGCACCTCTGTAGACGAGCCGCCACTATTAGTCGAAGTCCACATTATCTCCCGAGGGTGTTCATTCCGGTACTTATTGACAAGATCAAACCTGTCGATAAAGACGCGAAATAGTTTCACGTCCGGGTTGTTAGTACCCGAATTTGGCCCTTCACGATCTATATCGGGATCAAGGACGGCATTCCAATCGCCCACTAAAACTATCCGAAAAACGGCTCGATCTGCCGAAACAAAGCAGGGCGCTCAGAATGGACATTGGGCGCATAAACCCCAATGAGATGAAAAGCCTTATCCTTTATGTTAACATCCAGCACGCAAAGTCTGCCCGCCGGATCTGTACGCAGCATTCAAAGACATGCTCACCAGCCGAGAGACACCCCTCGAGCGTCCATCAAAACATGCTGAATAGAGGGAAAAACCCCTAGACAGAATGTCTTCATAGTCGCGAGAAGAAAAACGGGTTTCTTGGACACAGCATATATTCACCCAGAGACGCTGAAGGTCACGAGAGAGCCTCGCCCTGCGAGAATCCGACCTCAGGCCTCGGGCATTCACACTTGCTAACCAGAGAGCCATGATGAAAACCGATTAGGATTGCTCTCCTGCATTGAACATGGCCTCTCCCATTGAACCAGTACCCATCTCACTCTTGATGGTGCCATCAAGAGACAGGCCGCCAATGTCCAAGGGGAAGGTTAGCTTTAGAGCTCTATATAAGGAGGGGTGAACAAAAAACGGGAACCTCCCTTAACAATGCTGTTGTAATTTTTTCATATTCTCATCATCAAAGCCTGACATTGGTGGAAACATACCAAAAGTTTCGTTAGCCTCAGCCATCATTGCCCATATTTGTTGGCACGGCAACACCAGATCGCACCACAGTGAGGACCCTCTTGGCGTTGGCAAAATTTCGGGGGTCCAGATTTTTTATTTTTCTAAAATTTAAAAGGCCTTCTTCTCCTTTTTTAAAAATTTCTTTGCCTTGTCTTCAATATCTTTAGAGACACGGCACACGTCTTCCCCTGTATTATATATGGGCTGTTTGTGCATTTCCCTGTTTTGGTTGTGGAACGAGGCCCCGCTCCTGGATCTTCCCTTTAGCCCTACCAACGACCTGCCATTCCCCATCTCCCTTCTCCCTAACGGCACTAGTGGCGGGCAAAGGCTTTTCGTGGAATTGGGACCCAACCGGGAGTTTATTCACACCAGTCCCGATCGCTGGCATGCCCACTACAGACGAGACGGATTGTACAGACTCGACCACAGAGGCGTTTGGTTGAGCGGGGGCTAGAACTTCAGAGGCCTTCTTCTCTGTGCAGGAAGAGGACAGGTGACACTTCCAGCATGCCGGTCTACGCCCTGTTACAATAATCGGCATTTTCCGGCCCTCTACATCCAGACAGTTGGGGATGGAGATGAAGGCCTTTCTATCGGTCATTGTCTCGAAACTTCACCACCCTGTCAGATCGTCCGAGGAAGCACTAAGTATCTCTCCAAACTAGCAGAAATAGGCCGCCAAATGTTCCCCGACAATCTAAGTCCCCCGGCCTGCCTTCGTACTCGGTCCGTAGAATGAGGTCTTTTGTTATTAGATCTCATGTCCTTGCTGCCTCACAATCGGCAGGCGTGGGTAACAGTACGTCCCACATAAAAAAGCCTTTACCTTTGATGACGCTCTCAGCTTTAATGCCAAGAGAAGTCAAGGTTTTAATCACAGTGTCTTTTGTGGAGCGACAAATTTTGCGCGAACGCTTGTCCACCACAAAGACTGGCACAATTTTCTTTTCAACTTCTTTAGTTCCACGTGATTGGACAAGAGCCCATCTGCTGTGACCAGATATGCGTAGCGTCATGTTGATCTTAAACTTGGGCGGGGACTTCCTGCATGAGGGCGTCTCTCCGACCGCTACGTTTTCTTCCTTATTTTTGGGAGTCTGACTTTCTGCAATTTGGCCCACCATATTTTGGTCTTTTGAACTGGATTCTGAATCTAATTTTTTGACCATTTGCGGCCACCATACTTTGGTCATCTGAACTGATTTCTGTTACTAATTTTGGCCATTAGCGGCCACCATACTTTTTTCTTGACACTTGTTGTTATCTTCTAAATTATTATCATTAGAAAACACCATATTTTTATTCGAAATTGAATTTTTGTCTGTTTTATGGCTCTCTTGAGTATCAATTTCTAAATCCTTATTGGGAATCTTATCGGGAGGATCTTTCTTTTTTTTAGTCCCAAACAGATTTTCCTCCACCGTTTTCTTAGCTCACATTTTTTAAAAACATGATTTTTTCTCTCTTTCACGAAAACCAGAAATAAATATTAAAATGAATTAAACAAAAGATAAATACGAATAAATCACAATAACAAAAGAAATTTTACGAGACAATACAAAAACAGTTAAACACGCAGGAATAGGTTACTTAAAAAGAATACGTACGCAAAAAGGACAAAGTACGGTACAAATAAAAACAGTTAACAATTACAAATCACAAAATGCGAGTACACGAAAGAAAACTCACAATTTAAGACAAAAAAATAAACAAAAAGAATTTTTTGACCATAATACAACAGTAAATACGAAACGAAAAATACCAAACAAATTCACAAAAACAATATGGCTGCCACTAGAAAATTCTAGTCAGCCCCAAAAAACGAACGGAACACGTAAACTAAAATAAAGAGGAAAAAACGAATAGAAAAATAAATACGAAAAATTATAATAAACACAAAAGATTTAAACAAAGGAACACAGAATATTTGACAGATATTTAAACAAGAACGACAAAGACAACTAAAACACGTAGAAATAATATGTAAACAGAAGAAAAATAAAGTCAGACGTGGGGAAAAAATAAACAAAGAAAAATAAAGATTGGCGGGGGGGGGAAGCTAGTGAAAATTAAAAAGAAATTAAAGAGGGAAAAATATAATCAAAAAATAATTATAAAAGAAAATGAAAATTAATAAGAAACAAGAAGTAAAATTGAGGGTGGGGGGAAGAAAAAAAAACAAATCAAACTTTTGGCAAAAAAGTCAGTAATACGAACAGAAAGAAAATTGAAAATTAAAAGGAACTTAACGTGAATAAAAGTTGAAAATCAGTACAGTTCACAAATTATCGCAATACGTCTGGCGTTAATCACCGGTCATAAGATATCGAAAAAAAAAGCAATACTGAAAAAAACAAATGGCTGCCTTCTTCTCACTTGTATATACAGTGCTGTTCGATAAAGGTGACTCCCTGATTATTTTTACTTAAAAAATTTTTCGCCTGTTGTTTTTGGGGTCAAACTAATTTTTAATCCTAGTAAAAAAGTTTACTCACCCTAAGGTATTCTATTGATAATTATAATTTTGGATATAAATGAGATGTAGGGAAAACTCTGTGCAAAAAAAGTGACTCAATTATTTCCTGCAACTAGTAATCAATAGAAACATAACCGAACAGCTTTAAATAAAGAATAATAGAAGTATAATTTATTTATAATAATTAATATAGTTCGAAATATTTAATAATCTATGGGTCCTCCTTTATTTTGAATAATCTTTTCAACCCCTTTTGGCATTGACTTGATTAGGTTCTGGCAAATCTCATCTCCAAGCATTGAATTCCATTCGGATATGAAATTCACAATCAAATCCTCTGTTACTCAACTGCTTTCTCGAGAGCCTGTACTTTATAATGCTCCATAAGTTTTCTATGAGGTTGATGTCAGGAGATTGGGGCGGCCATGTCATAACACTCACCTGCTTCTCATTAAAGTATTTTTTCATCAATTTTGATTTGTGATAAGGAGCATTATCCTGCATAAAAATGAGCTTGGTGGGGTCGATTTGCACCCTTTCAGCAGAAGGGAGCAGACAAGACTTTAAAATTCTCTTGTATTGCTCGCTTCTGAGGGTCTTTTCAATAAGTTTTAAGAAACCAGTTCCATGAAAAGAAAAGCATCCACAGAACATTATACTGAACGGATGCTTGACAGTACTTACTGCTAAATTCAAAGAGCTTTCAAAGCTTCTTCTTCGGATTTTAGATCGCCTATCCTTTGAATTTAGCTCAACTTTCGTTTCATCGGAGAAGAGAACATTCTTCCAGTCTTCTACGGTGACATTTTTGTAATAGTGGGCCCATTCAAGTCTCTTGGCTTTGTTGGCTTTTCTTATTAGCGGCTTAAACCTTCGTGTTCAAAATTTGTAGCCTTGTTCTAACAGCCACCGACGGACTGTTGAAGAGGCAAGGCTAACACTTTGCTCTTCGCTTAGACTGGCTGCAATTTCCTCGCTATTTATAGTCCTATTCTTCGCAACTTCTCTCTTGATTACCCTGCCAGTTCTATCATCAATCTTTTTCTTTCCTCCCCTTGTTTCTTTCTTTGGAACAGGAGTGGCATCATTATGTGCCCTAAGCACTCGAGAGACAGTTGATTGCGAGGTTATAGCAATTTCTGTAATTTCTCTCGTAGACTTGCCTGCTTTTGAGAGGGCAATAATAGATGCCTTAAGTGGTTCTGAGTGGCAATTTCAAGCTGTTTTTATACTGTATGAGGCTTTCTGGAATTTAATTTAAGCTGTTCTAGAATTATCTAGAATATTGTCCTGAGTGTATTGAAAAATAGTTTTCAATATTTTGTCAAAAGCTCCTTAAATTTACCAGTTTAATCATTAGAATGAGATATCTGAGTCACTTTTTTTGCACAGAGTTTTTTCATGAATCTCATTTATATCCAAAATTATAATTATCAATAGAATACCTTAGGGTGAATAAACTTTTTTACTAGGTGGTCGGGAAGGGGTCTTTATATTAGTAAGATTAAAAAGTATTTTAACCCTAAATACAATAGACAAAAAATATTTTTAGTAAAAAAAATCAGGTCAGTCACTTTTATCGAACAGCACTGTATATACACCAAGGGCAGATAACTCCGTTAACATCTAAACAGTTTGATACAATGTAAGTGATATTCTAATAAATGTAAGGATTTAATGAAATATAACTTTTATATAAAAACCATTACTTTAAATTGGCATTAAATATTCATTCACTTCTACAAGCCCCAAAAATTAAACCTTGGCGATAGAAAATAGTATCAATTACAGTGTGTGTGACTCATGTCTGATTTGCAAACATTGGAACTATCTAACGCAATGGTTCCCAAAACTTATGGGCTTATGTTCCACCTAAGCATCTCTAAAATCCTGAAGCCCCCACTGTGACATATAATTCTTATTATTCAAAAAGTAACCCCCTATTCACGTGGAGGAAACCTAAAAGGTCCATTAACTTAAGAACTTCAAGCAGCATATATATATATATATATATATATATATATATATATATATATATATATATATATATAAATAGAATTATCATTTACAATTTTAACATATTTCTAAAAATATTGTATTATTGCTAATATAAATATGTATTTTTCGATAAATGACTGACGAGGCGTATTTTTCCCGCGTTAGGTTGCCATTTCTTTTGCCACCCAAGTTTGTCGTGCTATTTACCCATAGCTTGGGTCGATAGGATCAAAGTGTAGTATCTGTGCTTTGTGATCATGCGGGCTGGCTTCTGTCGAACTCCCTAATGCAGGGAGGAACTCGGAGGAAGCTTTGCCGAAGGGCAAGGTTTCCTTCGGGGAGGTAGACAGGACCTGAACCCGTCCAGGCGGGTTCAAAGGTCATATTTTTGGCCGAGCCTACGGGCTCGCGGGCAACCCACATTAAACCGGCCTTGTGCCACATTTAATCCTCGTGGGTGGGTTAATAAATACTAGCTTGGGTCGATGGGGTGGTGGACTTGAGAAGAAGAGGATTCATACCTTTCCCAAGTATATTGGCACGTAAATGAATGTAATGGATTTGACTGGAATTCGAACTCGGCTACCGGATTCCTCTGTCCTAGCCGCTATCCATTACACACACACACACACACACACACACACACACACACACACACACACACACACACACACACACACACACACACACACACACGTACGTATATAATTACATACGTAATTATACATGTACATACGCACAAATATTTTTATGTATGCCTAGTGTATACGCTCCGTATGTATTAACTCGCACACACACTCACACACACTCACGAGAAAAAGATTCACTGTTAATAACTCATTCTCGAATTTACCCCCCTTAAAAATGAAATTGATCACCCCCCCGTGGAGTGTAGGCTCCACGTTGGGAACCGCGGATCTAATGAGTGATGACAATTTTCTTCAACAGTTGTCCAAGAAATCCATCATAATACGTTCCATATCGCAAGGACCACGCCCCGCACTGCCAATTGTGGAAGGACCAATTCTGGGTGTGTTTGTTTTCGGAAGCCAGATCAAAAGGGGAGGAGCGTGAATAAGCTACCAAGTAAGGATTGGTAGAGGAAACCACCCGTTATACCCGTTTCTTTTCTTGATCATTACTTACCGGATGATGCTGATAGCGACACTGCTTAATGCGTCCAGATGTGTAAATGTACCCGAAATTGCTTTTCTGTTGCCAAAACTATTTATTCCCGTGCCACCCCGCCAGTGGCTTACCCAGCTACGGTGCCTGGCACACACTAAATTGACTGCGTCTGAACAGACTGCAACGCTCTTCTGGAGTGACAAATAACTTCAGGGCGGTACATGACGTCGAGAGATGTCATCGAAATTTACCGAGTGAGTCCGACTTTTACCGAGATTAAATTCTTAGATAAATTTTAAGTAAAAAAGATATATTTTCAATTATTTTGAACTTCTTTTTCTAGATGTAAATAAATAGAATAGAATAATAAAAAATAAAATAACAATTTCATATATTAAGAAATGTTTTAATCTTTAATAAAATAATGTCGCTAATGTTACTCTTCCATGACGGGTCTGATTGATTCTTGTTTCTTGCGTGTGTCAGTGATCATTTAGAACACTGGTGCAATACAATCTTACTAACCCAATTCCAACAATTTATTCTGGTGTCAGATTAAGCTGGGGAAACATATACAGACATTTTAAACATATTTTCTCTCGCTAATATGGAAATAAAGCATAATTAAAAAAAAAACACATTACAACCAAAAGCATTTGCGTTTTTTCTCTTCTTTTTAATATACACCCTTTTCTCTTCTACAATAACCTCTTCACTTAATATATATATATATATATATATATATATATATATATATATATATTCTGTTACAATTTATTTAAATGCTCTGTTTTTAATTAAATTGTATTAATTACATTTACCGGCCTGAATGTTCGAGAAATTTCGTAAAAAATATATATTCTTCGACAGGAATCTAACCTGTATTCCAATACGGAAATCGTCATTTGATCTGACGTCCTATAACAATTAGCTACAGAGAAGTCCAAATTATTATTTATAAACACACAATCTTTGTCGCGATTGAGCATTCCTATTTGTATAAAGTGTATCTATAAAAATAACGTATAAACAGAAAATATATTAAATAATTGTAGGATTTAATTCATTACTGCTGTTAGATGTCAAATCTTGGCTATGACACATTTCTAAGATAATAATTTCTAATTTTTCTTCGCTTAGTTTGAATTTAACGTAGGTCATATTCGATTGAAGCCTTAAAGACTTATATTTTTTTACAAAAAAGAGCATATATTTGGCTTTGGAAACTAAATTAATCGTTCACTCACCAGTAATTTACAATCGCCTGAGGAGTCGCATTGTTATGTGTTGAAACGCGACTGCAAAATTGTTTAGCGATTCTTACATGTTTTTGTTGTAATATCATTATATATATATATATATATATATATATATATATATATATATATATATATATATATATATATCCCCACAAGGATCTTATGTTGAGGTGAGTCGGGCGTAGAACCTATATGTTGCTGAAAAGTTTATATATATATATATATATATATATATATATAAGACTTAGTGTTTTGGATGTTGTAGTAACAACTTTTTGTTGAGTTTAGATTCATTTCTACTGGAGGTGTGATAGTGTTATTTGGTAATATATCTTTTGATTCATTGGATTTTTCGCGGGGGGAGGGTTGTTTTGAAACATTTTCAAACTTCTTCTCTACCCTGATTATTTTATATTCAATGCGAAGCAAAAGACCCACAAAATATTTCAAAAATAAAACCTGCCCCTTCTGAGAAACCCAATGTATAAAAAAATTATCCTGTCTACTAATTCTATTACATCTACAATCGGAAAGAATTTATCTAAACTCATATATATATATATATAAATGGAGGGACGGTGTAGTAATGAATTGCGGAATTGAAGATCTAAGTTCCAATTCATTACATTCACTACTTACGTTCTAATAGCTTTGGGAAAGGTATGAATCCATCACTTCCCCTCAGGTATGGATAAATAGCAGTCCAGACTGGGTCCAATAGTCTTGTGTGATGAACGGTCTAGGAGAAGTACAACTGTGAATTCAAAACCTGTGGAGGGTTGTTTGGGGACTTTGTCTCATACTGTGCATCTGTATCGAGCTCTTTCAAAAAATGTGGTTAGTTCTGTACAAGCCTTTACCACTGTCATCAAATGGTAGTCTGGCTGTTGGTTCTAAGACACTCATACGTCGAAAACGACGGAGAGATCAGTATATATATATATATATATTTGTCATTGAATACACTAACAACTCGCTGAATAACGGATGTATACGTTTGTTACCAGACACTCCCGCCCCACGTAAACTTAGCCTGACTTTGTAAGTAACATATATTGGATACATAAGCTGCCTAGGGAAATTAAAACCCAACCACCCCTAATCAAAATAGATTGAATTTTCTTTAACCTTAACAACTCATAATATTAATATTGTCTGGGCTTATAAATTAAATAAATTAACTAACATCGCTTGACAATAGAACGAAACTAAGGATTTTAAGTCTAACTTTTATAATTGAATTTATAAATTTAGTTTCAGTTTTTAAACAAAGATTTTCTGTGTCGTGATTGAATGATATTTTTAAAAAGAAGATAATTATAATATTTTGCTCTACTCTTTGTATTAAGAACTCTTTTTTTAAAATTAAAATAATTGCTAAGAACACTGGATTATAAATCTTACTGTTCTTTCTTATTATATTAATATATATATATATATATATATATATATATATATATATATATATATAAATAAAGAACGTTAAACATAAAAAATGTCTTTAATATATATATATATATATATATATATATATATATATATATATATATTGCTGAAAGGTTTTCCTCCCGAGCCACTCCCCTAAAATTTGACCAAATGATTTTCCACATCAGATCCTTGAGGAGTGGGTCTAATCCGTTTAGCTCGCGCCAAAAACTTTTCCGCGATGTCTATTGTATATAAATCCGTAGTTGCATGAAGGAAAAATCATTTATTTTTTCGCATCTTCGCACTTCGATGTGGTTTAATGGTTAGCAAGCTTGTCTCGCGAGATCAACTACGACTGAATAGTGAGTTCGATCCTCACTGAGTGCTCCATAATTTCGACCATGCGCCACATCTCAGCTCCGTTTATTCACAAATGTTCATTTTCAACCCAATCTCCTTTCTTATCAATGCGACAATCTTGAATTAATCACAGATTGAATATTGTGGAGTGTGAACATTTCAAATCAAAATTCAGATAACAGTTTCAAGTTACGCATATATATATATATATATATATATATATATATGATGGACTCTCCCGTCTATTTCGATATATGAGGAAAATAAAATAAATACTGGTTTACCAGGCAGCTGCAACTGGCTGACAATTTGAGATTGTAAGCAAGCAAATTTTTAAGCTTCTCTTTCTCGCCCCTTCCTTTAAGTACGTATATATGTATATATTGGGCCAGTGTGTAATAAATCTATGTATGTATGTAAATATATTTGTACATATGTATATAAGTATATGTGTATGTTATATTTGTTATATATACCTTGTATTACCAGCTGGAGACATTCCTGAACGAATTGACTATGACTATGATTTTATAAGAACTATTTTAGTATTGTTTTTGTTAATCATTAAATCATATAAAAAAATTAATCAATAATGACTTTAAAATATATTTACTATATAATCAAAATTGATGACAAAGAAGAAAAAGATTTTCGTGTGATCTTTTTCATCCTTTAGGATTTCATCGTAATGTTTACCTTGAATTTAACCTGTAAAAATTTCCCCGAGATATACATAAGAGAAACCTCGAGTAATTTAAATTTAAGATTAGATGAACGGAAAAGGGATCTTTTGCAAAACAACACATTAAATACATTAATTTCTCACCACAACGAGTCTAACCATAATTTCGATTCAAAATATATTACTTTAATTAAAATTAAGATCAATTTACAAAGACGAAAGTGTATAGAAAGTGCTTTAATCGCTATATCGTTCACAGTAAATTTGCGTCAAGGTTCTTACAACATTTCCCCTTTCTTGGCAGATCTATTATCACAATGTGGGACCCCTAATAACAAAAGTGGTAAAAGCATAAACAAGAGAAAACAAGAAATGAAATCAGCTCGTCTATATACCCATACAATCATATATATATATATATATATATATATATATATATATATATATATATATGTGTGTGAAAATATATAGAAAATAGGAAATATATATATATATAAAATTCAAAGTTTAAAATATTAGCTATGTTTTAATAGGAGTATAATCAATTTTGGGCTGCAGTTTATTTTATTTTATTTTTTTGTTGAAAAAAGAATGTCGTTGTTGCAGAATTTGGTCATAAATAAGACTTCATAATATCTGTTTTGATTATGTAATGTTCCAGCTGGAAAAATTAAATCTACAATGCAAGGAGAACAGGAGAATTAGCTTCTTATTTAAAAGGAATTGGTAGGTGTGTACTTATTTATGGGTAAATACTGTATAAGTAGATGAGCCAAGCTCATTTTGATATATCGAATACCGTAGTTATACATAAGAAGAAAGAATTGATAATAAATATTTCTAAAACAGCCCTGTTTGTGGGGGTGCCCAGCTCTGGTTTCAGTGCTTGTCCGAGGCGGGAACATTATTAACCGTCGACAAAGCATTAAACGGTGAAGAAGACTTTCCCACAAAGAACACGCAAAAACTACTTCGTCGCAAATTACAGAAGGGTTAAATCTCTGTGATCGAAGAAATTCGTAACAACACAGAGTACATCGATTGTTGTTGTGTATCGGGCTGTATAGCTAAGGATCAATCGAGGTATCCATCCTGTCCAATGTCTATTGTCAGCGGACATTCGACGTCACCTCATCTCACTTTCTTCTGAATAAGGTTGACGGCAGCCGATCATGTGCCTTATTATTCTCAAGAAATAATGGTACCAAGGTGAACTCTTGGAAAAATGTCGGTAAACATAATGTGATGGTGGAGTAATGGTGGATAGCGGCTCGGATTGAGGAATCGTAGAGCCGAGTTCGAATTCCAGTCGAATCCATTTCATTCACTAACATGCTAATACCTTTGGGAAAGGTATGAATCCTCTTCTTCTTCCCCCCACCACCAGCTATGGGTAGATAGCAGGACAGACCGAGTCCTATAACCCTGGATGGCAACTGGTCTACCGTAGAAAGAAATGACAACCTACTACAGGAAAAAAATCTGCCTCGTCAGTCATGTATCGAAAGATAACTGATCGCCTAAGCGTCTATGACTGATAGGCAAGGTTCCGCTATGAAGCCCTTGGCCCTATCGTTCATGTGGAAGCTAACCTGTCGCATACCATCCATCCCAATATACATGAAGACCAACTACACGTCTCTATGGCAATAATATTCTACAATGACAGCAAGGCGATAATGCCACTTGGGAGTGAATTAAAAAATCTTAGGAGCTGGAAACTCAGTCCTAAACAGGAAATAAGGGATAAACCTCTACTCCGGTTCAAAAGGGAAGAGGTGATCTGACCGACAGGCTAACCTATCTACTTCTATTAAGTTATTTCAGCTGCCGAGTTTTTTTTTTCCAGGAATGGTTTCAAGCACATGAGAAAGACTTGAATGTGTTGCCATGGTCACCAAACCCTTCAAATCCTTTTCCCATTTCTGAGATGAGTTCAACCAATGACTGAATTCTACAGAACCGCTAACACGTAGCTGACAGTAGTTAAAGGCCATGTTGTTAACATGCTAAAATCTAACGTGCAACGGAATATGTAGCGTCGATTTCTTTTTGAATGCAGGGCTTTTTCCGGCCATAATGAAGACTACCACATTACAAGCCGGTAGTCAAAATGTTTTCTCTTATTCATGTATAGGCATCTTTAGATTTTTATTCTAAAATCTTAGTTTATTTGAAAATTTCCATTTGCTATTTTTTAAAATAAAAAAGAAACGATTGCCATAAATAAAATATTTCAAAATAAAGTGCAGAAAAATTCTATGACGAATTAATTAGTTATTCTTTTAAATAAGATTTCTTAATTTCCGAGATCATATTTGGAATTCTTTGAAAATTATCGAAAAAAGAGAACTGGCCTATGTATATTTAGCAGTAAAAGATTTGTTCAGTATTTTAAAGGGTATATAAACATCTTGGCTTCTACTAATCTTGAAATAAAAATAACATCCTCATCTAAATGTGAAAAAAACATTCTTTGTCTAATTGATTTGTTATTGAATATTATTAATTGATCTTATGAAAATTAAATATAAAGTGATATATATATATATATATATATATATATATATATATATATATATATATATAAAGAGAAAGAACAAATGGATTGTGAATCCACAGTTCTTAGCATTTACTTTCTTTTTTTCTTTTTTTTAAAATGTGATGAATACAACATAGACTGATTATTATAATATTTTTATTATAATAGATTACACTAAAAACATTTTTCTCATCAGCGATATTAAATGTTTTTATTGTAATCTATTATAATAAAAATATTATAATATATATATATATATATATATATATATATCTTATAAAATAAATTTTTCGTATAGAAACATTTTGTTACATAATCAAAGAGGGTTTATATCTTTCTAACTGATGCAAATATTTTCACGTTATTTTAAAAACTGGATTTCGTTTAACTTCTGTAATCTTCTAGAGGCTGAAAACATTGACGATCGACTAACAAATGTACAAATGTAATTTCTCTTTAAAAGCCGAGCGACATCGGGTAACCCTACCAACAAATAAAGAATATTTTTATTGGCAGTGTTTGTTTTTGCATCATGTTTCTGTGCAATTAATAAATTTGCGGCTTATAAACCAGGTCGCTGGGTGAAGCTATAAATTTACCAATTGTAAGTACATCTACATTCTAACCTTATGAACTGATAGTCACACACACACACACATCCACACATCCACACACACACATACACACACACACGCTTGCTCACAGACACACACACACACAGATATATATATATATATATATATATATATATATATATATATATATATATATATATATATATATATACATACATGCATACATACATACATATATGTATATATATATATATATATATATATATGTATGTATGCAGGTAAGATGAGAACAAATAGAGTACAATTCCAATATTCGTAACATTTAATTTAAAAGAGGACACAATGCAAAGTAGGGCAATATTATTTATTTTAGGATATTACACCGAAAACATGTAAAAATCGCTACACAATTGAAGTGGTGTTTCGATGTGTATCAATGGATCTCATTAGGCGATTGTAAACTACTGGCGAGCGGTTGATTTATTTAGATTTAAAAGCAAAATGAAACTTCTTTTTACGAAAAAGAAAGGAGGGGGTTACAGGCTTTCTGGGCTTGAGTAAAGCCCCCCCCCCCAATCTCATAACCTCCACCTTTCTTTTTCGTCAAAAGATGTTGCATTTTCCTTTTAACTCTACACTTTCGGTGTAATATATATATATATATATATATATATATATATATATATATATATATATATATATATATATATATATAACTGACACATTTTCTTTGTGTTTTTCCCCACATTTGGAGTGACCGAGGAGTTTTTTTGTTTTGTTTTAAATAACATTTGATAAATAATATTTTTATTTGAAAAGAAATAAATGTCTTTGCTTTAATTTTTTTTTTCGTTTCGACCGTAAACACTGTTTCTAAAAATCATGAAAAAACGACCTTTATTTTTAAATCTCAGAAACAATAGACAAAAATCAACAAAAAAGAATAAATAAATAATTTCTGTTTGAATTTTTGAAAGGAAGAATTATCATTCTTTTTCATATTATTTAAAATCAAGAAACGAAAAAATATTAGTAAACAAGGAATGTATGAAAAGTTATAAATCTTTATATTATTTACAATCAGATTAATGTCGTTGTCTCTGTTATTATTATAACGACGTTTCTGTCACTGTACCGCCCGGCTATCTTCAGGTGTCTTTCAGGTAATAACAAACTGAACGCCGTTATTTAATCTGCAAGGTGGAGATTTTTCTCGTTCCTCTGACCATGTCCAGAAGAGATGGTCTCTTGTGTAGTTCTTCTTTTATTACTGCTTAATTATTACTCACTCTCCCTTGTCTCTACTGAACCTGAGTTTAGCAATCCCTTGACTTAGGCTCACCGAATGTAAATAACGCAAGCAGAGTAAATATTATTACATAAATTATTGGGGCGAGTATCGTCATCTTTCGACCGATGCATTCTCCTACCTTCTAGTGAAAATCTGAAATTTATAACTGTCATAATTTTATACCTTTGGGGCAATAACCGTATCTTTGTTAATTGTTATTAAACAATAATTGGAGAATCCCCTCCCCTATTCACAGGTTGGGGGGATGTTCCAACTCTCGTAGCGGACGAACGAAAACGCAAAAAATATCAAAACATATCTGTAATATGCCTTTTCCGATACGTGTATATTTAGAACAGTTTAATTTATAAATTAGGCCCAGCATGAGATTAATTAGGATTAATAATTAAATTAGACCCAGTAAGAGATTAGCAAGAATAAGAAAATAAAACAATTGCAAAATTATTAAATGAATCAGAAAATACATTCCTACCATAGATTATTATTAAGCACAATATAAGATTAGTAACAATAATATTGTGTTCGAACAAAGGTTCACAGTATTCTTTTTTCGCTTGAACACGTGATTTCATTTCACGCGTGAGTGAAATTATATATATATATATATATACAAATAAAGAGAAAGAACAGATGGATTAAGAATCCACAGTTCTTAGCTTTTATTTTATCTTTTTTTTAAAAAAAAAAGAGTGATGAATACAACATAGACTGAAATATTAATATAATATTTTTATTATAATAGATTACACTAAAAAACTTTTTTCTAATCAGCGATATAAAATGTTTCTTATTGTTTATATATATATATATATATATATATATATATATATATATATATATATTGTTACATTAGAACATATAAATATCCACTACAAAATTGTACATTTTGTTTCAACGTTAAAATCAAACGTTTCTTCAGGTGGCTAACAATGATGATACGAAAAGTTTTTATTCAAAATTGCAATTAATACAACACAACTTCACTTTCGGTTTTTGTAAAATTTTCCATAAAAGATAAAAAAGGATTTATGAAGAAGAAAAAGGAAAGAACATAAGAAATCAATAAAAGAAAAAAGGAAAGAAAAAGAAAAAGTCAAGAGGAAAGAAAAAGAAAAAGTCAAGAGGAAAGAAAAAGAAAAAGTCAAGAGGAAAGATAGGAAATTAACTCGACTATCAAAAGAAAGGACTAAAAAGAAAGACAAGAGAAAAAGATAAGTATATTCAAAATTAACCAGATTCATAAGAAGAGGCACGTCAAGAAGATAGGAAATGGACAGCAAATCAGTTGGGTTTCGATCCTGGCTTGAGGCATTTGGATGTCTAGTCGCACTGAGGAGCTGTGAAACAGCGAAACAGTACTGTCTGCGAATGACATATATATATATATATATATATATATATATATATATATATATATATATATATATATATAATGTAAATTTATTTAATCTCGGTGGATGAAAAAAAACCTGGATAACACAATTTTCAAATAAATTGGCATCCGAAGAAAAATGGAAAAAAAAAAAAGAAAGCATCAGAAACCTCCGAACAGGGCGAAAGAAATCGTCCAGTTCCTTAAATCTTTGATACAAAGTAAAAAAAAAAACAGCGCGTAATAAGTTAAAACGAAGATTTTTGATTTTTTTTATTCCAGGAAAAAGAAAAACGGCAGGTCGAACAGAAAATTGATAAGTGCCGTTTATAGATTTGGTGCCATAGCTGAGAGTAATGCTCATAAGTGGTGCTCTTGGTTCAGAAGGAGAAATTTTTATCTGGAAGACGTTCTGGCAGTTCTGAAAGTTGCGGATGATGACCAATTCAAAGTAACCCAGTTTACAAGACGTGGGACATCGCGCAGATACTTTACATATCTTATATGTAAGGCATTTGGAAAACAATTAGGATACAAGAATCACTACAATGTTTAACTGCTTCAAGATTTAACGGAAAACATTTCATAGAATGCATTCCCATATTCTGTTAAAAAATCAACCCGTTTTTGTAAAGATAGACCATAGGCGATGAAAACTGGATTGTTTACAACACTGTGGAGCGAAAAACTTCATGAGAAAAAATGAAATGAGCCACCATTAACTATTAATAGATCTGGAAAAAATTTGCTATATTTTAGTTTATTGTGCCTAATATTGAAAATGGAAGAAAAACATTTTCGGTATTTTTAAGCAACTGAATTTTTATGCAACTGAAACAGTGCAAAATGGAATTTGCATTGAATATCACACGAGGCCATCAAAGAGAGTTAGGTGTAGGGTTGATCTGAGTTTATCCCCGGCCGCTGAATGCGGAAATATGTGACCTTACAGCTGTATCAGTTTTTGTAAGCGCGGAAAAGAATCGTAATATAGGCAGTTATATAAACAAACGCAACAGAAAGAAGTTAGACAGCCTCTCAGCCATCGAAGACGAGAATGTAAGATCCACGTTTCGGAACAGGAACGACGGAGTCTCTATATTCTTCCCTCCCTCCACTCTCTCTCTTACACACATACACACACGCGCGCGCGCATATTAACTGATAGGAAATGGCGGAGTCAGGAGTTGAATAAAATAATGTTTATGAAAAATGAGATTGTCACGTAACATTCATTATTTGACAGAAACAACAGCAATAATTTCCCCCAAAAGACATCGAGTTGTTTATGTAATCGAAGCGTTCAAAATTCTTTGCACTGGCCTATGTTAGTCGCTTTGATGTGTAGCTTCACATAAGAGACAAAATACAGATTAGATGTTTAAACATAATGGTAATATCCAGTGTTTGAAAGAAATTGTGAGAAGCCACAAAAATGAGACATTTTACAACAACGTGGAGTAGGAGAGAACTTTTAGCGAAATGAAAGAATGGCGATCGGCCAAAGACGATGATGTTTCTCTTGATAAGGGAAGCACATATTAGCTCCATCTCGGACAAATGTAGCCAGGAATCAACCTTTAAGCGGCTGTATTGAACAGAAAGAACAAATTATTCGATCGCCATGGCTACTTCGACGTGGTGTAATGGTTATCAAGCTTATCTCAATAGAGCCATTATAACTGAGTAATGAGTTCGATCCTCACTGAATGTTCCATACTATCGGACTTGCGCCACATCTAAGATAAGCTTTGCAAATCGAGATAATACCAGACAACAAGTTTCGTTGATGATCAAAAACTGTTTAACTTTAAATATTTTAATCCTTATCTATATTCACCAAATGAAATTATATATAAAAAAAGAATGTATAAACATAAAAATGTTTTAAAATAATTGTCGGACTTTGTCCATTTCATAATGTGTGACGTCATTTGTTTACATTTGAATACGCCATGAGCAGGTAAGAATATAAGTGAGAGAATCATGGAAAATTGTAGTTTAAAGACAGTAAAATCGACCTTGCTAACCGAACAAACCTCTGTGGCCGAAATGATTAAGGCACGTCAGGCTATATGACGGTTCCGTATAGGATACAGGTTCGATTCCTGTCGGAGGACGAATATTATCTATGAAAATTTCTCGGACATTCAGGCCGCTAAATGTTGTTTAATACCGTTTATTATAAACAGAGCATTTACTTAAATATTTGTATCTATAAAAAGAATGTATAAAGATAAAAATGTCTTAAAATAATTGTCGGACGTTGTCCATTTCATAATATATATATATATATATATATATATATATATATATATATATATATATATATATATATATATATATATATATATATATATATATATATAGAGAGAGAGAGAGAGAGAGAGAGAGAGAGAGAGAGAGAAGGTTGAATAATACGTTGGCCAATGTATCTACAATAGCTTCAATATTTGTCATTTCTTCCGACTGTAACTCCTATATATTGTAAAATGAAAAAAAATGTCCTATATGTTAAAATATAAAAAGTACATCGTATATTTTGCAATATTAATAGTACCTCTTATATTGTCTGATATAAAAAGAATGTCACACATTTTGTAATATTAAAAGTATGTATTATATTTATTTTCTAATATTAAAAGTACATTCTATATTTTGCAATATTGGCATAACCGCCTATATTTTACAATATTGACATAA
Organism: Acanthosepion lycidas; assembly: GCA_963932145.1. Taxonomy (NCBI): domain Eukaryota; kingdom Metazoa; phylum Mollusca; class Cephalopoda; order Sepiida; family Sepiidae; genus Acanthosepion; species Acanthosepion lycidas. The sequence continues at coordinate 113,298,173 of OZ010587.1, read as the reverse complement.
CCTCCTATATTTTACAATATGAAAAGTACCTCCAACATTTAGTAGTATGAAAAGTACTCCCTATATTTTGTAATATTGAAGTACCTACGATATTTTTAATATTAAATATACTTCCTATATTTTACAGTCTTAAAAGAACGTTCTATATTTTACAATATTAAAGTACCGCCTATATTTTGTAATATTAAAGTACGTCTTGTATTTTGTTATATTGAAAGTGTCCATTTTATATATATATATATATATATATATATATATATATATATATATATATATATATATATATATATATATATATATATATATATATATATATATATATATATATATATATGTGTGTGTGTTTCCTAAAATAAATACGCCATAAATCCACCTTCATCCCAACCGTGCGCCGACAGCTTAGTAGAATATCCGCTTGATACCAATTTAGTCGGGTTTCGATCCTAGCTAGAGGCAACCGGATGTCTAGCCGCACTGATGAGCTGTGATACAGCGAAACAGTCTGTCTGAGGATTACATTATATATATATATATAAATAAAAAAAAGTGGACACTGTGATCATCACTGGCGAGAGTCTGTTTCATACTTGAATATAATCTTCATGTCCTGAAAATTGAGTCGGTCATCGCTAGGTCTTTATATATACTTTTATATTTTATCCTTACATACGCGCTATCTTTGCTATTGAGCCCTTTTACTCATAAATATAACGTTTTTTAAAACTATATATATATATATATATATATATATATATATATATATATATATATATATATAGTTAAACTAGTACTTGGACTACAAGTTAGAGCCTTAAACATGTTTTCCTGCTTTCAACCACAGATTTGTACCAGTGAATATTTCAGTTATATTACATATTTAAAATTATTTTAATTCAGAACTTAACACTGAGCGAAGATTACCTTCTTGTGGAAATATTTTTCTGTATTAAACACCATTTGATAACGAGAATCATTGACTCGATACTAGGAGAAAATTTTTAAAACAATTTTACTTAAGACAAACGTCACGTGATATGGAATTCGGAGTGCAACTCTTGTAACACATTTGACTTTGAATGAATTATTTTCTAAAGAAGGACACTATAGTCTATTAACTTATGTGATGTGATGTAACACCTATCCATTCCAATGCTTGTAAAATAGGATGACGCCGATGAAGACGATGATGAAGAAGTACCTACTGGGGATTACACAATAAAGATGTTAGTCCGACTTAAATTACCAAGATGCCATAGTAACTATTTTTACAAATATGGTTAATGGAAGTAATTTACCTGTAGCGTGTTCGCCCGCATCACACCTTGCTAAAAGTAGAAGCTGTAGATGCAGTATAAGTAGAAAGCATTTGGTGTTAGAGCAGCTGATTTTGCACATGTTACAAGTTGTAGATAGTCAGCAGATACAAAATACGTATTAAAATGAACGAAGAATTCACAACACCTGAAATACAATGTCGCTTGTAATGTTTCTCAAGAGGCTGCGGGGATGGTAAGAAAAGAAATAAAAATTCCAGTCCTATGAATAGACAGAGAAAAGTAGCAGAAACTTTCCTAAGAGAATCAACAAACAGAAATGTCTCAGTGTTTATGTCATTTTATCAGAAGCAACCTTTAGTTAGTTTAATGTCTATAAAAAGGAGTTGATAGCTACTAAGCTCTTTCAGTCCTAAAAGAAAAACGAAAGAAGATTAATTTAATTTCACCTCCCATAATAAAAACATTAGGGTGCACCAAGATTAATTTCGTTTTTTTTTTTTTTTGTTTTTTGTTTTTTTGGTTCATAGGGAACCTCTTGAAAACTCCCGTGTATTATTTTGTTTGTTTTTATCTAAACCTTTGCAACTTCAAATCATGAAAGCTCTTGTAACATACTTCTGTCTTTGTGTTCGGGTTTTCCTCAATTTTGCGTTTTAAAGTGTTATGATAATTGATAGTTAATGATTTTTCTTTTCTGATTTTTCTTTTCATGGCTAAGTCACCATCTTTAAAAGTTTGAAACCAGTTTTCGACAGAATGATCGGATATTGTTTCACTTCGAGAATTCATTGGGCTTACAGTCATATCAGGTGGGAAAACCGGCTTTTGTACCATTAACGGAATTAAGGAACGTCGACCCTGGTCATTACCTAGACGAGTGATCACTTGGGTATACCAGGTGATCATATGAATGGATGTGCAGGTGGTGTACTAGATAACTGCTCAGAATTAAAAATGGAAAAGCGGGAAATTTCAATCAGGTTCGTTATATTCACATGTGATAATAGCAATGGGAAAGGTATGAATACACTTCTTCTCCCCCAGCTATGGCTTCGTTATGGGTTAGATTGTTCTAGTTCCACGTACTATGTCTCAGTTATTTCCCTTTAACTCAATATCTTCAAGTTTTGGGCCTGGTATTGAACTCAAAACTCTTTGATTCTAGTCATTGGATTTAACCAACGTCTTTATCTACTGGGTCATGTGTCCTTGAGGAGGTCCGGAAGAGGCATGAGAAGTGGATCTAGAACAATCTACACCGGTGGACGAAATAAATGGTTTGATTCGGAATTCTAATCACCTGAAGAAGGCCGGAGCGCACAAAAGTAGAAACGTTGCGAATATGACAATGAAGATGAGGATAACAGTCCGAGTAATGTATATAATGCAAGTAATCATAATACCTCATCTCAGAGATAAAGACAGATAATTTCTTATTATTTATTCTAGCAGTTGAAAAGTTCATCATCGCTAAAGTTTTCATAGAAAGCAATAAAAACATGAAAGTAATAAATTAATCCATATCGAATATGGCTGGGAGCTCGTTTCCGTGCGCACCCATCTGCTAGGGTAGCTAGTTAAACTCTGCGGCAGAGACCTACTAAGGCACATTTGTATTTGTTCGACACCCACAGATCCAACGTATGATTTCTGCTGCAGCTATGCTGAATAGGCCTTTGTTAACGTTTCTCGGACAAAACGTGTTATTTTGACGTCATCAACATTTGGAACAAGGCCAATAAGCTGAAACGCTCGGTCACGATGGCTTGTGTCCTAGCATAACCATCAACGGCTTTCGAACACTTCCATCAAACAAAACTCCTTTTAACACCAAAGATGAACTGAAGGCAATGATTATGGCAGCATTCACCTTAAACATAAACATGGAGACCGCCCAGAAGAGTTGCAGGAGATTCCAAAGCCGTCTGGAGGGCGTGGTTGAAGCAATGGAGATTTTGTTGAATAAATTTACTCTTTAGTATTTCAAGATATTTTGGTGTAATTTTGGTAAATCTATCTGTTAAAATGAAATGTCAGTGTTATATTCATTTTTCCGTCATTTAGAAGAATATATATATATATATATATATATATATATATATATATATATATATATATATATATATATATATATAGATATATATATCATAAAATACTATCCATATTATATATATATATATATATATATATATATATATATATGTACGTATATCATAAAATACTATCCATATTATATATATATATATATATATATATATATATATAAGTGAACATTTACGTCAGCATTCAGAGGCAACAGGCTGTTTCATGCTAGACGCAATCATCAGACCACCCCCATGCTAGACGCAATCATACTATTTACCTCTCTGTCACTGTGTGTCTGTCTCTCTCCATATTCATACATATATATATATATATATATATATATATATATATATAAAAGTGAACATAGAAGTCAACACTTAGAGATAACAGTCTGTTTCATGCTATATGCAATCGTCAGGCCACGTGTTCTGTTATTTTTCTCGGCTATTTATATATATACGGGTCAGTGGTGCATTGTGGGTAGTCTATTATGGCGGTTATTTTACCGGAAGTCGTTTGTTTATTTATTTGGGCTAAATTATATTACTTGTTTTTATTTTTATTTTTTGTTTCTTATTTTATTTATTTATTTTTTAATCGGTGTTTTTCTTAACGTAGTAAAAAATTGTTTATATCACTTATTTAATAGTTTTGTTTAATTAAAGCTATTCGTTCAATTTTGGGGTTGATTGTTGTTGTTTATTCTAAGTATTATTTTGGCGGGAACAGTGTTTAATTTATTGTTGTTGTTTATTCTAAGTATTATTTTGGCGGGAACAGTGTTTAATTTGTGTTTATTTGGGTTGATTATCTTTATTTGTTTTTTTTCTAACGGTAACTTTATCGGGATTAGTTTGTTTATTTATTTACTTGGATGAATTAAGGTCAATTTATTTTACTTGTATATTTTCTCTTTTCTGTTTTCGATTTTTAAGTGACGTAGTATTTATTTACTTACTTTTATTTCTATTTTTTATTTTTATATTTTTATCGTTATATAACAGTTATAGCTATTTTTTTTTTCGTCAGATGTTTAGGTCTGATTTTTTTAGTGTAACTAATATTTTGGTCATAATGGTTTGCTAATTTGTTTATTACTTACTTTATTTATTTGGGTTCGTTTGTTGTTGTTTTTTTGTTATTATTATTATTATTATTATTATTATTATTATTATTATTATTATTATTATTATTCTATTTCGTCTATTCTAACAGGTGTGATTTGGTAATTTGTTTGGATTAATTAATTTTGCTTATTTTTATTGTTATTTTGTTTATTTGTTTATTTATTTGTTTTATTTTATTTTTATTTTTTCCGTTTTCAATTTTTAAGTAACGAAGTAAAAATTTGTTTTCATGTCTACATTTTGAGATGAGATCGGATCTTTTATTTAATAATTTATTTTGGTCTGGGAAAGTAATGATAGCTATTTTTTCTTCCAAGCAAAGTTTGCAAGTTTTTGATTGGTTGTTGTAGGCTGATGATTTTTTCCTTATCTTCCAAGATATTTTTGGTGTGATGTGCGTTTTGTTTTTATAATAATAATAATAATAATAATAATAATAATAATAACAAAAAAAACAACAAAAAAAAACAAAACAAACAAACGAACCCAAATAAATAAAGTAAGTAATAAACAAAATAGCAAACCAAAATATTAGTTAGACTAAAAAAATCAAACCTAAAAACTGGACGAAAAAAAAATAGCCATAACTGTTATATAACGATAAAAATATAAAAATATAAAATAGAAATAAAAATAAAAAATAAATAAATACTACGTCACTTAAAAATCGAAAACTGAAAAGAGAAAATATTCAAGTAAAGTAAATTGACCTAAATTCATCCAAGTAAATAAATAAACAAACCAATCCCGATAAAGTTACCGTTAGAAAAAAACAAATAAAGATAATCAACCCAAATAAACGCAAATTAAAAACTGTTCCCGCCAAAATAATAAACTACAACAATCAACCTCAAAACCGAACAAAGCTTTAATTAAATTCTCAGACCAAAACAAAACTATTAAATAAGTGATATAAACAAATTTTACAAACGCATACACACATACACATATACACACACACATTAAAAAAAAACACCGATTAAAAAAATAAATAAATAAATAAAATAAGAAACAAAAAATAAAAATAAAAACAAGCAATATAATTTAGCCCAAATAAATAAACAAACGACTTCCGGTAAAATAACCGCCATAATAGACTACCCACAATGCACCACTGACCCGTATATATATAAATAGCCGAGAAAAATAAAGCACACGTGGCCTGACGATTGCATATAGCATGAAACAGACTGTCGCCTCTAAGTGTTGACTTCTATGTTCACTTTTATATTTACACATGCTCTACCTCTGATATTGAGCACTTTATTCCATAAATATAGCACACCTTAAGACTATATTTCTTTATATATCTTTATATATATATATATATATATATATATATATATATATATATATATATATATATATATATGTATGTATGTAGAGAGAGAGACAAACACACAGAGACAGAGAGATAAATAGTTTGGACGTAAGAATCAGCATTGCTATATGTCTGTCAGTTTCACTACTACAACGCGTTCTTCACACTGTTGTGCTAGAACAAAGTTAGAAATCATCGTGACCGAGCTTCTGAGTGTACTGGCTTTGTTCAATTGCTGACTATACGAGCTCATGCGCTGTCCTTTCTAAAATGTTACTAAAGTTTACTCGGCATGATTTCGGTTGCCTCTGTAAGTAAACGAAACAGAAATATGGCCAAAGGGATTGTGTGTCTTCATCGGGGGATTCGCTTAGCTGCCATCCAAACAAACAGGTGCGCTACGAAACGATCGGCCAACCATTATATGTTATAAGTTTTCTCGATATTCACAATGGTTGCTTACTTTCTGGACGGACCTCTTTAAAAAAAAAAAATCGTAACTCCCATTTACTAGATGTGCCAAAAAAAATAAAACCCCCTCCATCTTTCAGAATATGAATAATTTCTAAGGCACAAAATGAATTGTAAAAAGTAGAAGAGTTTTTACATGTATGAGTATGTGTGTATGCGTGTGTGTGTATGCGTATGTGCATGTGTGTGTATATGTTTGTGTGTGTATGTGTGTGTATGTGTGCGTGCATGTGTGTATGTATGTCTGTGTGTGTACGTGTGTGTATGTGTATGTGTGTGTGTGTGCATGCGTGTGTGTGTGTGTGTGTGATTGATTCCCGAGATATTAAAAAGGATTCAAAATATTATTCTAAATAGGACACGAATATATATATATATATATATATATATATATATATATATATATATATATATATATACGCACATACACACATGTACGTGCGTACACACGAGCATACACACATGAGTATGCAGACACAAACACACACCCGCATCACACATACAATAAAAGAAGACAAAAATCAACCGTACACCAATAAAAAGTGCATAACTTATTTTTAACTTAATATAAAAATAACGAAAACGAGAAAATAAGCTGGTATCTCCTGACGAATGGATGCAGCGATTGCTGGAGGATTCGTCTATGAAACTCTATGGTTGAGGTGCAGAATATAACATCAATCAACTGATTGACACATCAACACACATATCTAAATATATATATATATATATAGAGAGAGAGAGAGAGATAAAGACGTGTGTGTGTGAAGCTTAAATTTTCTGTATATGTGTTTGTTCGAAAATTTACTATTATGTAAAAATTTGGTTGTCTGATCGTGTGTGTGTGTGTGTGTGTTTCTGTGTGCATTTGCAAATATGCAAAAGAATGACCACAAAAAATGTACTCTCATCACTTAAATCTACCAAAATGTGTCATATATCTTGAACAACTAAATGGAAAGAAGTAATCTGGATATAAAGCTTTCTAAATCAACATTTAAAAATATTTTTTCGTATTTATTTACAGTCTGGTTTTTGCAATTAAGCGATTATTTTGTTCCTGACTTTTACAATTAAATTACTACATTATTCAAGTAAAGTTATTTTCTGCTTCGAAAGTGGTAACCACCTTAGTATTTAGATCACAGTTTGGCAGTAAAGGGAAATAAGCAGTGTTGATATTTTAAATGCATATTTTGAAAATCGAACAACTGTAAATGTTTCATTTTGAAAACTTTTTAAAATTTGTTTTTCAGTTTTGCATTTGTTTATTCAGTTTATTTAAAGAGCAAAGCAAATATTTTATCATTAAACAAATGAGACGCTTTTTGCATAAGCAAAAAGAAGTGAATGAAAAAAAAAGATGTTTTTTTTTTTACGTTTTAAATAATGCGTGCAATACCATCTGTGGCTTTTCTTTTATCTCGATGCGCAACGCAGATATTACTTTATTCGAGAGATTACCCGTTTAACGTAAGATAAAATTGGAGATTCGATAGAATGAAATATTTTAGTAGCCATCATGTAGAGGGAGAGAGCTTTCCCGTTCTTGCGAATCGAACCATTTTAAAAATCAGGATATCGAATGCAAATTTTCATGGTTTTTCGTGCAACATCACAATCTTCCTCAAATTTCTATCTGCATTTCATCCATCTCATTCTGCACTAATGTAACCTTTCTTCTTTTCCATATTTTTTTAATAAATTTGGGGTTCTTTTCCTACAAAGAATAATGATCCGTCTCCAGGTTCCCTTTCTCTTGCAGACTTCTGACAAAACGGTAGCTAACCAGCGAAACAAATACCTTTATCCCTTTATATCTCATTTTACCAAGAGATTTAACACGTCCCAAAGAGAAATAGACCTTTCTTTAATTCAAAAATATTGTTTGGTATCTGACAAGATTCTTTCTGTTCATATTCTTACATTCTTCTCTGAAAATATGAAAG
>OZ010587.1:113277443-113284943 GCA_963932145.1 Acanthosepion lycidas | reverse complement strand
TCTAATTATCTTCTCGAAGATAAGTTGAAATTAATCAAAGAAGCCGACGTATTTTTTGTTAACCCAGGTACTTTCGATGTCCTCCGAAATCCTCCTCGGGGGTAAATTGCGAAGACAAACTTAAATGTAGCTGATGATGTGATAATGCTTTTGCAAACACGAGCGAACGCGCTCTACTATAATTATTTAAAAATTAACCATTGTGCTTACGATGTTTGTTAAACAAGCGTCCCAATCCAAGGACAATAACCACAGATAATAAAATTGCATCGTGGTAAATTTCAAAATGGTCAAATACATTTTAAAACATTGCTACTATACTCTTAATAACTTTTGTTCGGTGTTGGTTGGTTGCTATTGATCTAGAGAACCTCAAGAATTTGAAGTAGGGGAGGGGAAATAATATGTAGGGCGTATAACCTTGCAATCAGCATGTACCTTCCAAAATACGACTTGGTAAGATAGATAAAATATGCTATCTCCCCCCCCCCATGAATATGGAATCGGCTATCGCTCAACACTTAGTTGAGAATATAGCCTGCGCCAAGTCGTACAAAAAAGAGTGGTTTAAAATTATTCATACAGCCGATTCCAACAATCATTTGAAGATTTTGGAATCGGTCTGTATAGGATTAAGGAAACCTTCTCTCTGCCGGCAGAAGGAATTTGTAAAGTCTCTTAATCTGTTGGGGGATACTTTATTTTAATTGTCCCTCGCTTATTTATTTACACGTTATTTCCCCTCCCCTCGTTACAAGTATATACACTTGTTTGTTATTTTAACGTGTTCCCCCTTTTTGCTCTTTATTGTCGTTACTATTCTTTTCGTTAATTAATTATCCAACGATTGTCTCCTGATGAGATGTTGGTTGAAAGGGCCTTAGAGAATTTAAAATTAAAATCAATACATTCCTTGTTTTTAAAATTATATATATATATATATATATAAAATTTTATATGCGCAGTACTTAGTGTAAAGCGCTCAATACAAACGATAGAGCTAGCATATTCAGTTGTCTGGATAAGAGATTGTGACCCTGGGTTTCACGCTTTTGTGATCATCAGACAACTGAATATATATATATATATATATATATATATATATATATATATATATATATATATAGAGAGAGAGAGAGAGAGAGAGAGATAAAAATATTAACCAAGTATTGAAATCACACTCTTTGTCTCCTGTCACTGGGTCTAACTAACGCCTCTATCCACTGTGCCATGTGTCTTGGACAGATATAGATATACAAGAAAATCAAAATTAATTCGTCCCTATATCATTGTTTCGACGATTTTACTTTTTTTTTTATTTGCTACTACAGGGACGACGGTCACATCATCTTAAGAAAGTGTATCTTACAAAAACCAAAAAAGCAATGATAACATTTTTTGAAAAATATGGGATTCGGTATAGACATAAAAACTCACCTAAAAGCAGTAAATTTCCTACATGTCACATTCAACTTAAGAAAATCTGCATATCAACCATAGAGAAAACCTAATAACAAACTACTCTATACACAGACATCTTCCAACCACCCACCATCAATAATCAAGTAGATCACATAATCAATTAAGGTTATCTGACAACTCTTTCAGTGAAACTATCTTCAAAGAAGACAAGAAAGATCATGAAACAGCCCTATAATAATGACACAACACAACACAACACAACACAAAAAAAAGCAAACAGGAAAAGAAACATCCTAAGGTTTAAGCCAGCGTACAACAAAAGCGTACAAACTTAGGAAAAATATTCATTAAACTCTTACACAAATACTTCCTCGCATCAAGCACTCTTCACAAGAAATTCAACAAAAACACAGTAAAAATCAGCTACAGTTGAACCGAGAACATGACACAAATAAAAAAAGAAAACACAATATATATACAAGCAAGAAGCCACCCGCACGAATCAAACCCACGTGTAACTGCCGAGCGAAAAACGGATGTTACTTGCAGAACAATGTAATAAACAAAGCCACTGTAAAATCAGCAGATAACAAAAAAAGATATACATAGCACTAATTAAAGGATGCTGGAAACAAAGAAAGTACACACACAAAACATTTTAATATTAAATAAGCGTACAGCACAATGCTTTCTAAACATGTCTAGGAAATTAAAACCAAACATCAAATCACACCAAAAATACTATGGAAAATAAGGAAAACAGTATCAGCCTACAACAATCAATCCAAAAACTGTAAACTCTGTCTGGAGGAGAAAATATATATAATAGCCATCCCAGACATCAAAAAATTACGAACACGATTTACATTATTTGGACTATTATCTGTGCCACCATATTTATTACAATGTTTCGGCTGTTGTACGCTCCGGCCTTCTTCAGGGGGTTGGAATGTCGAACTGAACCCTTTATTTCGCTCACTGGGGTAGATTGTTCTAGTTCCACGTGCTATGTTTAATGGATGTCAGTTATCTCCTGTTAATTCTCCACTGCCTTGATATTGAACTTACACTATTTGGGTCCTGTCACTGGATCTAACCAACGCCTTTATCCACTGTGCCTTGTGTCCTTGTATGAATTTTTGGGTATTATAAACCTAATGTTTTCAGCAACCATTTTCACCAGTTTTTTTTTTACTTCATCTCAGAAATATAGACAGATGCAAAACTTACTAAATAAAGGATCAGAACTCATCTCAAAATCCAAAGACAAAAATAAATTTTTACTGCTTTACTTAAAAATTGAAAACTAAGAACGAACAACAATAAAAAGATAAAATAAAATAAATAAGTAAAATAAATTAATCCAAATCAATAAATGAAAGAATAAATTAAGAAATTGACAAACTACGAACGCACACATAAACACAATTAAATGAAACAGTCAATAATAAATAATGAATAAAAAAAAATTTAACACTATAAAGTAACCACAAAACTACATCTGTACCGACTTAATACCCACTAGAATAATTTGAAACATAACCGTTAGAACCACACAAATTACCGTTAGACTAATACAACAAACCTACCCATAATGCACCACTGATCAGCATATATACGTAGTCGGGCCAAAACACTACGCAGATGGCTTAACGATTGTGGCGTATTTGTACATTTGTGCAATAAACATCTGATGGCATTTAAGCATTGAACAGACTATCGCCGCTGAATGTCGCCTTACATATTCTCTGTCTCTGATATTGAGCACTTTCAATGATAAGTATCGCATACTTAAAAAAAATATATTTTATCATATATATATATATATATATATATATATATATATATATATATATATATCTTTATACATACTGTCTCACCAATTAAGTCTGGATATTTCAGTGCTACTGGCTGCCATCCCATTAAGCGCACGAATTCAAACAATAAATTTGAAAATTAAAACAAAGTTAACTTTTCTTACTGGAACGCACGAACGCCCATGAACAGCTCAATTAGTTCCTCTCCTACGTGAAGAACCGCTCTTGTTACTTGAGAAGTCAGCCGTTATACCGTTGATACTACTGCTCTGTGTGAGACCCCCCCACCCCGTCTAATGAAGTTCAAATCGAAGAGCACGGTGGGGTCTTCACATTCTTCTGAAAAGACAGGAAAGCAGACGAACGAAGAGAGGCTGGTGTAGGGTTTGCTGTACGAACGAACCTATTGTCTCGTTTAAGCGTGCAACCATGTGATATAAGCGATTGACTTACGACACTTTGGTTACACCTTGCCAGTAGTCGATATGCTATGCTAATCAGTGCATATGTACCTACGCTTGTCTCACATGAAGCTGGAAATATCTGATAAAATAATCTTGTTTCGATTTTAATGTTGGGGTTGGAAGTGGCTGAGTCGTCTGGAGTTCCTTGGGAATGCAAAGAACAGACAAAGGAATAGAAGGGGTAAGATTTTTCTTGGAGTTTGCACATAATTTTAGCTTCCCATTGCGAGTGCACACTTTCAGCACAAATGTAAATATATAACGACCTGGATACATCCAAAGTCCCGTCAATGGCACCCACTGGACTACGTTATACTCCGACATGAAGGAGGTCTGCAATGTAAAACCTCTATGAGATGTGAACTGATCGACATGTACGTGCATTTCTTTGGTAACAAAGAATACGGAACTGTTACGTGACATTTTTCCTTCTTTGCGGCAACGAATATTGGACTATTTCCTCAAAGATGAAGAAGAGACTCAGGCGACAGAGATGTGATTCTACAGAAGGATGCAAAGGATATCATGGACCGGGCGTGTGAGCAAAGATTTTAGAGCAAAGTTTTAGAGAGGTTATAAACAAGGAGGAGGCTTATACAGGAAGAGGCAGCTGAAGTTTCTGGGACACATAATGAGGAAGGAGGGCCTGGAGAATCTGATACTCAAGGGTCAAATGGAAGGAAAGAGAGAAAAGGGAAAACAACGCATGACATATCTAGCGGGCTTCAGTAAGTGGATGACAGAACGTGGTCTGGGGGAGGTAGCGGAGGGAAGTAAATTGTTGAGAGCTGCAAGGGATAGAAGGAGGTGGAGAGCCATGATTGCCTAAGTCTTGAAAGGACATGGCACCTAAAAAGAAAGAAAGACTCAAAATCGCTCTATGATGAAAGTTAGCAAAGCGCTTGGATATTGAAAAACTTCATGCTCAATACACTCGACAAGCTGTTCAAGCTGGCATTAAAACCGAGGTTAATTCAACTCGCTAAGCAGATCGTGATCAGATCTACAATGCAGAAAAATGACTTTGGTGTTAGTTTTTTTTTTTTTTAAGTCGTGACTGATGAAAACGACCAAGTCATTAACTATATTCTTTCAAGTAAGAACAAAGATACGAGAATTCATGCCACAAAAAAAGGCTTCTTATGAATGCCTAACAACAGCGAGAATGGCAATTTAAAGACGCAATGCTCAACGTCGGCTTCGTGACACGGGAGACATTTCTTGATCCGAATTTGCCGCAGAAATACAGGCTACTATAAATACTAAGAATACTGAAGAGTTGTGCAAATTCATGAAGTAGGTATTTGAACCAATAACGGTATCAGTAACGTCTCTCTGATCAAAAGCATGGTGGAAATTGTTAAGAGACGGAAAGAGCAATTTTATGATTTGTTCAACAGAGATAGCCTCGTAATCCAATGTGTTCTTAACCACCCTCAGCAAAGACTCTATCGTGGGATCTATGGATGAGCTTCCTAAACGGGATATGGCAATGTTATGGGACCTTACCCATAATAACATAATGGACTATTCCATACGTAATAAATACTGCGCCTCAAGAGGAAGCAGGGAATTCATAGTTCCGTCTGAAGTCTGAAGTCTGGAGTGAAGTCCGTCAGGAGTCTGTCAGTCGAGTCAGAGGCAGTCCGAAACAGAGTCGCGTTCAGACAATTACTACTAAACCTTATTGTTCGTACTAACAATTTTCTACCTCTCTGTATATATTCATGTTTGTAATATATCTGTGTTATTCCATATCCGTATTCGAGTTCTTCTTTATTGGTTCTACCTTGGACTATCACCGTGTTACAAGGAACCGGACCGTAACAAGTAAAAAATATCTTTAAGCAAAAATTGTATATGGGGAAGGCTGTCGGAAAGATTGGCTCTTTTGTTGTAATTCTTCACTTGGATGATATGAATAGAATCATCTTAAACATCTGGAGTTCGGAACAACTGGAGAGATGCAATCAGGAAACCATTTTACGAAGACAGAGGTATTATAGAGCTGTGTGGGCATTATCGTTGTATAGATTTACTTTCGGCATCGAGTAAAATCCTACTGAGATATTTTCTCTCTCAACTAAATGCGCACATCATGGATATGATACTGCCAAAGTCACAATGTTGCTTCCAGATTGGGTTGTGGGGGAGATGAAGAATGATTTTTTTACAGAGCGTCAATTTCAAAAGAAGACACGTGAACAATAACATGGCTTGTTTCAGCTTTTTCAGGGATCTTACTAAAGCCTTCAAAACTATAAACAGAAAACATGTGGAAGATCATGAGACACACTATTCCCGCCATTTCGCCATAATCCAATCGCTTCATAGCAACATGGAAATATCTGTTACCGTTGGTGGTTTCCTTTCAGAACCCATCAAGTTAAGAAATTGTGTCAATCAAATTGATCATTTAGAACCTATATTGTTCCCTATTTTCTTTTCTTTCGTTCTTCTCTATAGATGTAACGGCTGTGATCAAGGTATATATATATATATATATATATATATATATATATATATATATATATATATGTATATATATATATATATGTGTGTGTGTGTGTGTGTGTATGTAGTAATGATACAATATGGTAATCCGCATGGAATTTCCAGGAGGATATAGATCCATGAAGAGCTCTATGTCAAAGGAGAGAGCAAAATTAATTCAATTCAAATCTCTTCGGTTTTTAACTTAAATTTCTTGGTTAATTATTCAAAAAGCTTACTAATTTACATTTGATTTTTAAGTATTTTTTAGTTAATTTTGAAAAACCTTTTAAAATGTTATGAAACAGACACTTTTTAATATTATTTACAGAATTTGCTGAATGAAATACAGGGAATTAACCCCGATCTAATTTTCCATAGTCTAATGTACATTGATATCCTTCTAAATATTATTAAATAAATCTAAGATACTCTAAATATAAATATGTTTCTCTGAATATAAGTATTTAAATTTAAATTTCTTCGTTAATTATATAAAAAAACTTATGAAAACTTTTTCGCTAATTTCGAAATCTTTAAAAATGGCCTTATTTACAAATAATTTTTGGCCCCGTTGACAGAAACAAACGGGATTATTTCAGATTCACACTTTATGATATACTGAGGTCAGCATATCAAAATAGGTTAACACTCTCTGCCTCCCCCAACTCTCTAAATAAAATAGCAATATCTCTTGTTTTTAACCCAGAATATTTTTTTCCATTTTATTTGTGATTTGTCTGTAGGTCTTTAAGATTGAAAGATGCTGTTTTTAGAGCTCTCATGAAATAAAATTTATTACCTATGGGATTTTAAGTGTTTGATATTCTTTAATTAATAATAATAATAATAATATATATATATATATATATATATATATATATATATATATATATATATATATTCTATATCGTACAACTGGTACCCTATTCAACATCCGACGATTCTCTGTTTAGATACTCCAATCTCTAGTCCGAGGTCTTCTGTACCACACTGATGAATGTGTGACCTGGTCACCCAAACAGAATAGGAAATGCATACTCTGACGGATAATTTTTCCCGCTCCTGCAAAACTTTCGGCCTTACTATTAACTTGGACAGGACAGTTGTCATGTCTCAAGCCTCTCTGTGTTCACCCTACATCGGGCCAGACATTGTGGTCCTTGAAACGATCAATACAATCAACATCGAAGTGCACATTTAGTACAACAGGCTTCACGTTGAACACAACAGAATAGCAAAAAGAAAATGGTCTATGGCAAATTGATGTATAGTACATGGCCCCAACATAAACTAAGGAAGTG
>OZ010587.1:113239943-113272443 GCA_963932145.1 Acanthosepion lycidas | reverse complement strand
ACGACTATAAGTTGACTATAAGAAATAAAGTTTGATTTTTTCATCTTTAACTGTGATGCTATCGACTTGAAATCGAAGAATTGATTAAAATGGAACGATTACTACAAATCGAAATCGATGACTGTAATCGGGATTGCATTCCGCTAGATATTTACAGTTTTAAGATGAATGCTTTCAGTCTATTCTCAATATTTAAAGGAAACTATGAAGGAATAGGAGAATTTATTTTATGTGACTCTGAACGTTGCAAAGTTCAGAAATCAAGGTGAATTTCCATCCTGGTTTACATCCGCGTCCTGAGTAAGGCATCCGGCGGCGGGGCCTTCGATCGGAAGGTTTTGAGGATCGTGGAACCACCTCTTAATTGCTGGTGTTTCCGGGTCCGCCCTGGTCCGGGTTAGTGGCGCCTGTTGGGGTCCTGGCTGTGGGAGAACGGTTAATCCCCACCAAGGTGGGAGGGGTTCAAAACACTATGAAAGTATAAAAATAGGTTTTAATGCCAGCAATACTTTTTTGGAAAAATTATTAACAGCAGTACATTTTTGAAAAAAAAAATATTACCAGCTATACAATTTTTGAAAAAAATATTAGCAGCAATACGTTTTTGAAAAAAATATTACCAACAATACATTTTTGGAAGAAAAAATATTACCAGGAGATAAAAATTTTGGCGGCATTAAATAACCTATTGTGGTTGCTATGCCGTAAAACAAACCAAACCAACCAAACCAAACCAAACCAAATCAAACCAAACCAAACCAAATCAAACAAAAACAAACCAAACCAAACCAAATCAAACCAAACCAAACCAAATCAAACCAAACCAAATCAAGCTAAATTTGCCAACGTTGAACAAAAAAGCAATTAAAATTCATAATAAAATTACAAAAAAGTTTTGTAGAAGAAGCTATAATTATAAATGTTTCATGTTCGATGAAATTTCTTCATTTAGAAGCCTAGGGATAGGAGGAAGTGGAGAGCCATAATTGCCTACGTTGTGAAGGGACACGGCATATAAAAAGAACAGAATCCCTGCAAATTCTTATGTTGAGAAAGGAAAAAATTGGTCCTGGTTATAAAGCATCAAAAGTCCAAATGGAAATTTTAAAGGACCTAAAATGTGGTGTGACCTTAAATTAAAAACAATGGCAATGAATCAGATCCCAAATCTAAGAGCAGTAGAGGAAATACAATAAAAAAAAACATGGGTAGTTTCCCTGAGACTCAAACAAAAAACAATAGGAAGTCACTTTTGAAGATTAGATCAAGATTTATTTCTGCCTAGCAGTGAATAAAATAATCTTAACTTTGTTGCTTTTAACATTGTTGCTTTTGGATAATAATCCTGGTTATCCTACTACTCTAAATTATTTAAATGAAAATGTCGCCTATTTTAAAACCAGTGGATTTAGGCGTTTACATAACATTCAAGGTAGATTATCTGAAACCACTTTTGAACAACCAATAGAAATTATTACGCGACTGACAAGGCAGTTTCAATATTAAAATGCAAATATTAAAATATTCTCGCGTCCTGACAGTAAAATTGAGATCATGGAACATAGGAGATGCCTTTACCCCAAGTGTTTAAACCAGAAATAGGCAGGGTCATTGATGAAATTGCAGACATTGGACAGGTAATACGTTTTGGTGAAGCAGACACGAATTACAGTAATGGAGTCGTGAAGAGTTGATCGACAAAATGTCAATGATGTTGATCATCAGTGCGAAAATGTGTGTGCCATGATAACTGTATGGAGAGAAAAGACGTTTAGAAAACGGAATGGATTTAGTACAAAAACGGTTTTTGCATTTCTGAAGAATTGAAGCAATAATTTATAGATTTAAATCCAGTTCTCTGTGTGACACTATTTAGGTTGCTAGAAAGAAAGAAGAAGAAAAAATGATTAAATTTAGGTGATAAGAAGCCATCACGAAAAGGACACTGAACGATGTTATTTTTTTTTATAACAAAGAAAAGTGATAAAGATTTTATTTTCATTAGCGAAGAAGGTGGGATCTCCTATCTGTCGCGTTGGATTTATGACGGCGCACCGAGTATGGCAATAGTGAAAATTTCAGTTCGGCCAAATGACGTACGAAACAGAAGTTAAGAGATAATATTAATTAAGCACGCACTGACCGAAAAAGAAAATGTCCTCTGGACCTCACACAGGGTGCTGGGAAATAAAAATTAATTAAACACGCACTAACCGAAAAACAAAATGCCCGCTGGACCTCCCGCAGGGTGCTGGGAGATAAAAATTAATTAGGTCATACGCTGACCGAAAAACAAAATGTCTGTTGGACCAACCGCAGAATTGAAAAAAAAAACAAAAGATTGACCATTAGATATCTACGAAGATGTCGTTTGGAAAAGACATCTGTTTTGTGTCGAAGCTGGCCACGATAGGAAAATTATTTTATCAGAACGAATAATTGGCACCAAGGTGCGATACGTCCAATTGACCACCCGCTTGTTTAGCAGGGGTCCCGAGTGACGAATTCCAGGTAACATTCAGATAAAATTGATATTAAGGGTTCACATTACGGGTCGTATTGGTTTGTTGTCGGGCAGAATGAAAGAAAGCGATAGAAAAGAAAAAGAAACAAAAAAAGGGAAGATAATTTTTTTTCTTTGAGCAAGATTTTTATAAACCGAGGCTAGTCTGGCCACACCCACACTGCTGGGCGCCCATTGGCTGAATGCTGGTGTGAGCGTTAGGCGAAGGTAATAATGTGAAATAGGAGGGGATGTCTGTTGACACCCCTCCTGAAGGGATCGGTATGAGATGCCACTGTGAGAGATTGGGGAAACCCGTTGACGCCCTCTGAGGGTATGCGTGAGATACCAATATGAGAACAGAAGAAGGTGGGAGGACGAAAGACTTCCAAAAATGGAAAATAATAAATTTTCCTGACCGAAAACAAAGAAGTGGATTGCGGATTTAGAATTATCAAGGAACCTCAAACCCCGACAACCCCGGTTTTGGTCGGCGTCCATATAAGCAGAGTCGCAACGAGTAAGACGGCAGTTCGCAGTTCAGTTGGAGCTGGAGTTCAGTTGGGGAGTTTTTGGCAGTCGCCTCGCAGAACAGCTGACTGAAAGATTCCAGGCATCACGGCCTCAACTTCTAGCGAAGAACAATTTATTTTTGAAGAACGACTTAGACTCATACCACCAAAACAAGTTTTACGAATATCGCCTGAAGATACACCAAAAACCAGTTCCTTGAAAAAACAACTTAAGATGTTAAGACTTGCCTAACAAACACGAAGCGTCACAATCCATATAATAGCGATTTGGGAGAAAGACGCAGTCCTGTATTCAACAACCAGATATAAAATATTGTTATCCTTTTTAACACATTTGAACTTTTCGAGTCGTTACCTTATTTTCTTTTACATATACTTGTGCGGTGTTGCCCTTGATCGAACTCGACTTGCTTTACGGCCCGGCGACTGATTGATTTCGTCTACCTAAGATCAATCACAACGTGGGTAGCATAGACTGGAAATCAAAACAGTTACTTCGGTAACCAGACGTTGGAGGCGAGCTGGGAACGACAAGGCTGATACCGGATCTAACCAGATTCCCATCCGAATCAGCAAAAGGTTAGAACGTCACATTTGGTGCCGCGACCAATACCAAGTCACATTGGTCGTCACAGGACAGGATAGGACGGCGACGGTGCGGAGACAGACAGGGTGACGTCACAACTGGTCACGTGACCGGGATAGCACGACGGACGCGGCCAGGCAGACGTCACATTTGGCGCAGCGACACCGGGGGACGTCACATCTGAAAGTAACATCCAGGAACGTCGAATCAGAGACAAAACAATAAATTATATTACAATAGAAAGATTTATCTTAAAATAAATTGCTGAAAAGTCGGAAAATGAATTTTTCTCAAAAAGTCTTCTTTGAACAATAAACTCTTGCTTTTTCGTAGCTATTTCATTTTATTTTTTTCATCAATACAGTAGTTGATATACAGTATATATATATATATATATATATATATATATATATATATATATATATATATATATACATATATATATATATATTATTTAATGGTATGGATTCAATAAGGGTTGGCGAGGTAATAAAATGCTTTTGATGTGTAATTATTGATTTATTTAATTATACTTAACGTTTGTTTAACAAGTCGAATGCACGTGAAACCTGATTAACCAATAAAAATCAAACAACGCAAAAATAAAAATACCAGAATTTCATTCTTCTTTTTCTCTATACTTCATTCCCTGATGATGTTTTAATAAAAATGAAACATGTTAGATTGATAAACGTTTCCTATTTGTTCTTTATCCTATTATTCTATCGGATTTAATCCCAATTTATATATATATATATATATATATATATATATATATATATATATATATTATGTGTGTGTATGTGCATGTACATGTGTGTGTGCGTTTGAATATAAATCAAATAACGAGATATTAGTTTGGTGCAAAAATAATGACGTAATAATGTCGTTTTTTGACGTATTTTTTAACGACAAAAAACGACATTATTACTTCATTATTTTTGCACCAACCTAATAGCAAGTATATATGTGTGTTATAATGTACATATACAGATGAGCAAATAAATATTTATTTAAGGTGTAAACAACACAGAGCTCAATATAGTTAAACAGAGATATAAAGTATATATTAATAAATGCATATATATCTACATTTGTAGTGCAAAAAAAAAAAAAAAACCCAAAAAACCCAAAAAAAACCAAAAAACCAAAAAAAAACCAACCGTATTAAATATAGTAGTTAAGTTAATATACAATGTATTAAAATTAATATTGGAAGACAAAGTTGGGTGAATTAAATATTTCAAAAATAATTTTATATTCGATTAACACAATCTCATTTAACATGGTATTTTATAGAGATTAAATAACAGTTAACGAGAAAATGTTATGTATATATATTTGGCGAAGCCCTGAAAGGATTCGGTCCAGTTAAGAAGCCTTTCCACCACCAAAAATCTGATGATGATTATTCAAAAGAAAAAACTCTGCAAAGATTCCCAATTCCTAAAATAGGACCGCATAACCAAACCCATTTTTATTTTATTTTTTTTAAAGGGATTCTTCGTCTGACCGAGAAACTTTCAGCACTCCTTCACAAAAATATTCGCAAACACACAGTCTTATATATATATATATATATATATATATATATATATAGTATAATATAGTATGGGATTGGTGTATACGGAATAAATTCCAATAACCAACAAATACTATTCTTAAAAGAGTGCTCAATACAGAGTAGAGCAAATATAATTATTTATTCGAAATAACCCTTTATTCTACATTCAACACCATCACTTGATAAGACACCAGATTTTATAACATATTTATGTTATAATTTTCAAATAAATAAATATATATATATATATGTGAGTGTGTGTGTGTGCGCGCACGCGGGCGTGTGTATGTGTGCGCGTGTGTGTAAGCGCGTAAAAAATTCTGATGGAATACATGTGTAAAAGAACAATATGAATCAAGACAAAAGGAAAACTTAGCCGCCGCTTGATAAAATTTTGATCAAGAACAGTTTTGGAGGAATGACTTTGTCATACATCTTTCTGCCCAAACTGTTCTTGATATATAAATATTTATATATAGTTATCCCATATAATATGAATAAACAAAAAAATTCAGCCTTGTCGGTTGAGGAGGTCAAGACCTCGAACTGGTTGAATAAAGGAGGTATGGAGGGTTTTCTATTGTTCAGGACACTCTTGCAGAGCCGCCAATAATCTTTGGAGCCAAATTTGCGAGATGCAATACGCTCCCTCATCCGAGCAGCAAATATTGTCTTAGCTTCGTTGAGGACACGCTTACACTCGCTACGAGCGGAGGCAAAGGGACGTCTATTGCAGTCCGACATGTCGCTACGAAATATGTGAAAGAAGTGGTTCCTATGGGCAATGGCGGCTGAGCAAGCAGCGGAGAACCAAGTGACTTGACCTTAAATTTCCTTGAGGGGATGAAACCGTCGATTCCAGCTTTAACCCAAGATGAGACCTCAGAAGCACACCATGGACAGGGAGTGTAAAGACAACATCCCAGGGGACATCGCGGAGGAAGTCACGGAACGAGTCCCAATGCGATCGTTGGTAGTAGAACGAGGTTCTAGTAATGGGAGGTTCTTTGCGGGGTGTGGAGTTGAAGGAAATGTTAACAGATACCACGGCATGATCGGAGTTACCAAGAGGGCAGAGCTGTGTGGCGCTACACGATTCGGGGATGGAGGTAAAAAAAGGGAGGCCTTATCTGCCAGGTTGGGGGCAAAACGCGTGGGAAAGTTGACTATCTGCGTGAGAGAAGTTAAGTGTTTGAATGCCAGCCCGGTCAGTAGTAGCATTCTCAAGCCACTTGGTATGATGGGCGTTAAAGTCACCAAACACGAATATGTGAGCAAACGGGTGGAGAGAGAGGGCCTTGTCTATGCTGTCCGATATGCTATGGAGTATCCCGCAGTCTTGAGAGGATGGAGAGCGATAGAGGAAGAAGAGATAGCTTACGGCATTGAGGAGAGATAGTCGAAAACACATGTACGAATGGTCTGGCGATTCGAGAGACAACTCTCTGGCCAGGGGGAGATGATCCTTGACATAGACACCAAGGCCGTGCATGTGGGTTAGAGAGTCTTTCCTGAGGATAGGAAGGTAGCCGGGGATCGAGAGATCAGAGGAGGGAATAGACGGGACAAGGTTTGTCTCGCACAGGGCCATTATATCCGGGCTGTATGCAGTGAGGAAAGATTCCATATTGCAGAAATTTGTTCTAATGCTACGGATGTTGCTGAACGGAATGTTGAAGGGTTTAGGTGATTTTTGAGGGGCTGGTTTAGGTTTACTTTTTTGGTTCATTTGAGTCTTCATGTGGAGTAATTGCAGGAAGATGAGAAGGCCTGAAGTACTTCAGGCCTTAGGCTTTATGTGGAGTAAAAGTTGGAGGATGAGAAGGCCTGAAGTAAGAGAGGCAGACGGTTATCGACCGCAACATGAGCAGAGAGGAGTTGGCAGAGCCTGCATCATAATGTGGCCTCAGAGTTGCCAACCGGAGGTGACAGCAGGGACACCGTTCCATGCGCGACATGGCACTACAAACACCCTGGTATTATACAACTGTTGATCAGAGCGGCCGCTCAAGACGCTACGCAAACTACCAGTCGGAAACAGCAACCAGAGAACTGTCAACCGTGTACCCTCAAAATGAAGAGGCAATGCCACAGACTGCACACGTCACGGGAGAAACACATGGGTTCTTTTTCTTTTTTTCGGTGGAAAGCAGTTTCAATGGAGGTAATCTTAATGTTCCTAAATTTAACCTTTTGTTCCTAAGTATTGTATAGTGTCTTACTTTAAATATTTGCAGTTTTTATTTTATTTGTGCTTTTTTTTTTTAGCAGATATCTTCTTAACGAACGGGAGTAGAAACAAAATCATAACCTGATGATTAAAGGATGATTATAGGATGATTATAGGATGGTTATAGGATGATTGTATGAATCAAATGTTGCTTCTTTTCCTCGATTTAAGTATTTTGGATTTTACTTATAAATAAAAAAAAATATGTTACATTTTGTTTGAATGACATAATCTCTCATTCACAAGACAAGTTATTAATATTTTTAACAAGAATGGATATTATAAGCTCCTCAAAGATGAAGAAGAGACTTTAAGCAACAGAAATGTGGTTCTACAGAAGGATGCTGAGGGTACCATGTTCTGATCTGAGCATGTGAGCAACGACGAGGTTTTAGAGAAAATGGAAACAAAAAGGAAACTTATACTTAACATTAAGAGATAGTTGTGGTTTCTAGGGCGCATAATGAGGAAAAAGGGCTTAGAGAATCTGATACTCACATAACAGATTGATGACAAGAGACAAAGAAGGGAAACGTATAACATACTTATTGAACATGAGTCAATGGATCGCGGAACAGGATTTAAGAAAAATAACAGAAAGACAAAATTTATTAAGCTACAAAGGACAGGAAATTGTGGAGAGCCATGATCGCATACGTCCTTAAGGGACACGGCAGAAGAAGAAGAATGAGCTTGGGTAAATGGGTGGCGGAACAGGGTTTAGGACAAATAACATAAAGACAAAATTTATTAAGCTACAAAGGACAGGAAATTGTGGAGAGCCATGATCGCCTACGTCCTGAAAAAAAACACATAAAGAAGAATAGGATGAAATTAAAGATAGCTCATGTAAATATAGGTGTATATCTCGAAAAGCTTAGTTAATGCCAATTTTCTTGAGAAAACAATGAATTGTTTTATAAAACCCGACCAACTATAGACAATTCGTTTCTTTCATAAAGCTGTAGTTAACCAAATAGTCTTGCTGACCATTAATGCTGACCATTAATACTGACCATTAATACTGCAATCTGACTCTCGCCGGACATAACTATTGCCCGATGACAAGCTAAATTAAATAAATACGAGTCTATAGATCAATGATTGATTAATCGTTTTCTACGGCTTATCAATCTTTGCAGGTTATTTAAAGCCAGAAAATATTTTGATATTGTAATGAATTTTTAGGCAAGATAATAAAGATTTAGGGATACAAGTCTTACTAATTAATCCAAAACTGATGGGGAGAAGCGGCGGATTCATGCCTTTCCCAACGGTATTTGCGTGAAAGTGAATATAACGAACTCAATGAGAATTAGAACTCGGCTCTCCGATTAACAATTCCGAGCCATTATCTATTACACCACCCGCACATCCAAGCTTACAGCACTTTGTATTCTCAAGCTGTAAACCACCTAGGTACGGACTAGGCTCGTGGATAAGTTGGTAATCGAAAATTTTTATCCCAAAAATTCACTGTATAACATTCGATTTAAGTAAAATAGTTTGGGATGAAATTATTTTGCAAGATAAATATTTATTGTATAAAATAAATGCCTTATCTAGCATTAAAATGCTGACATACTGTGACACACGCACACGCACGCGCACACACACACATACACACACAGATATATATATATATATATATATATATATATATATATATATATATATATATATATATATATATATAAAAGGTTAATAGTTGAATCAGACCAGGAATCAGTAGTATTAAAAAGTGTTCAATCCGCGTGTGAAAAAATAAAAATAACATGTACAGCTTTTAGCTTTAAAAATTGACCTCTTGATTTTTAAAGCGTGTATATATATATATATATATATATATATATATATATATATATATATATATATATATATATATATATATATATATCGCAGTATGTCTGCATATATAATCGGCATTTGGGTAGATTTCTGGGAGCCGATTCTTTCGTTTAGAAACTCATATATATATATCGCAGTATGTCTGCATATATATATATATATATATATATATATATATATATATATATATATATATATATATATATTCTTGTGCTCTTTGGGAATTTTTTTTCCGAACACTCCTAATTGACAAATATCATTAATTTCTTACATTGCTCTCGCAGGAACTACATTTTCTCGTGGGTTAACTTGTCGCTTATAGAAAATTTTATACAATTAACAAATCGTGTGCATATCGATCCTCAGACCATAAACAACCAGACTACATCTATGAACATAAGACAACTATTGCTAGAGAATTCCATCCAATATAATATTTTCTATAATCGTCGACTGCAATGTAAAAAAAAAGTATTTCAAATGCATATATCTACGTCCATTGGTGCTGTCAATGTACATGATATCACTAATCTGATATTCTGGTATATTTACTTTTGAAATATTGTATTCAAAAATTCCAAGAGGAAACTCAAAAAAAAAACTTTAGAAGATTAATGCACCTAATAATAACGAGAGATGGTCAAAAGTACTCGGAGGACAAAAACATTATAAAATATCACAGCTTCTTCATGGCTTTAACTATATATATATATATATATATATATATATATATATATATATATATATAATATCGCACATTGAGCGGTGATGTTAATAAAATAGTGTTCGATACAATATAACAGAGCTATAGACAATATATTAATAATTTTTTCCTCACGGGTAGTACGACTCAGCACAACGTAATCTTGAAGTGCTGCATGACACTGACTGTTATATAATTTAAATGTTGTTAAAAATATTCACACCTAAGTATTTATAAATAAAATAAAATAAAAATTATAATAAAGTTATTCACCAATAACATGGTACATCTACATTTATATTTAGATTCTACCTTTATAACTTGAAGTAAATAATTTGTGTGAATACATGTGTGTGTGTTTGTGTGTATATTACATATAAAAAATTTTTCTATCTTTTGTTATATTTATTTTGTTATATTTATTTTAAATGCAAAAATTAAAAAATTAAAAAAAACTACTATCTCATAAAATATGGTCTGCTTCATCATTGCAATAAGCCGATATATTTAATAAAATTTAAATTATGTAATGGTCAGACTCAGTTCAGCACCTGAAGTTTGGCTTGACCATTAAAGTCCGGAACGGTAAATGAAGGTCAGCATTGGATAGTGGCTTTTGTTTTGCACTTATGCATGCTAGTAAGGGACTATTGTGGAGAAAATCAGATAAGAGAATGACAGATTTCATTTGTGCTTTCTTAAGTTTGATACTAGATCAAACTTGCAGCGGGTGACAAAGCCACGCTTACCGATGAAATGTGTTAAATCAGGACTTTGATGGCGTCTCTGGTTCAGAGCTAGACGAAGCTGATCCAGGTATACTATCCTCAAAACCTACTAAACTTAATGAAACATGCCTTACGCCACTCGTTTCGGTTTGATGCCTGGGCTCCCCAGGTTTTCAGATCAAAGTTGAGACGTTTCAAGTCTTTCAATTTAGCCTTAGAGTGGACGTCCTACTTGGAATTTGGTAGTTGTCTATACAGCACCTTTTTTGGAAACCTATACTAATCCATTCTCACAAAATGACCAGCCCACCTAAGTTGTTAGAATGGTTTCAATGCCTGTGATGCTGTTACATTTCGTCAGTATAGCACTATTCTTGACCCTGTCATCCTATTATATATCACATATGGCACGAAGACAGCGCATATGAAAGGCATCCAATTTATGTGCTTGCGGAACAGGGTCCAAGTTTCATAGAGAAGGATTTAGAGAACGACTGATCAGTATATGTCGATCTTTACTGTGAGGGGCAGGTCCTTGGTGTTCCATAACCTATGTTTAAGTTTACCAAATGCTGTGCTGACTTTGGCTATTTTCGATTGGATTTCTCAGTCTATTTTTCCATCAAAAGAGACTGTTGATCTAAGATATATGAACGTTTCAACAGTTTTTAATGTCGTACCATCAATGAATACGGAAGGATTTGTGAAAGATGGATTGCCTCATACTGGTTGGTAAATTAGCTCAGTCTTCTTTATGTTGATAGTGAGTCTAAATACTTTCACTGTTTCAGAGAATTTATCAAGGATAATTTGAATGTCTTCTAGACTGTATGCTAATAGAGTAGCATTATCTGCAAAGAGAAGATCGCATACCAGCTGCAGACCAAGTTTCAATTGTGCTTTAAAACATTGCTGATTGTATAGACCTCCATTTGTTCTGAATTCAACATTGACCACTTCACTTAAGTCAGAGAATGCGTTTTCAAGCATATATATATATATATATATATATATATATATATATATATATATATATATATATATATATATATATATATATTCAGTTGTATGGATATAAGTTTGTGACCGTGGTTTCACGCTTTTGCGATCATCACACAAACTGATTTATTTTTTAAAATCGGATCTATTTATGCTTGTTTGTGTTGGATTATTTTTGTTGGTGGGAGGGGAGAATTCTCCTCAGTATATATATATATATATATATATATATATATATATATATATATATATATATATATATATATATATATATTTCTGAGATGAGGTATTATGTACATTATTTACATCATTCAGACTATTGTCCTGATCTTTGTCACCATATTTATTTCACTCTTTGACCCAAAAAGTGTGAGTTCGATACCCGGTTAAGGCAGTGGAGAACTTTCAGAGGAAAAATTAACAGGAGATAACTGATAACTGACATCCATTAAACATGGCATGTGGAACTAGAACAGTCTACCCCAGTGGGCAAATAAAGGGTTCAGTTCGACATTCCAGCGGGTTTTACAATTATTAATGAAAGTTCAGTCCCAGAGGTCCATCCCCACTTGCAATATCCCTCCCTCGCGATGGAACTAGAGTCATTGCCTGGTCTCTCTTTCTCTCTCTTTCTCTCTCTCTCTCTCTTTCTCTCTCTCTTTCTCTCTCTCTCTCTCTCTGTGTGTTGAATTTGATTTCGCTAACTAAGATTTAACATTCCACTTTTGATGAAGACACGCTGATAGCTGTGGAGGCATATTAAGAACTGCTCTGATAAGACAGGCCTATCCTATTAAAGTAACTACAGGGAGAGGAGGGTTATTGATAAGAAAATGTTTTTTTAATATTAGGTTGGTGCAAAAATAATGTCGTTATTTTTGCACCAACCTAATAAATATACGTGTTTCAAAGCTGTATTGTAAAAAATTAATTGCAATTTTTTTTTTCAAAACACAAGAAAGCCTCAAAGACTATCACCATTTCCTTGTTATTCAATGGCAGTAGTCGATGTCACAGAAAGTAACGTTCGTCTGTATTGTTCCTTTTTCTTGTTGATTCGTTCATACAACAGCACCATCTTTGATTTTTTCGACACACAAACTGTTTCCCCCTGTAATGTGGAGAATGTTTTTTTTAATAAAAAAAAACTTTCGAATGAGCAATGAAGTTACTTCAGTGCAACTGAGAATGTTGTCAAAGTAACGTTTAAGTAGTTCTGTGGCATTTGGTAAATGTCCCAAGAGTCAGCTTCGTTCAGAATAGTTTAAACAGCTTTGTATTACTTTTATGTCTTTTTATGTGGCTTTTATTTCTCCAGACATGTTTGTTTACTTGATCGCTATATCTTTTTCTATTTTGAAGTCAGAATGTATAGCACAAACCCGGCAATATTACATTATGAAATGTTTCATTGGCTTGTGGTAATTCATTTGCGACTGAGTTGCTTTCATATCAGAAGACAGGCGATATTTCAGAACCTCTGACTGAGGTGTCGTTGGCAGATGTATTCAGTGAGCGATGCATAGTGTTCATTGAAAATCTTCAACGAGTAACATTTGAGGGTAAAAATACACCTAAGAAAAAAGATTAAAGACGAAAACTTTATGTACTGTTTGTAATTTTTTCTGTATTCCGACTGGAATAAAAATGAGAAAAAGATGGATACGAGGCCTGTCCGGAAATTATTCAGCTATTTAATATTAATGGAAATGTGCTCCATCTTATGTTAACGCACCTTATTAAACATTAATTCCCTAACGACCCCTAGACTTATCCCAGTATCTATTCCACTTTTCAAAATAGTTTTTAAAATGAATCTTTGAAATGAATCCTCGAAAGACATATCAATCAATTGAATGATCCACAAAAGATAACTCAATCATTTGAATAATCCCCGAAAGACATCTTAATCACGTGAATAAACGTCGAAAGATATCATAGTCACTTAAATAATACACGCAAGACATCTCAATCACTTAAATAATAGCCTAAAGACATCTCAATCACAACAATAATCCCCAAAAGACAATTCAATCAATTGAATAATCCCAGAAACACATTTCAGTCATTTGAATAATCCCAGACAGACACTTCATTCATTTGAATAATCCCCGAACGACAACTCACTCACTTGAATAATCCACGACAGGCATCTCAATGACTTGAATAATCCCAGAACATCTTAATCACGTGAATAAACATCGAAAGATACCTTAGTCACTTGAATAATTCACGAAAGACATTTCATTCATTTGAATAATCGCCGAAGAAAATCTCTGTAACTTGAATCATCATCTAAAGCATTCTCATTGACTTGAATAATGCGAGAAAGTCATCACAATAGCTTGAATAATCCCCGAAAGAAATCTTAATTACTTGAATAATCCACGAAAGACATCTCAATCATTTGAATAATCTCCGAAAGACATCTCAGTCAGAAGAATAAACAGCAAAAAACATCTTAATCACTTGAATAATCTCCGAAATACACCTCAATCACTTGAATAATCCTAGAAAGACATCTCAGTGGTTTGAATAATCCCCGAAAGAAATCTCCGTCATAATAATAAATGAATAATCCGAGAAAGAAATTTCATTCATTTGAATAGCCCCCGAAGGACATCTCAATAACTTGAATAATCCTCAAAAGTGTTCTAAATCACTTGAATAATCCGAGAAAGACATCACAATAACTTGAAAAATCCCCGAAAGAAATCTTAGTCATTTGAATAATCCCGAAATATATCTCAATCACTTGAATAATCCTAGAAAATCATTTCAGTCACTTGAATAATCCACCAAATTGATCTCAATCACTTGAATAATCGCAGAAAAACATGTCAGTCACTTGAATAATTCCAGAATGACACCTCAATTACTTGAATAATCCCAGAAAGACAACCCAGTCACTTGAATAATTCCAGGAAGACATCTCAACTACTTAAATAATTGCAGAAATGCATCTCAATCAATTGAATAATCTCTGGAAGACATTTGAATCACTTGAATATTCTTAGAAACACATTTCAATGACTTGAATAATCTCCGAAAGAGATATCAGTCACTTGAATAATCCACGAAAAAGATATCGATCACTCTAATAATCCCCGAAAGACATCTCAGTCACTTGAATTATCCCTGAAAGATGTCTCAGTCTTTTGAATAATTCCAGAAAGTCATCTCAATCACTTGAATAATTTCTGCGGACGAATGACGAACTTTCAAGCAAATCTTAATGCATATTTTGTTGCGAACTCGGCGTTCGTACAATACACCTCCCCTTCTCAACATTTCATCACGTATTAACCTCACGAGATAGTATCTATTTACACAGTTTGGTCGTCCCTGATTGGTTACAAGTCACTGCTTAATGCCACATCACTGCTTCAAATTATTCGAATACTTTTTGGGCTTTCTTTTCTAAAAAGAAAAATATCGTAACTCTCGTTTATTCGTTGTGTCAAGTCGGAACTCATTATTTCAGAATATGAAACGGTTTCTGGATCTGGAAGAAAAGGAACGCTGATCAGTATTTTCATTTGTGTGTGGCAGGATGGGGGCTAACGATCATAACAATACTGCTTTCCATATACCTGAAGTAAAGCTCACTCCAGATATATAGCTTATTGTGTCTCTCAAATGCTCTCGGCTCTCTGTCAACTGACTACTACTCTTTATCTGCCGTTCATCAAATCAGCCGTCCTATATATGCCACTAACGGCTAAAGAACCTGCAACGAAAATACGAATACTTCATCTTGCAACAGTAGATAAACGTTTTCAGTTTTGTCCGATCGATGAAGATAGCAGGTCGAGATGCAGGATTGATGGAAGATTAGAATCTTCTTCGGATTGACTTCAACCCCCAAAAGAATCTTTACCTTATCAAAGCCGGATGTTATACGCTACCGGGTTGACTCGGTGTAATCGATAATGTTGGGTCATCACAAAATAGACGTTCTATGATTAGCGCTTTCACTCATGGTTATCAATGGAACAGGATCTTTACAAATTTTACGCACAGTAAAACATTTTGCAGACATTTTTTTTAACTACAGTGTATATTGTCGAGTAAAATCTCTATGCTTCTAACTTTAGCAATTTTGAGGAATTCGGTTTTACAATGAAGTCGCCTTATTGCTAACTTGGATTTTTGTGGTGTAGCATTGATTGAAGCTTTCAAATAATAGCGGTTACCATAGATAATTCGGCGACATATATGAAAGCTTTGAGTTTTGTACGCGTTTATGTTTTTCCTAATCTTTGTATTTCTTCAGACAAACTTGTACAGAGAGCCAAAGTCTTTGTTTTTGTTGCCTTGTTTGTTGCATGTCTGTATCTGTTTTGATGCCAGAAGATATGACCCCATTCTGGTGAATTAAGCAACTGATTGCAAAATGATTGATCCTTCCGTTGATGGGGGATTGCACGTTTCTTCGGCTTGACGTCAACACCGAAGATTTCTGTAACTGAATGTTATGTGAGCAGTGGTGACTCTCCTCTGAGTAATAAGGAAAAAAAAAGAAGCACTCTAAACAAATGTTCTGTCGTTTTGTGCGAATCCCCAAGACGTTACATTTAAGTATGTATGTATTCAATGATTCGTATGGATATCGAATATTGAAATGATTGGATTTAGAAAAATAACGATATTTGAGGCGGGTGGGTTTAGGTAAATAGCGGCATTTGAAACGGGTGGATTTAAAGAAACGGGTGGATTTAAAGAAAAATAACGAAGCAAATTGGACAGTGTCAAGTTTGGAAACATTTTTACGACAGTCAAAAATGCCATCTTTTCATTCTTTTGACGTCAGATTAGCTTAACAGTGACCAGACTGTAACGACTAAGTTTACCTCAGATAAACAGAGTTTCTACAGAAAAAGTTGTTTATAATAACATGAAGTGCATTTTATGAAACAAGAACGTCAAAACTATCACTGATTCGAATCATTTAATGACAGGAAGAAATTTTGAAAACATAAACACCAACTTCGACTGCGACATTTAGGCGAAGTTTTAGTTTTTCTTCGCACTAACTTTACCACTACGCCGCCACTCCTTGGTATAGATTTGGTGATTATTTGCATTAACTAAATGACAGTAGGTGAAAAATGGTGCAAACAATTGTATGAATAAATTTTGACATTTTATCTTTATGTTTTTCATGAAAAGATATGCAAGAAAGGAACTGTCAATAGTCAGGAAATTATGCAAGTGTTACTGACAGGACATGACTATTCTGAGTATTACGAAAATACATTCCTAATAATTTAGTTATAAAAATATATTGAAAACGAGGAATAAATGGATTGTCAGTGGTCAGAAAATAAGGTAACTATTACCAATAACACTGGGCTATAATTGGTAGAATCAATTTTGCGTCTATCGAAATGGAGCGAATGTTGACCGTCAGGATGCCTGTTAATGGATTCGAAGCGAAATCAGAAAGTAAATGTTACCTAAATTTAACTTGAAGATTTACTTTGCTCAAGTGAGTGTCAAGCGTTAGAGTTTCTGATGTTGTCGCCTTGAGAAAGAGAGAGAGAGAGAGAGAGAGAGAAAGAGAAAGTAAATATAGAAGTGTATATGGAGAAAGAAAGAAAGAAAGAAAATCAAGGAAAGATATCGAGGAAGTGAGAAGAAAAAAAAAGTGGGAGTAAAAAAAGAAAGAACAAAGAATTATATAATGGTAGAAGAGAAAGTGCAAGTAAAGAAAGAAAGAAAGAAAGAAAGAAAGAAAGAAAGAAAGAAAGGAGGATGTGAAGAGAGAGAGAGAGAGAGAGAGAACAAAAAGAGAAAAAACAGAGAGAGAATCAGACAGAAAAAAAGAAAAATTAAAGACAAAAGGAAAGAAGAAGAAGAAGAAGAAGAAGAAGAAGAAAGAAAGAAAAAAGAAAGAAAGAAAACATAAAAAAAAACGTCGAAAGAAAGAAGGAAAGAAATAAAGAAACAGTGTAAAAGTAAGGTAAGCTTTTTGGAAAGCTTATCTTCAGGCCGCTTCTGCACATGCTTTTACCATTCTGGTAAGTTTTGGAGGCAGAAACACCAGCGCGGACTATGGTGGTAATTGTGGAAGCAGAAATACGTCAGCAGTTGCGTCTCTGACTGGCCTAATCCTACTGACTTCGAAAGTTGATACAAGGAACCTACTAGCATCATAAGCCATATATGGAGTCTATAAATGTTAACCAACCCCTGGCGCACGATATTTTAGTCAAATTTGGGAGCAACTGTTAAGTGAATGCGAAAAGAAGTGTGCTTGGGTGGAGGTGGGTGAGATGAAGGTTCTGTCTGCTGGATAAGCAGGCAGGCACGGCACTAGTAGTTTGTTGGGGTTTTGGGGTCGGGCGTGTTTGGGGATTGGGTTGAGGGTGAGAGGTTGGAGTAATGTGCAAAGAAAGAAATAAAGAAGGAAAGAAGGAAAGAATGTATTGACACAATTGAGAGGCATTTAAAGAAAATTAATGTTTGTGAAGAGAAAGAGTGAAAGATAAAGTATAAATAAATTTAAAATAAAATAAAACGGTTTAATTTTGATCGTATTTACAGTGTTTGAAGGATCGAAAAAAAATTACGAAAAAGAATAAAAAAAACACAACGAACAAGAAAGAAAAAGAAACAGTTTTAAACAAAGATAAAAAGAGAATGAAAAATGAAAGAGATGAAATCAAAAACAATTTTGGGTCTTCCAGAGTCAAGTTAAAAATTTGTTCTCATCCATTTTTTTATTATATTAAGTTTCTTTCATCTCGTCTGCAACCGTTTGACGTTGCAAACGATGTAGGTAAAAACAAAACAAATAAATAAACAACGAAAACAAAAACAAAAAAAAGATAAAAAAAAACCTTCCCCTTTCCTCCAATTTGCATTAGATACCTTCTTTCTTTTCTTAAAACCAAAAAAAAAAAGACAGAAAAAATACTATTCCTTATTTTCACCTCGCACTACTTAACATCTTCCAAATATTGATGGTAACTACATGAAAGGTGTTCGTGTATATACCTCAGCAAAGAAAAAAAAATGTCCGAAACTTTTGACAATGCAGAAATATGATAAGTGCAAGACGAAATATAAAACATTTTATGAAAATAGCGACAAATGAATCAGGTATTCCAAAAAACAAAAAAACAAAACAAAACAAAAAAAACAAAAACAAAAAAACAAAAACAAAAAAAACAAAAACTAAAAAAACTGTTTTTCTCAAATGGAAGTAAAAAAGGGATGACTAGATTTGTCTTCGCCTCACATTTCTCTTCTATTTTCTATCCGCCACTAGACAGTTACGGAAACTAATTAATTATACAAAGAAAACTTATCTCGCTTAATTAATAATACAAATACAGTTTTTTTGCGACATAGCTTGCAATATCTATGGGACCCACAACTTATTTAAATTCACTTCTGTATTTTGTTTATATGTCATTGCAGTAACCGGACTAGCCATTATTTGAGAAAAAAAAAAAAATATGATAAAATCATTTTAATCAAATAATTATTATTCTTGAACTGTATTATTAATTTAGAAATCAATTCATTTTAAAATACGCAGTTTCATTTAAAGGGGAAATGCTTTTAACATCCAGAATTTAAAATAGAGAACTAATTCTACATAAATCGTAGTAATTACATTACATATCTGTTTACTACAGCTGTGTAGTATACTTTTATTGCTAACTAGTGTTTACAGTTTCCTATTGGTATAAATTTCTGTTTCAGAACTTCATTATCGTATATAAGACTTTTTTGGGGGAAACTTTCACTTTTAAAAATTCACTGAAATAATATATTATTATGATTATTTGTTGTATTTTTAAGATCTTTGTTTATTATCCATAATTATGCGAAACTAGCGACAAGATACAAAGAATCTTCCATCGTTAACAATTCCGGTACTTTGAGAAAAATGACTTTAAAAGTTTCAACTGACTACTGCTGCTACTACTACATTTAAGGTATTGCAAGAAGAGTTGATTTAGAAAACTTTTCAAAAGTTTACTCCGCGCACAAAAAGGAATGCATATCTAATTCAAAAGCAAAACAAAAAAGAAAAAAAAAGAAAAAAAGAAGCTATTTTTAACCCTTTTTAGATAAAAATCGTTTTAGTATTATTATTGTAGTTCTAAAAATTCACTGCACCTCTTTTCCTTTCTTCAGTCCGACTATCTTATCTTTTTGTACTTCGAGGAAGAAAAGGAAAAAAAAAAAAAAATAACGCTTGTTAAAAACAACGCACACATACGCACACATACATCATAATACATACATACATACACATACACACGCACACAAACACACACACACATATATATACACGCACACATATGAAGAGAGAGAAAGAAAGAGAGAGAGAGAGAGCCACAGACAAAGTTTTGGTTTTTGGTTTTTAAGAAAAGAAAGAAGGTACTTATTGCAAATGCAACGATCTAGGGCGAGAAAGAGGAGAGGTGAGAGATTTGTTTTTGAAAAATAATTTCTTTTCTTTTCATTTCTACATTTTCGGGAATCTAACCAAAGTTTGGAAATTTACTTTTTTCCTTCCCACCCTCTCGACACCCCCGAGATTCAATTATCATCGTCGTCGTGGTCGTCGTCGTCGTCACCGTCGTCGCCGTCGTCGTGGTGGCATGTATTTCTGTAAAAATCTAAAAAAAGAAAGGATAAAGTTGTTGATGTTCTCTATTTGGATGCGAAACGTTGTGTCCTTTCGCAACTTGTTTGATAGCAAAACAAGCGCGTAACAAGGAAACTAAACTCACAAAAAGGATCATGATCACTCGAAGACAAAGTCGTCTGCTCTCGGCCAATTCGGGAGCTTCCAATAATCAGATTACTAATACTACTACTACTATTACTATTAATAATAATAATACCTCGACAAAAGTGGACAACACACCAGCAAAAATCACGGATATTAAGGTAAGTTTATTTCATTTCTTAGAAAGAGATTTTTTTAAAAAAACATTTAGTTATTATTCCTTGATTCTACATATTAAAAAAATCTACTAAAAAAAAAACAAAAAACGAATTATTTAAATTTAAACTTTACATTATTTGCACAAGTCAGAATTTCATTTGATTTTTGTAGAAATGATAAATATTTATTTCATATTATGGTTTTTATTCTTGATTATTGATTTTTTTTTTTAAATAAAAAATGAAAAATGGTTTTACTACATTTTATTTTTATACGAAAAAATATCTTTCAGAAAATTTTATTTTTGGACGATTCGTATAATAATTATATATATATATATATATATATATATATATATATATATATATATATATATATATATATATATTATAAATTAACTGATTTAAAATATGGTTTCTTCGCTACACAGTAATAACAATGTTTCAAGAACCGAAGGTAAAAACTTCAAATTAATCATATAATTAAATTAAAAGCATTAGTTCTGTTTCAGCTTCAAGCGAATTTTGGAATAACTTATTTTTAAATTTTTCGGTTTTTGAAACATGGTTATTAGTGTGTAGCGAAGAAACCACATTTTAAATCAGTTAATTTATAATATTTATGCTCTGTAAATTTACATTGCGCACAGTTTTGTAAAAATAAAAAATAACAATAAGAACACTGGATTATATATCTTACTGTTCTTTCTTTTTATTATATATATATATATATATATATATATATATATATATATATATATATATATATATATATATATACACACACACACACATACATATATATATATATATATAATCAGATATTTTATTTTAGATGGAAATATATATATATATATATATATATATATATATATATATATATATATATATATAAAATATATATAAACGGGTGCTGAAAGTTTATCACTCAAACTTTAAGAATTTAGTTTTGAGTCGCATAGTATTCGATTTGGGACCCTCTCTGCAATATAAACCCTTAGATACATGCATATATATATATATATATATATATATATATATATATATATATATATATATATATATATATATATATATATTGGTTTCTTCTAAACTCGATGAATTACTTAATTATGATTATCTCCAATCCTCCTAATAATTTCTATCACGCACACACACACACACACATATATATGGAATTATACATGCATTGTATGTCACATGGTACAGTAGAAAGGACTCCCTAGGTGATCCCCGATCACTACAATATTAATCCAAGGTATCTATCATGTATATCTTTGTAATATGCATCTCTTGTTTATGTTGCATAATCTTAGTTCATGAAAATAACTCTACTTAAAAACACAAGACTGAAGACATCTTCAGAGTTTATATTCAGTTTTTGATTTGTCTACTGTAATCAGTTTCCTACACTTGTAAAACAATTACGACAAAGTCTTTGAATTATTTGTCACGAAGCTGGGTTATTTTTTTTTTGTTTTACTTTTCACGTGTCTATATCTACTGATTTCTCAAGAGACGAAATTCACTTTAAAAATCTAATCGGGTCGCTACAACAGGTTTATCACGAGGCTAGCTCAATATAAATTCGCGCATTTTGCAGGAGAATTCACATCGTATAATATTCAATTAGAATTTTAACCACAGTATTAAGTGTAATGACAAGGGATGAGACTATGTTGAAAAATAAATATTTGTAGTTTTGTTTTCACCATTAGGTTTTCGGACTTATTGATGTACCCTATAAAAGTAACCATATAACGAGAAATGAAGTTTTCTTCACAATGCACAGAATTGATGGTTCACATTTTTCAGGTTATTCAATAAAATGAGACAATGTTTTTGCATTGGGAATAAAAAGGTGCCAAAAACTCATTGATGAAACCAAAATAGGCATAATTTTCGATTATGTAAATCAATTTTTGATTCTTCTGCAAAACCAGATATCGGCAAATTTTAAACAAGGGTGTTATGCAATTGTTCACAGATATGAGAATCGATAAGAAATGAAACAGTTACGATAAACGAAGTTAGGGTTAAATAAAGTCTGACTTTTTTATTTTTCGTTTGTATTAACGCTTTTTTTGATTTCATGCACGTGAAAAAAATGATACCTGGCTCGGTGATTGTCTTAGAGAAATTATCAAATTTCAAAATGTCATTTTGCCATATCTAGTTTCCTGTTTCTAACACATTTTACATTCTTTTACTTTAATGGAGATGATCCCACCCCATCCCGTCCCCCCCAACCGCCGAGTTTAATCCTTGGACCAATTTTGTTCCTAATTTTCATCAGCGACCTTCCCGATGTCATCACTTCTCGATTCGGTATTTATGCTAATGATACAACTTTTTAATCCAATCTTAATCTTTATTCCTATCTTAATCTTTACTCATATCTTAACCTTCAGTCCAATCTTAATCTTTACGCGTATTATTAGTAAATGGCTGATCTCATGATCTACTTCTTCACACCTATCTTATCTAGTCTGAAATGTTTGATAAAATTCAAATGATAGCTGATCATGAAAACGAGCTTCAATCTGTTAACTAAAGCAAAACATGGCTTGTTAATTTTAAAGCCCCTTTTAAACCAGACATTCTCTATTAGGAAACTGTTTTTACCTTCCGACAGCATATGGCTGATGCTAACCACCAGACGTATAATTCATTACAGCTTCTCGGCCTAACGTCCCCTACTGACATGAAATGGAATGATTATATTGAATCAGCTGCTAGGTCTACTGCTCGGAAAGTTGGTCCACTAGGTTTTGCTTGACATTTTTCTCTTCAGAGATTCTTTTGTACTTTTTATAAATTTACCATTTGTCCCTGCATTTAATATTGTTACTACATCTGACCTGGTGCTTCAGCTATATATCTAAGGTTTCTTGACAAAATCCACAAAAGAATCAACAATGTTATCGATCCTGACCTGGCATATCGGCTTCAGACAATTTCTCACTACCGTAGCATAGCTTCCTTCTGCTTTTACTGTAAATATTTTCATTGTAATTTTTTTCTGATGAGCTTTCCTCTTTAGTTGCTCGACTTAAGGAATTTATGCGCAGTAATAGACTAACGACTAGAACTCATAATTTTACTTTTTAAATTGCTAGATGTAAACACAAGTTCTATTTTAATAGTTTCTTTTCTCGCATTTATCGCTTGTGGAACTCTCTTCCGGATTCTTGCTTTCATTTAAATCTTCAAAATTTTAAATGCAACGTCAATCGTTATCGCTTATCTTTTTAAATACCGTCCTTTTAAATTGTCCCTTCTACTCAATAACAGTTTCTTAATTTCTTTCCCTCCCAGTAATTTATTGCGTCTTAGTGGCTTTATTGCCTTTCCTCCTGAAGGAAAATGATTAAAAATATCTATTGTACCATTTCCAATGTTTTTGGCTGTTATTGCGAATACTGTGTAGGTTGTTGAAGTGTCGACATATTTTTAATTCCAGAACACGTCCATTCTTAGTTTCTTTCAGTCTCAGTAACCCCTTACGTCTTAGTGGCTTTATCGCCTTGCTTGTAGTAAAATGATTTTTAGGAAAGAAATCTTTTTAATTCATATATTTCTAGTTTTCTACATATGGACGTTTCATTTGTATGGCATTTCCTACAAGAGAAAGATCTATCTGTTAAAAATATGACAAAATAATTAAAGATAAGAATTGAAATAGAAAAATGTGTCACTTTAAAATTAATAATGATTTATAATGATTCAAGCTCTGGGTATGATAAAAAAAAAGTACAGATTACATTAACAGGATCTCTGCTAGCCCCAGTTTACAATAAATTCAAAGAATTGTACTGTGTGGAACTGCTCATCTAATCAGGAGAGTCTGATCAATGGAAAGAAAATTTAAACACTGTGCATGTTAAGTAGCACTTAACATCAGAATAGAAAAAAAAAAACAAAACCATTTCCTAAAATTAAAATAATTGTTCAATTAGAAAATCTTAAAGAAAAAATAGAAAGATTTTTACTATTATTCTCTTGTCGTGTTTCAGGTTTCTAGCATTTGTTACGTCATTGTGACGTCAGAGGTAAATGCAGGAGCATTTGTACAAAGCATGGTATTTATTAATCCACCCACGAGGATTAAATGTGGCACAAGGCCGGTTTAATGTGGGTAGCCCGCGAGCCCGTAGGCTCGGCCAAAAATATGACCTTTGAACCCGCCTTGACGGGTTCAGGTCCTGTCTACCTCCCCGAAGGAAACCTTGCCCTTCGGCAAAGCTTCCTCCGAGTTCCTCTCTGCATCAGAGAGTTCGACAGAAGCCAGCCCGGATGATCACAAAGCACAGATACTGCACTTTGATCCTAAGACCACATGTATGGAGGTAGGGTTATGGTTAGATGAATCCGGTCAAAGTGTAGTATCTGTTCCGCGGCCATGACCAGCTAAGACACAGCTTTGTGCCCGATCCCGCATTAACGGGTGTTGTATAAATTTTGACCTATGATGCGAATGTACGCGCTCGAGTTCCCCACGTTAAATAACTGATCGCATTCAAGAAAAAAAAAACACTTTAAAATTGTGAGAGAAGAGCTTGAGATTGTTTATGCAAAACTGTGGGGTAACACGTGTAGTATTTATCAAACAACCATGTCATAACTTGCTATTCTAATGATTACTATTAAGTATTTAATGGAAGCCTAACTCCATGGCCTTTAAAAAATTAATCGTTTTAAAGTTGATAGGATTTGAACAAAAATAAATTCTCAATTATTTTATCGCTTTTCAACTGAATATATTTTGCTAGTCCTCTTCTTCAGATTCGCTTTAAGTATTTTCTAACAAACTATTTTAGTAGAAAGAAAAATACACAACCAACACAATACAAAATATTTTAAGAAACAATACGTCCCATCCTGAAAGAAAAAAATAAATGTGAATTTGAAATAATGTCATCAAATTAAAGCCGGGACTGTGTTCGAGGAAAATACATGAATAAGATATTTCCAAGCGCCAACCCATATATATATATATATATATATATATATATATATATATGAATAGTAATACTCGTTTGGAAAAAAACTCGGATAACTCAACTTATAGACATGTCAAAACAAATTGGTAAAATTAGAAATAAAAAAGAAAGAAGTAAAAACATTAGAACAGGTCGAAACAAATCATCCAGTACCTTAAATCTTTAGACCGAAGAAAAAAAACAAACAAAAAAAACAAGCGAGTGGTAAGACTAAAACGTAGAGTACTCAATACGCTAAGTAGAGGAGAGAATAAGTAAAATAAATTCTAAAGAGCAAGGAAAACCTACCTAGGTTTCACCTAAACGGAGCTTCAGGGTAAGCTGACTCTTTAGGATTTATTATATATATATATATATATATATATATATATATATATATATATATATAATATTATAATTAATGAGATCCAGACACTTTACCTCATACAGATGATCATTTCGTCCATGGGAAAGTAGTTTTTCCCTGGACTTATTAATGCAAATACATTTACTAAAATATATGGTCTATAATAAAAATTATATTGAGCTCTCTATTGTGGATCAGTTTTAATATTTTATATTTTATATTACTATGATCTACTTAGATTACTTACCCACGGATGTTTTACCTGTCCTATATATATATATATATATATATATATATATATATATATATATGATAAAAATATAGAGAGTCATCTATGTATACTTATCTGAAAGAGAAACATACACAAAAAAGACTTTCAAAAACCTCCAATATCCTCATTATTTCACCCATAATGCTGAGAGAAAGGCATACATAATATACAACCGCAAAAAAGGATAATAACTTTATTATCAACAACAATGCCAATAAACTCGATGAAAACAGATATATAATACTACTAACTCCTTAACATCTACTATCCAAAACAATTTATACAATCTTAACAATATCAAAATAATTGCAACCACTTCCAAAACTATTATGGATATGATCAGAAACAAAAATACCTATAAAAATAATTATTCTGAAGCAGGTAGATATAAAACAAACTATCACAACTGTTCCTCACAATACATTGGGGAAACATGCAGAGATTTAAAAAAAAAGTATGTCTGAACTCAAAAGTTATCTTATACCCAACAATTTATCAAATGCATTAGTTATACATAGAAATACATTCAACGAGAGCTTTGACCTAAAGAATGCCACACTTATTAAAAGAGAAATTAATTTAGAAGGAAAATTCTCGAGAATGTCGCTATCGAATTTTATGAAAATATAAATCTGTGCCACGGATTTTTTCAAATATCTCCATTGCTGAACGAATTACTCCTTTTCCAAGCCAACATACATAATTGTAAAAATGTTAAAAAATTAAAAGAATATAGTTAATTTATTATTATTTAAATTATATATATATATATATATATATATATATATATATATATATAATGTGTGTGTGTGTGTGTGTCTATAATACATAAATTTATTACGAAAATAATTTAAATATTAACTGCATAAAACAATTCGCCATCATTTATCCACTTACGTTTATTTGACATTAAATTACGTCACTTAGCGTCTTCCATAATTTACTTAAACTTTTCAGTTTTTATCTGATGAATATTTATAATCCTTCCTAAATTTAAAAATTTTCAAAACTGACATTTTTACGTTTGTTCATAAATACATGTTGCAAAATAAAATCCCCACATTTGCCTTGATAAAGCCCATCAGAGGATGAAACCTAAGCTTTTATTCACATTGTCGTTTTATAGATATATTGTAGTTATATCTGCATTTTAACACACACACACACACACACACACATATATATATATATATATATATGTATGGTGTAAATAAAGTAAGTACCACATTTGGAGCCCATACCAGAATAACCAAAATAAGGTATAAAGGAAAAGTTTTAAAAACAAATGAAGCAATACATTAAACCTATTTCTCAACATATGACTTACCCTTGTTAATGTAAAATTGTAATCTTTGATGAAAACTTCAAATTGTTTTTAACACATTTCAGGTGTTACAGAACTCACCTTTCCGTTAATGAAAGTCTTTCAGGTTTTCTGCTGTCAATCGCATTCTTCACCTCAAACCAAAAAAATCTACAGGTGCGATATGAAGAGACCTTGCTGTCTAATTTAATAGTTCATTGATTTTTCTATCCAAATTCCTCTCGGACGAGGCATGAGTAATTTACAGGTATATCGTTCGTTACTTGCCAAATTCACCTGGAGAGCTGTCTAAAAAGCAATGGTTCTAATATGTTCACTTTTAGAGTTTTTTATCAATGACGAGCGGTCTGTAAACTCTTGCTGATAAAAAAACCCAGCCAGACATTTATCTTTGAGCTTGAATGACATTTACCAATCGGGACGGGTAGGTGGTTCACAGTCCCAATAGATATTTGCCAATTGTTTGATTTTTTAATTAAAAAAAAAAGGCTTTTTTATCTCATTTTGTTTTTCTTCTATTTTTTATATTAAATGTGTAGGTTACTTTATTTACATCATGTATACATAGCCATATATATATATATATATATATATATATATATATATATATATATATATATATATATATATATAAAAGTGAACATTGAAGTCAACACTTGGAGGCGACAGGCTGTTTCATACTAGATGATTGCGTCTAGCAGGAAAGAGCCTGTAGCCTGTAAGTGTTGACTTCAATGTTCACTTTTATATTTACACACGTTCTATCTCTGATATTGAGCACTTTATTCCATTAATATAGCACACCTTAAGAGTATATTTTTTCATATATATATATATATATATATATATATATATATATATATATATATATATATATATGTAACTCGGATATAAGAGACACGGATATAAGAGAAAACCGGATATAAGAGAGATTTTATCTGGTCCCAAATTAGAGCCTGTGTTAATGCATATAAAATAGACCAAACCCCGATATAAGAGAAACCCGGATATAAGATACTTCTTCTCTGGTCCCGACAACTCTCTTATATCCGGGTTACACTATATATATATATATATATATATATATATATATATATATATATATATATATATATAATTTATTTCAAATTTACTGTTTGTAGTGGAAGAGTAGTGAATATATATTTATATACAGAGACAGCTTGGATATAGGAATCAACACTGCATAGTAACTGTCAGTATCATGCTTCAATGCGATCTTATTAAAGATCATATTGAAGCATGAAACACTCCATCTCCATACTCCATT
Organism: Acanthosepion lycidas; assembly: GCA_963932145.1. Classification (NCBI taxonomy): domain Eukaryota; kingdom Metazoa; phylum Mollusca; class Cephalopoda; order Sepiida; family Sepiidae; genus Acanthosepion; species Acanthosepion lycidas. The sequence continues at coordinate 113,243,604 of OZ010587.1, read as the reverse complement.
TCCCTTATTTTGTAATTCCCACGTCCCAACCTCCACACATCCCTTTCTCTCTCTCTCACTCTCTCTGTGTCTCTCTCTGTCTCTCTCTGTCTCTCTCTCTCTCTCTCTATATATATATATATATATATATATATGTATATATATATTCTTACTCTGCCCTGGACATTGAGTTCTAACAGGATCCTCTTCTCTCGAGAATTTATATATACACACACACACACATATATATATATATGTACAAAATATATATAAATATATATCACTTGATAAGATACCAGCGGTGTTGAAACATATATGTAACATTTTTCGTGATCGTACATGTACATGTTATACATTCGAATATATATATATATATATATATATATATATATATATATATATATATATATATATATATATATATATTATCTGCTTTGTCTGTGGCATTTATTTGCACCGACTAAGTGTATCAATACTTCCGAAAAGTGTGGATGGTTCTGCACAAGCCTTCGCCATTTTAATCAAATGACTTGTGTAGGTTTTCTGGCGGTTTACCTTAATTTGTTCTTATCCATCTTAAATGCCACTTAAGATTATCGCACAAAATTTCATAACTGAATCAACTAAACTGTCAGATCCTCATACGTCGAAACCGACGGGGAGAGTCCATTATATGTATATATATATATATATATACACACACACACACACGCAAAAGGGAACACTGAGTTCTGCACCGAGTGGCGATAGTCTGTTTTATGCTTGCACGAAATTTTTACACCTGTGATCCAAGCATTAAAGAGACTCTCGCCACTCGTTGTTGACCTCAGTATCTACTTTTATATTTACATACGATCTATTCCTGATATTGAGTAATTCACCCATAAAAATGGCGTACCTCAAAACTATATTTTTGTCACATACACAGGCGCATATATATATATATATATATATATATATATATATATATATATATATATATATGCATTCACTTTTAATTGTGTATGTATGTACGTGTGTGTTGGTTTCCCTTCTCCCACTTCCCCCACTTTCCCCCACTTTTTTTCATGACAGACTGTGAAGATGTTCTTTGTCTTGTCTCTTTTTGTGTGTGTATATGTCTTGGTGCTTATATATTAGAATCTGACTGCGTCTGTTTTACGCGTGAGTTTAGGACCCCATTCACACACCATGAGGATTAAAATGTATACATTGTAAAAAGACCGGATATTAAATATTGCTAAAGTAACTTCAATGAAGAAATAAATTGAATAACATATATATTTCTTCTTTTCTCCTCAGTAATTTTATAGTTGTAAATTTAATAGCGAATAAATTTTAAATTTTGATTTTGTAATTAGCAGTTTTAAATTTTAATATTAAATTTTATCATATAATTTAGTAATTATTCCTTGGAATAAATTCTTTTTTAATACTACCCATATTTTAAACATCTGAATAGATATTATAACATGACTTCGTTATCAAGCTTTTTGAATTTTCCTATACTTGGCTTTTGATTGGTCCATCTAGCCTTTGTAACAACGTTTTCCCCTTGCGAAGGATTGTTAATTAATTTGAAACTTTTAAAACCATTTATTTTACATTCAACGTCATCACTTGATAAGACACCGAGGGTGTTGAAACAAAATGGCTATTTTTGTAGTGATTTTATAACATATTTATGTTATAAATTTTTTTTTAAATAAATAATTATATCTGCTCTACTTTGTATTGAGCACTCTTTTAAGAATAGTAATTGTTGGTTATTGGAATTCATTCCATATACACCAATCATATACTTGGATATATATATATATATATATATATATATATATATGCTTATCTGACAATAATAATAATAATGATAGCGGAGGGAAATGTTGGTTACTTGTTGAACAAAAATTATGGGTTGACTTTTCTAACTTCGATTTGTCACACTATTCTAATGTGGTATATACACAGGGTGTAACAAAAATACTTTTATAAAATTTGGGGGCGGGTTCCTCACACCAAAACAAGGACAAAAGTCCATATAAACATATGTCTTCAAGTCCTTAAATTTCAAAACGTTTACAGTAAATGGTGCTGTATTGCCATGTAGACTAGGTTACATTTGTCATTCGTGTACATTTGTGTCTAGTCTTTTTTCAACGTTTAACTTGTGTAGTAGTGAGTTAACTGAGAAGTGTTCCATTTAACAATAGCTGGATATTCAGCAGGCAGATATGATTTTTACATACAGACGCACGAATGGTCATAGACGCGAGGCTGCACGGCTGTATCAGAATGCATTTCCAAACTGAAGGCAGCCGAGTTTTGCTGCTGTTTATCATAGCATTTCTAAGACAGGATCCGTGGCACCACAAACTATGGATCGAGGAAAACAGATCCACACGTACGCCTGACAACGAAGAACACATTCTAAAGACTGTCGGGGACGATCCAGGTATCAGCACCCATGAAATGATCCTAGCATATCGTATATGATTCGGATACAGGAGCTGCTCTTGAAGTAGCCTCCATGCGGTACTTCATGATCGGCTCCTGTATCCGTATCATTTGCAACATGTACAGGCTATTTCGCCCTCTGCTCATTCACTACACGGGAGAATGTTTTCCTATGGTTTATTGCACGTTTATTCTGTTCGGTCTTGCTTAGGGATGAAGCAACATTGAATAAAAATTTAATGGAAATGGAATAACAAATTTACAACCAACATTTGTGGGCAGATCGGAATCCCCATGGGACAACACAGGTTAGACACTAGCATCAGTTTTTCGATTAATGTGTGGTCTGGAATTGTACATGACTGACTGGTTGCTCCATATGTTCTCCCAGCACGTCTTACAGGAGCTGTCTACAGGAAATTTATTTCGAACACACTTCCAGGCCCCTACTGAAGGACGTAACTTTGCTAATACGAAATCGCATGTGGTTGCTGTATGATGCGCCTCGAGCACATTTTAGTCCGCGATGCACTGGCTGACATCTACCATGAAAGATGGATAGGTAGGGGAGGAACTGTTTTATGGCCTGCACGTTCCCTCGACCATAATCCTTTGGATTTTTATGTGTAGAGCCATCTAAAATAATTGGTCTATGCAACAGTCATTAATAATGCAAAGACGCTTCATCAATGTATCATGAGGGCTTACGAAACTATTCTACACTGCGTGGGATTATTTGAAAGGGTCTACCAATTAATGATCCGACGGGCGCCTACGTGTGTAGAAGTAAGCGGAGGAGATTTTGAACAATTGTTCAGTTGCTGTCTTGAGGTACAATTATAGCCTTTTGGAGATATTTTTATATGGACATTTCAGCTTGGTTTCGTGTCAGGAACCCTTCCCCCAAAATTTGTAAAAGTATTTTATGATTGTATCTTAGATTGTACATTTAACAGCGTCTATCGTAAACTTTAAATTTAAGACATCAAAAAGGATTTGAGAACTTATGTTTATTATTTGAGAACTTTTGTCCTTGTTATGATAGGAAGAAGTTTGTAAAAATATTTTTGATAGACACTGTATGTGTGTGTGCGTATATATATATATATATATATATATATATATATATAAGTAAATAATAAACAAATTTACAAACTACGAATGCACATATAAATACAAGTATATGTAATCATTATAATAAAAAACATTCATATCCACAATTATCCACAAT
>OZ010587.1:113129943-113234943 GCA_963932145.1 Acanthosepion lycidas | reverse complement strand
TTAGGGTTAGGGTACCATGCGTGGTACACGCTTAGGCGATTATGTATCTTTCGATACTGACGAGGTAGATTTTTTCCCGCAGTAGGTTGCCATTTCTTTCTGCGGTAGACCAGTTGCCATCCAAGGCTATAGAACCCGTTCTGTCCTGCTATTTACTCATAGCTGGAGGTGGGAGAAGAAGAGCATTCATACCTTTCCCAAGGGTATTAGAACGTAAGTGAATGTAATTGATTCGACTGGAATTCGAACTCGACTCTCCGATTCCTCAATCCGAGCCGCTATCCATTACTGTAACTCCCGTTACCTTAACTCGGTGTACATTCACTTCTTTTTCTTCTTCTTCTCTGTGTTGTGTCCCTTTAGGACCTTGGCGACCATGGCTCCCTAAATCTTTTTCTTATCCCTTGTGGCAATTAGTAGTTTCCTCTCTTTACTAAGACCTCCTACCCTTTACTAAGTTTCTTTCCTCACTCCACCATCCATGAGAAAACATTAAAATTCAAGTCTACCTCCATGTGCGCATGTGTATGACCATGGATCAATTAATCTGTCGCCTGAAAATTATTACGTGAATTTTGATCCGGAATTTTCGCTGATATTCAATAAGTTGCCCAGCGTTTACAGTGTTTTGCCAAATATTTCCCACATTTTTTGAAATCCCGTCCTCATGTGAAGATATTTAATTTTCTATTAATTTGTTTTCTTTAGTTAAAGAAATAATTTTGCATCTTAAGTTTCCCGAATTTTTGTAAAGGACTTCGAATATATGAGATCGGACCAATAAGTCTGTAGCCTGACATTTAGTTATTAACTAAGCTTTGATTTGATATTTTCCCTATTTCATATTCAATCTATGTGATTATTATTCAACATTTAATTAAGTGCATTGACAGTGAATAAGATCACGTTAAAAAGTAAATAATTTTAACATAAATGTTTTATGCCATTAGGCGAACATATAATTTTCAACGGATTTTATTAATTTCGAGAAAAATAAAATGATCAAGATAAAAGCACCTATGAGGTAGTGTTTTTTTAAACGCATCTTAGATGTGGAACAAGGCCGAAGCCATGGGGCACACAGTGAGGATCGAAGTCACTATTCAGTTGTAACTGATCGAGTGAGACAAGTTTGTTAATTATTAGACCATTTCAAATGTCAACATACCACACATCAAAGTTCCCAAACACCTGCTAGGTATGTTGCAATAAGTAAAATTAAAATACAATATGTCTGCCAGGTGAATTTAATGTTCATAAGGACAGAAATTGGAGATCGAATTTTGGTTGCGACTCTTAATGTGCACTTAACACTAATGCACTTGGAAAAAGCATGAAACCAATACTCCTTCTATTTTTTTTCTGATCGCCGGATAACATGACAAAATTTTCCTGCCGTGCCACAATGGCTAACATAAATATCATATTGTTCAGACAGGAAAATGTTGTTATCCCTACAAATAAATGTTGCAACGGAAGCAAGTCTAAAAAGCTAACCCCATCAAAAGGCAATCACATTAGGTCGGTGTTATGATTGCTAACCAGTGAATTACAGTAAACTCTTTCTATTAGGTTTTCATAATACAATCATTAATAGACACGGGGGTTTTAAGGTTAATAGCAATAGGTAAATTCGTCATGTAAATGTATTGCAATTATCTGCCCCTTAAACAAATAGGAATAGGAGTAAAAAGGTTAACCTAGCGTCCGGTTCTTACTCCTCTTCAGTCTTTTTAACAAGGGTAGAGGTTTATCCCTTGTCTCATGTTGAGGATTGGGTTTCCTGTTTCTTCAAATCTATACTTCTAACATCTCCTCCTGAACTCTGAAATTCTATTTACTATTTATATTTTTTTCTTTTCCTAAATCGCAGGTTCGCTTATCATCCGGTTCACACTCCTCTCTTTTTTTTAACGGGGGTAGAGGTTTATCTTTTTATTCCTGTTTAGAGTTGGATTATCCTTTCCTTCTAAAGTCTTTTTTCATTTTCTTTCACCGCCAGTAGACCCTTACATCTTATTGACATTATTGCTTTGTGGTGAAAAAATATATCCTAAAAATCAAAGTAAAAAAAGTATTGTATTTATTTAATAAAGAGAATTATGTTGTGTTGACTGATTTGTCAATATGGACGATTTTATAAATTCTACTGATAATCAGAAAAAACATTCTAATCAATTTAAATTCGCTTTGAAACCCAGCAAAGTATTTTGCTTATTGCAAATATTATATTTAATAGCTTGAAATCAAACCTAAAATAAAATCTTCAAGAAAGATTTATCATTTCACCTTTTTTTTTTGTAGGTACCTATTAAAAATATTTAGTGCGATGCTGATTTGCATTGTTGCCCGTAATGGGAAGCTCTTTCGTACCAAAGTCTGCTACATGAAATATTATTTCCTGTAGTTTTGATGACAATTTGTAGTTTTCATTTTCTATTTTTCTTTTTTTGCATGGATAAAATATTTTTTATAACGAGCTTAAATGCCACCTTTAGTGGCCTCTGCTCCATGTTAAGTTACTTCTTATTTAAAGATTTAGATTATAATTATTTGCAAATGTTAATTATCATTAAGGTTAATTATTATGATTGCTTTTATTACTATCATTGGTATTTCACTTTGTATAAACAGGTCAAGGATGCTTCTTCCCTAATTATGTTCTGATGAAGAGCAAAAGAAATAACTCCAACAGTTAAAATACCTGAACTTATCACCATTGGACAGGCATTTTTTGCCAATTGGTGATTATTCGGGAACTGAGGGCCGATTAAATATGAATTTGCTTTATTATTTAAGTTAGAACATTTTAATGATATTGATTAACAGAAATTGCGCAACGATGTGCCACTTTTGCTTTATGACAGTAATAAGCATCCATAAATCGAATAACTTTTAAACGGTTCTATCATAATAAGAATTATTCTTGTCAAAATGGCCTTTGGAAATTCAACGAAACATACTTGGGTATTTTCGGTTTCACAAATTATATCTCTTTTGATATTGATAACATGTAACCTAGTAAAATGTGTTGCCTACTGAAAACAATCTGATAGTACTTATAATTATATATATATATATATATATATATATATATATATATATACTAGCAGAGATACTCGGCGTTGCTTGAGGTCTTAATCATCGCAATGCTACAAGCAGAAGAGGCAATTTAAGGAGAAACCCTGAAAAGGGCTGTTCACTGAGAGTGTAAAAATTAAATAGAGGTAGCTCTAAAAATGACTTGAAAGCGTGTTCTGAGACTTTTAAAATCCAATTGTGCTATCCCTAAAAAGAACTGGATTACGATCCTTAGGGTGTTACAATTTAGAAGTGGTAATCCTAAAAATGGGCTTTTTTTAAATTTACAAGCAAGAGACGGTAGTGTACCGGAGACATGGCAACGACTTCTATTGAAATAGACACGGAATCTAATGCCGAGAAAAGACAAATAGACAAAGTCAATAAGAGTTAAAGAAAAGGAAAAATACGTGAAGTGCATCACTCAATCTAAATCATGGTTGAAAACAGGGAGAAAGCCGGAAAGACTGAAGTGTTACTGAATGTGTGACTACGGGAGGAACGCATGAAGAGTCTACAACACCTCTCTATAGACAATATTTTTAGTTTTTCGATTTGAAGTGAAAACGAATAAATTTGTTTTGCTTCCCACTGTAGAAGAACCAACATATAGCTGTACATGGGAGAAGCATGGCTTACCTAAATATAGACCTGCTGTGAAGAGCGTTTGTCCTTGAGACTTGTTCATTGATAATCGTGAAGCAAAAATTGAAGTCTGCGCAGAGCAAAGGGGATTTCCGCACCTGATAGAGTGAGTGGTATCCTGGATATGAATACATCCTCTCTGATACCACATCTTGTGAGAATAGTGGTCTCAATAACATATGGCAGAAGTTTGTTAACCACAAAGCGGGTTCCATTGCAGAGCCTTGGCAGTTACAAGTTACTCAGCAACATTACTGTGACTCCGATTTTGAGGCGCAATGCATGGGGGGCGGTATTTCGGAGGGGGTTCAATGAGTTTAGAAACTCTTTTAGATAATGAATCATCTTTTGTGGATCGGCAATGTAGGTTTAGAATGCTTCCTGGTGGGCAGTTATTCGTTGATTTTGACAACACTGGTGTTTTTAGGGGTCAATATTGCCCTCTCACACAACCAACTGGGGTTTCCAAAATTGTTAGCCAGCTTTATGGTCGTGAACAGTATTTACAATGGAACATATTTGTGAAACTGAGATCTCTCCAGCTTCATCCAATGGCACGTTGACGTCATCGATTGCTAGAAGATCCTTTGAAAATGTGCTGACATTTGGTCTCGTATTGGTTTTAAGAGGCAAAATTTTGACCTGTTGCCACAGAGGAGATGACTTAATGCATGCTTTCACAGTCTTCGCCCTTGTAGCTTTGGAAACAACGGGGAGAATTTGCCTGAAATCACCTGATAGAAGGACAGATACTCCTCCCATTGGATGTTGACAATACCGTATGTCTCGCAAAGTCCTATTCAGGGCCTATTCAGGGCCTATTCAGGGCCTATTCAGGGCCTATTCAGGGCCTATTCAGTCGTTGAAACACTTTGAACCTCTTACCTCAGGTAATAGAAGCAGAAGGTAGAAACACTCATGTTAGCTACGGTGCACTGTATATACTCTGCCAAGGCAATGGTCAAACTTGATGCCTGGATGTCCATTAACAGTTTCTCCTACCTTTCTTCGTATCCATGTCAAACGTCATTGCTTGCAGTTCACCCTGTGTTATCATGCCATGGGTGGAATAAAATTTAATCAGCAGATTAATTAAATAGCAGAATTTTAATCGGTTTAATCAAATAATTAGAAAATTTAAAGAGAATAAACTTGACATAACATTAGTTTAAAGAAACTCCTTAATTTGGAAATATTCTTGCCAAATTTGGAGCGAAGTAAAGTTTACCGAATTCATCAAGAATTTTAATTAGTTTAACCAAATAAATCTCAAATTAAAGTCGATTAACTTGATACATTCTTTAAGTAATGGCCATGACAAATTTGGAGCTAATCGGTTGGAAACTCTGGAAGTTAACGGCAAAAAATGAATTTTACACTGTTATTCGTGGATTTTTCACGATTAAAACTAATGAGCTTAAAGAGATTTATTCAAAACAATTTTTATGCCATAAATAATGATCGTGCTAAATTTGGAGAAATCGCTTGAAAAATCAGGGAGTTACGGGCAAAAAACAGTTTTTCTAAACAGGGAGTCCGAAAAATAAAGTTTGACTTGAGTACCTTTAGAGCATAAGCTGTCAGTGTGTCAAGTTTAAGCGAGATCGGTTGAAAAATGTGGACACAAACAGACAATCTTCTGTTATATATATATATATATATATATATATATATATATATATATATATATATATATAATGAATACAGAATCCTTAAAAATCCATTCGGTCAGGTGATAATTTATTTCGTGGATTCAGAGGTCCATCTCTTCAGACCAATTTTACAAAAATAAATGTTCAATTTATTCGGGCACAAGGAAAAGAAAAAAAAAGAGGAAGAGAGAGAAAAGGGAAAAGGAAAAAGTTTTAATATTAAAAGGAGAAAGAAAGAAAGAAAGAAAGAAAGAAAGAAAGAAAGAAAGAGATTTCAATTTAAAGTTTTCTTTTAGGAGGAAGAGGAAGAGTGGTAGACATGGGGAGGTGAAAGGGAAAGAGAGTGAGTGAGGGAAAGAAAGGAGTAAAGCTAGTCGACAGGGTGACCCCGGACTTGACAAATTAAGGAATAGGATGGGGGAAGGGAGTAATCATATTCAAAATAGATACAGTGAAACTGTTTAGTCATTTTAAGCAGTGAAACCGTTACCAACGCATTATAACAGTACAATAATTTATTATAATAATATAAATTATTATTATATATATTTATTTTTGTAAAATCGGTCTAAAGAGATGGACGTCTGAGTCCACGAAATAAATTATCACCTGACTAAATAGATTTTTAAGGATTTTGTATTCATTATTATATTGCTCTGTTCTTACATTGAGCTCTCTTTGGATTTATATCCTGCTTGGAATTATCTCTACTAATCATCAAGTGATATGTGATATATATATATATATATATATATAGACACACAAGCATTTCAGAGTGTTTAGGTGTCAATCAGATGACAGTGTAGAGGATTCAGAAAGAGTTGGATAATATATCCAGCCAACATCATGGTATTTGAAGTGATGCCGACGCTATACCTCCATTAATCTTCCCACATTTCCTCAGTCTCAACACAGAGTCTACATCAAATGCCTTGAGGAGGTAGTGTTGCTGTGGATCATGGGTGTGGCTGATGGAAGACCCTAAGTTTGGCAACAGGACTCTGCACCATGCTACACAAGCAGGAGAACCCAGGCAATTACTGCGACCACACCACCCTTTACATCTAACCGCCTAACTCCCCAGACTGAAACACCGTTGATTACTATGTGTGGTGAGCAGTTTAGAGAGACACCAGCAAAACTCCTTGTAACATCAAAGATGAACTGAAGGCGAGGATTATAGCAGCATTCTCCAACTTAAAGAAGGGGACCGTCCAGAAGAGTTCCTGATTTGCAAATGTTAACATATCTTTGTGTAATTTTGGTAAATATATCTGTTAAAAATAAGATGTCAGTGTTATTTTCATTTTTGCGTAATTTATCCATCGTACCCTGTAATTATGATCAAGCATTATCAGATTATTTCCCGGAGGCAACACATTTTACAAGGTTTTATATATATATATATATATATATATATATATATATATATATATATATATATATATATAGTTTATGCAAAACTAGGTAATCCGCATGGGTACACACAAGGAGAATGATATCCAGATTTCAACCTTTGGAAGTAAAGTCTGATGATCCAGAGCCCTGTTGAAGGGGTTGTGGTGAAATAACTTATTACATGGAACCTTAAAGTGGTCTGTTTTTATTCAATATATATATATATATATATATATATATATATATATATATATATATATATATATATATATATATATATATATATATATTGGAATCGGAGCGTACTGATGTAAGAGTTTTTGAAATAAGAGCTGGAGTTCGGCCGATTTTTTTCCTTGAGATACGAGCTGAATTTTGAGATAGGAGCAAGTTTCAGTTAAGCATCCGTTAGTTGGTGCAGCGAACGCCAAACTTGGAGAGAATTTCCACTCGAAGTACACGTATTCACCTCGCTCTGGATGGAATCTGTTATTTTGTGTTGTCTTTTTATTTGCCGTTAATTTGCAAAATTCCTTGTACTGTCACCTTGGTTCCGAAGAAACTAAATGTAAAGAGCTGAGGTGAAAATCCGAGACGTTTGATTTCGCTTAAGGTAAAGCGGGAAATTATATAAAAGCACAAGGAAGACATACGATTAATGAATTTAACGAGATAATATGAGCGTTCTACATCGACGATAAATAAAAAATTTACAGTAATGGATAAAATGTAAATTTAGTGATAAAGTTAATCTTCTATATCGTAGACTAGGTTAGTCGTTGCTAGGCTACCTGTTGTTGTCCCTCCCTCCCTCCCTCTCTCTCTCTTTCTTGCCAGTTGGCCTATGACTCGTCTTAACTTTATGATCTAGTACAGTTTATTTCTTTAAAATTTGTTTTTTCTCTTTTATTTTATTGTTTGTAAACGACATTTCTTGTTTATTCACACATTTTTGCTTGTAAGAAACCCACAAATACAAAAATAGGGGTGAGTTTTAGGAAAATAAGGGTGATTTTAGGGACCTGGAACGGATCGGGAATATTTCCATTAATTTCAATGGGGAAAATTGATTTGAGACACGAGTCTTTTGAGTTACGAGCTCAGTCTTGGAACGAATTAAACTCCTATCTCAAGCCATTACTGTATATGGGGGGGGGGGTATTAATATAATTTTTTGTGAAAAACCGTAGACAATTAACTTTTTTTTTTATCTCATAATTAAATTTATTGCTTATGTTCAATAGAATGCACGTTTGGGTTTAATAAATAACAGAAAAATTGGAAAAGATAAAATGACAAGAATAAAAGTATTTCAAATTTTTAAAAAATCCATATTTTGTTCTCTAACCTTGATAATTATCAGACTTTTGTTTGAAAATAAATCACAAAATATTGAATGATATTGACATCCACTGAATCTAGGCATGAATTTTCTTGTCTATTTACAATTTCTGTTTTTCTTTCATTCCTTGTCTGTAGTCTTTAATCAAATATGTATTAAGTAATATCACCTAAATACAAATTATGTATTTTATGTTCTCATAGAAATTTAAATAGAAGTGTGGGCCAATATATCTAAAGCCTTTAACATAAGTACATTGACGGAATAAGTGCATTGACATGAAAAGAGATTATGTTAAAATAAATATTTTGTGTAAAATAAATGATTTTTTTCATAATCAAACTATAGTCTTATACATGTATCTACGTGCATATAAATATGTGTGTGTGTTTGTGTGTGTGTTAGTTTCATTGAAGAACAACGAAAGTTATTTGTTTAACATATTTACCATTTTTAAAATTTAATTTTTCTACGAGTCGGACACTTTTTATTTTTGTTTTTTGTTTTTAGAGACATTTAAATATAAATTGTCCAATTGGTTTCAAGAAAGAATGTCGTTGATTTCCCTAAGACTCTTAATAATAGCTTATTGAAGCTGAAAGAAATCAGAAATCAGGTGTCAATTTCTTTTACAATTCTCTCGAGGAACTACTTTGAATATACGCTCTTTTAGCGCTAGAGGGCGTCGTCAGTGACGTTCTAGAAATGTCGTTTTCTCACATAGTAACATATGTGAGAAAACGACATTATTTTTTGCACCAACCTAATATATATATATATATATATATATATATATATATATATATATATATATATATAATATCAATTGATAATTAGTAGGCATAATTCGAAGGAGGACATTAATCCAAACAGAACTCATTGTAAGAACAGGGCAATATAATAATGATTACAGACGATCCTTAAAAATCCATTCGGTTATAATTTATTTCATGAATATACAAATATTCATCTCTTCAGACAAAAGTTTCTTTTAATAAATGGAATCAATTTATCCAAACGAAAGAAAAAGGGAGCGGTGTGAAGAGATGAAATATTTGTATATTTATGAAATAAATTATAACCGAATGGATTTTTAAGGATCGTCTGTAATCATTATATATATATATATATATATATATATATATATATATATATATATATATATATATATATTAAAGAGAGAGAGAGAGAGAGAGTACAACAGTCTTATTAATACTAAAAAGTGTTGTTTAAAAGCCGGTGCTGAATGTCAAGCAGATTAAAGATAATCTATCAGTCGAAACGATTAAAGAACTATCAATTTCACGCGAGTCAATCTTCAGAAATTAGGAAATTTGCATACAAAATGAATCATATTTTCAAATACGCATATCTTCAATTTCTAAACCGGGATGGATTTTTCTGAATATAAGTCATGGTAATGCGTAAAAATGAAGCTCTGGGAAGCTATTATTGTCTAAGTCCTGAAAGTACTTGACATTTAGCAGGAGGATGATTTTAAGACACGATCGCTAACCACTGTACCAAATATGACGGATGGCCAACTATTTATTCTACGGAGATTTATTTATATATTTTATAATGCTAAGTTCCTCCAGAAAGTAGGAGATAATGGCTCTCTACAGCTTCCCTTTTTATTTTCAATATCTGTGATTTGTCATGGGAAAGATAGTGGAACAGTTTTTCAATGCTTTTTCTATGGATTTGCTTTCAGAAGATCTTCTCCCAGACAGATTGTCACCCAAAATTATAGAGCTCAGCCTATCCTGTTATTTAAACTATAGTTATGTGGAGGGGAATGGGTTCATGACTTTATGAAGAATATTAATACAAAACTAGATGCAACAGCCTAGGTTGGAAATTGAACTCGTCTCGCCGATTCCATTTCCCGCGTCGATAAATATGAAGAGACCATAAAACGTGTGATCCTATGATCTGTTATACTAAGCACTTCAGATACCTCGGTGTATGTATCAGCTATAATAAATTAAGTGTAAGAGAAAAAGAAATTGAACATAGAATATGCTGCGTCAGAGGTAGTTTCGCCCAACACCGCCAATTGCCTCAAAACCAAAACATCAACCTGAAAACTTGAGTCATGTTCTTAAATCGCCTCGTCAGATCGTGACTTTCATATGGATGTCATGTATGGCAGCAAACCCGTTCAGAAAGATCTAAACTGTCAGCTTTATGCAAAAGATCAATGGTGAACAAAAGCCTTAGGGTCTTGACAAAGGTCATCCTTCTTTGAACAATGTGAACTGGCGCTACATATTCACAAGCAAAGAACTGTAACAAATAACAAAAACTACATCACTTGAGGACTACCAATAGCAGCAACAACTAAAATGGATAGCACATATAACTAGAAGTGAAAATAATGACATAATCAAAATGTTGATATTCCACACAACATTAAACAAAAGGTTCGGAAGGAAACCCCTCTCCCCATCAATACCGGAAAGAGCAATAATCGCTACTGAACTTGAGAAACATGGGTTTTTTCTTAGGACAAAAAAGTGATTTAAGAGAAAGATTTCATAAATTTGAGTCGAAAAGAGTATTGACTGCTCGGTCAATGAATACCAAATGTTTCCTTATAGGGAAACGGCTAATATTACCCTAGCTTTCTTACTCGTAATTATTTTTTTTTTTTTTTGTGAGATCACGCGTATTCGTCCTTTCAATAAATAATGCCAATAGTAGTGTGTGTTCCGACTGAATAGAGAAAAGCACATTTATTGGCTGTATTGAGTTCAAAATTGGCACACACCTTTTTTTTATCCCAAGTGTGTGAGTAGCAATTTAAGATGACGCTAATTTGTTACGAAAAGAGAAAAACTGGAATTTTAACAGATACACAATCACTGAAATAACAATCGGAGTAATCTCCTCCTTTTTCTTCGATGATTGTCATTCAATCTTGCCTAAACCCAAGGCGAAATGGGAAGGGTTGTGTGAAGAGGGTCTCTTTGTTTAAAGATCAACATTCATAATTCTAACGATTATTTTCAAATAGTGTCTCGAGTGGATAACGACGGATTTTTAATAAAAAATGGAAACAAAAAGAACATTTAGAATTAGAAAGAGAAACTTGATTTTTAGAGCACATAATGAGGAAAGAAGGCTTGGAGAATTAGACACTCAGAGGACATATTGAAGACAAGACAAAAGCAGCGAATAACCTACCTAACAAGCTTATGTAAATGGTTGGCAGATGAAATGTTTAGGAGTGATAGCAAAAAGACAAAGCTTACAAAGAGCTACAAAGAATAGGAAGTTGTGGAGAGCCATGATCTCTCAAATTCCTGAAGGGATACATGGGAGATGAAATGATAAATAAGCAAGTATCTCGATAACAACTCACTCAGACGGTAGTTGTAATGCCTTAGGCACCGTAATAGTAGCAAAAAGAAAGTAATGAATTGGAATTTATAAAATATATTTTGTGAAAAAAATTTGATTAAAATACTTTCTCCATTAGTTTCATATTAACTGTGGGCGGATGTAAGCAAAACAGTAAACAAAAGTCACAAATATATTTATAAAAGATTCTAATGATTTGTGAAAAATATGAAATATTTTTTTACATTTTTTATCAAATACTTTGAATAACACTAATCACATAATTTATTTAATAAATTTTGAAGGCGTAATTGTAATTATTTCGAAATTATCAATGAAAAGATGAAGTTATATATGTTTCTTTAAAAATAAGTTGATCTTATAAAAATAATGTTTACTCATCTAAGTGTGAAGAAACATTCTTTGACGAATTTATCAAAGTTTTTTTTTTTTTTAGTTTTCTGCATCAATGTGAACGCCTTTCCGTCCGATACGTTTTTTAAGTTGACAAAGAACGTCGATGATAGTGGCTGTCATTTCTCGCTGATGAACTGGTGTCATCAAAAAAGATTTTATTTCAAAAGGACAAAATCTCCATCAGCGAGGCAAAATGTGAATCTTGTTAAGCGGATGAAATGTGATAGAAATTACATATTACCTAATTTTAAATCAATTATATATATATATATATATTAGACTATATCAAACAAACTGATATATGTGGAAAAAAAATTCAATAAAAAGAAAAGACTGCTTGAAAATAATCAACCATCAGCGCAAATTCTAGCCAAAGAAAAAAATAAAATAAAGTAAACTCCGACAGAGTACCTAAGTTGAACGTAAAAGTGCTCAATAGAGTAAGTAGAGCAAAATTAAAATACCTAAAGAGCCAGAACTTATTTACCTAGGTTTCATTTACCGGGTCATCAGAATAATTCTGACTAAAGAGGTTTTAGCCTAAACGACATTTTATTGATAACATTGGCAACCGGAAAGAATAAAAAAATAAAATTAGCATAAAAAAAAATAAAAAAATTAGCATAAAAAATATCAGAATTATCCTCATGATCCGGTAGGTGAAACCTAGGTGGATAGATCTTGGCTCTTTATGTAATATATATATATATATATATACTATATATTAATTCAAAAGAGGGCTCGATACTGATAGTAGAGTGATAATTATTTACTCTAATATAATCATATAGACAAAAACAGGGAACCAAAAAATGTTTAACCCTTTTTGGTTCTCACCATTCGAGGTGCAATTGAAATGCACAGAAACGAAGTTGCATCTTTGTAGTGAGTAAACTGTTTTTGTCTATACGATAAAATTATATATATATATATATATATATATATATATATATATATATATATATATATATTTATATATGTGTGTGTGTGTGTGTGTTACCTAAAGTTCATAATCTTTCCCAGATTAGGTAAAATATGTTAATAACTTTGTTAGAAACAATGAATGTTTGTGGCATCACTTCAACCGATTAGTATATATTTTTGTACAGTTGTTGCTGCAGTCACCAATATACAAATGGTGTCTATATGTTGGAAATCAGGGGAAACTTTTTGTTTAGCCGATAAAATGTCGTTTTTTGTTCTCGTGACAAGTATCAGAGTGTCTTTTTGTTAGTTTTGGCGAAAGAAAAGTTCATCCTATATACCGACAAATAAGACAGTCTGATCTTTTTGTCTTTTTTTATAAACCTTGTAAAAATACAAATGATAAAGGGTTCGGTTCGAAATTCCAATCGCCTGAAGAAGGCAGGATCATAAGACGGCCGAAACGTTGTGAATATGGCAATGAAGATGAGGATAATAATCCGAATAATGTAAATAATGGAGTGATTAGCCTTTCCTCTGTCAAGAATTTATTTTTATCTTTGTAACGCCTGCGTGGCAAAAATGAAAATCTAAATCTTTTATGACGTATTATCTTTTAGCTGTTTGTAAGGGTAACCCCCCAACTGCCAGCCTTCTCTAACATTTACATGACACACGTCGAAAACAAAATGTTCAGAACAACAAACAAGAAATATATACAAGGTACGTTGATGATATTATTAGACTAACAAAAAATAGCAATGAAATTATAAAACTAAAATCAACTTTTGAAAAAAAAAAATTCTGCAATAAAATTTTCGTACGAACTCAGTGTTAATAACAAAATACCATTCTTCGAGTTTGGACAGAACTCAACTCGAATTAATTTAACACGTAATTGTATAAAAAAAGCTCTAAAAACGTGTGCCTATAACAGAGAATGCCCACAAAGATATAAAATAGTAGTGATAAAAAGAATTTCTTAAATGGACCACACCTAACCTCGTTTTATCGGAGAGTATTTTTTTTAGTGAACTCAGACATATAAAACAAACATTGGTTAATGATAATTTTCCCAACTGCATGACTGATTACCAAATCAAATTATTACGACACCAACACTAAAAATATAGTAAAACAAG
This sequence comes from Acanthosepion lycidas, assembly GCA_963932145.1. Taxonomy (NCBI): domain Eukaryota; kingdom Metazoa; phylum Mollusca; class Cephalopoda; order Sepiida; family Sepiidae; genus Acanthosepion; species Acanthosepion lycidas. The sequence continues at coordinate 113,220,997 of OZ010587.1, read as the reverse complement.
ACATTAATACCTTTTACTGCAACTAGATGCTCAAAAATTATAAACAAGATGAATTCGTTATGCGACGAATTATTAACATTTCGCCCATTGACCGCAACAAACGTATAAAACTTAGAATTATAGAAAATTAAAAAAAAAAAAAAACTGTCACCCATATAATTATAAATATCTATAAAATTTAAACAAAAAACGGTCAATGAAATGTCCAATACAAGACTGCATATCAAAATTGGATATACGACGACAACTATCACCCGAAGGATGACAATCCACTTAAGTGATATGAGTGACATAAAAAAAAAGCATCTTGACACCCACAAACAACAACCCGTTCTCGTTAAAAAAAAAAAAATAAATAAAGAAAAGAAGTTCGATTGACAATATCATCATTCTAAAGAAATCTAATTGGCGACGGCGAATAAAAAATTATCGTTGGGGCTCTTCATATAAATCAATTCAAGTCAAGAATAAAACCTTAAAAACAACGGCAATGTGTGGGTGGCGTCTTTTATAAACACAAAGTCACGGCTGCATCTTCTTACGCATTAGGATTTCTCGGATATGCAAAGCCGATAAACGTAATACACACTGTTTAATAAATAAAAATGGGGCGTCTATTTCAAATACTAAGCATCCAGTGTAATTGAAGCTATATATATATATATATATATATATATATATATATATAGTAAGGGATATATATATATATATATATATATATATATATATATATATATATATATATATATATATATATATATCGAAAAACTAATACAGAATTTATCCATTTCATTTCGTCCACTCTTCAGGGGTATCAACAATTTACTGCTTATATTTTTTATTTTTTCCTTTTTATACACTTACTATATATATATATATATATATATATATATATATATATATATATATATATATATAAGCTGCCAACCCCCCACCCGAGTGAATTAATGTGTGCCACAGCAGGCTATCCAGAAAACCCATCATGGATCTGGTTGGTAAAAGTTATAAATTTGTTTATACCACCCAGGATGTTTCCTGCTGATCGATGGTAAGAAGATATTCTCATAAAGCAATCTGCCAGTGTAACGAATTTGCTTCTCACAGGCTGCCTCACTGTTGTGGCACTTTACCAGGTGGCATGAAACTTAACAAATTCTGATGAGTTGATGTCATAAAATGGTGCTTAATACACACTAATCTCTCCGATACTCCTTGCCTAAAATCAGACACGAGTCTTCAAATAACCAATTCTACACGAGATATAGTTTATAAATGAAGTTTGTCTTTTGTGACTCGATATCAGCATTTGAAACCAAATGATGGGAACCTCATCCAATGAGCTGAACAGATCATTTTTTGTGTTAATCAGAACAAAATTCCAGGATTACCGAGTTAGGAATAGTTTAGTTTAAAAACAAAATAGGAAAACTAATACGTTCTCGACAACGAGAAAAAAGGTTGACTATGAAATGGTTGAAGTAATTGATTTTAAATACAAAATATGGGAAAAGTTCTCTAACACCATTCATTATTTGAGATCGTGTTCTGGGCCTTCCAACAAAAAGAATCAATGATACTTCGACTCTTTTAAAACCGTCATAGATTATGTTGGAATCTCGTAGGTTTTATTTAAATATGCATTTTCAAACTTTTGTTAACTGGGGCAATAAAAGGCTGGTTAACTTTAACGCCTCCAAAATGAAACTGGCCACTTTTAATCATCTGAGAGAAGCTTTTATGTCTTCCCTGGTATGGCTGATGCTATCCTCCAGAAGAGTGACTCATTGTGTCTTCTTGGACAAACATTTTCTGCTAACATGAATGGAATGATTATATTGAATCGATTTCTAGGTCTACAGCTAGGGAAGTTCATTCACTTTGTCATGCAAGGTAATTTTTCACTACAGAATCTATCTATATATCTATTTATAAGTCCACCATTCATCCATGCCTTCATTATTGCTGTCACATCTGGTCTGGTCCTCCTAATGTATATTTAGAGATTCCTGATAGAATACAAACAAGAATTTGCAATGTTATTGTTCCTGATATGGCATCTCAGATTCCGCCATAACATAGATTCCCTGTGCCTTTTCTCTAAATACTTTCATGGTAACTCTTCTGACAAACTTTCCTCTATGGTACCTAAACTTCATGAATTTATGTACTAGTGGTTGCAATGTCTTGTTATTTTACAGTTGAAATGGCTAGATATAACCGTAAGTTCTATGCTAACAGTTTCTTCTATCGCACTTCTTGCTTGTGTAACTCTCTTTCAATGAATCAAATATGCAACGTTAATCGTTATCGTATGTTTTCTCAATTCCTGTTCTTTTATTGTTTTCTTTCTTTAATAATGTTTTCTTTTTCTCATATTCTTTCACACTCAGTAACTCCTCGCGTCTTAGTGGCTGTATTGCCTTGTTTTAGATAAAATAATAATAAAAAAAAAAAGTTTAACTGTGTTACATAAAAATCGATAGGAGGAAGAAATTTATGTCCTGACTTACAGATGATTAATTTTCCTTAAGTGCTATGTCTATTCAGGACGTAGTTGATCATGGCTTTCCACAACTTCCTTTCCTTTTTAAAATCTATAAACTGCAATTTCTGATGACTATTCTTCATTTGTTCTTATCCTAGCCTGGTTGCTAACCAAGGCTAGACATTCCAGTCTACTTTATTATCTAAAAATACCTGCTAGGAGGAAGAATAAATTGATTCATACCTTTCCTAAGGTCATTAGCACGAACTAAAGACAAAATCTGTCTCAGTTAAAATTTGAATTCGATTAAGCATTAATCGAACTGCCACGCAATTGTCCTTCAACAAATACAAAATGACAAGATATCCGATCAGTTGCATAGGTTTAAACTTGGCATTAATAAAAGTCAGCGAACCATTGCTAAATAAATTTATTGGTGCAAAATACTTCAAATTACATTTCGGTAATCAAAATTTGCACACACACATAAACTATATATGTACTAAAATTTAAAAAAAAAATGTATACATATCTATCTATCTATCTATTTATCTATCTATCTATCTATCTATCTGACTGTTGGTCACTTCAGACTTAGTGTATATCATTTATATTTCGAGATTACAGTCGCTTTGGCTTTTTGTTTTGCTTTTTTTTTCTTTATTTTTTTTTTTTTATAAATTCGTAATAAAGACCGGAATTCTTGGAAGATCTCCAAATAAATAATTTTACTTATTTTTTCTCCCGAAAGATTTCCTTACACTTGGGCTCATTTCTTTGGCCGAAAAGGAAAAATAGTTCATTATTTTATTTTCACTATTTATTTTCGTTCCGGAATTTCTATTTCAGTTTTGCCATTTATGGAACTGTAATCTGCTGAAAGATATATACTGTTGAATTTACCTATAGGGTAATGTGTCATCTATCTATCTATCTATCTATCTATCTATCTATCTATCTATCTATCTATCTATCTTTTACAGTATGTCCATTAGCTATCTATCTATCTATCTATCTATCTATCTATCTATCTATCTATCTATCTATCTATCTATCTTTTACAGTATGTCCATTATCTATCTATCTATCTATCTATCTATCTATCTATCTATCTATCTATCTATCTATCTATCTATCTATTACAGTATGTCCATTATCTATCTATCTATCTATCTATCTATCTATCTATCTATCTATCTATCTATCTGTCTATCCAAATAATAGAAAGAACAGATAGAATAAGATTCCACTGTTCGTAGCAGTTACTTTAAAAAAAATGTGCTCAATACAAATTAGAGCAATATATTTTTATTATTTTTTTATTATAATAAAAACATGTTGAAATCGCAACATAAAAGCTTTCATGTTTCAATACTTTGAATGTACTTCTTCAGGCGATGGTAAGTAACTGTCGATTATTTGTAATTCTAACCTTATGTTCTACTCTTACCTTTATCTTTCGGAAAAGAGGTAACAATTTGTTTGTAAATTTTCTTAAAAATCATTTAATTACCACTTACTTACCATCGCCTGAAGAAGTACAAAGTACTGTCGCTTCTGAGTGGTGACTTCAGTGTTCACTTTTATATCTATATTTACATACGGTCTATCTCTAATATTGAGCACTTTATCTCATAAATAAAGCAGACATTAAAACTATATTTCTTCACACACATATATATATATATATATATATATATATATATATATATATGCATATGTATATGTATATGCATATACACAGTGGGTGGGATTTGCGAAGCTGGTGCCTCTTATTTATTGCCACAACAAATACAGGTAACCGAATTACAGCATGAATTGCGGCAGATACATTTTGTACCCATGTTCATGTCCGGCGTTATTTTTCCAGACGGCCTCTCAACTCCAAGAAGACAAAACAGAACTGATGAATTATTAGCGAAAAAGGCTCAGATTCTACCATACAACAACACCCGACTCTGACGTGATGATGTCATAAAATATACAGCATTACATTCAGAGAACACTCACAAGCACACACACACACACACACATATACATATATATATATATATATATATATATATATATATATATATATATATGCATATGTATATATATACTTCCCCTTTCTATATCATTACTTCAAATGTATTTAAGTTGTAACGGAGTTTTACATACTAGATTAACGTTTATTCTAACTGAGATTTTGGCCTTTCAATTAAAACAAAATAAATAATAAAATATATGTATTTTTTACTCAGATTCTCCTTTAAATAATTTTATAATAGTTTTTATAAGTTTATAATATTTTAAACTTTATACAGGTTAAATTCAAAATTTAAAATTGGTAATTTTCAATTTTATAGTAAGATTTAATATTAATTAATTCGAATGATTTCTATTTTAGTCTAACATTAAGCTATTAATAATTATAATCAAGGTTCGTTGTCAAGTTTTTTGAATTCTCATATACTTGTATTTTGATTGATCATTGCAGCTTATGTAACAGCGTTTCCCCTATCGAGGGGTGTTTGATTGATTTGAACCTTTTAAAACTCTTTATTCTACATTCAACATCATCACTTGATAAGACACCAGAGGTGTTGAAACATAATGGCTATTTTTGTAGCGATTTTACAACCTATTCATGTTAAAATTTACGAATAAATTATAATTGCTCTGTTCTGTATTGAGCACTCTTTTAAGAATAGTATTTTTTCGTTATTGGAATTTATTCCATAGACACCAATCCTATGCTTGAATATATATATATATATATATATATATATATATATATATATATATATATATATATATATTATAATATTATATATATATATATATATATAATTTTAAAATAATGCAAGCCCCATCATAGCCTGAAGATTTCAAGCCTGAAACAGACTGTCGCTATTCAATATCGACATCAGTGTCCACACATCTTTTATATATATACAAGGTGCGATGGATAAACTGTCGTCTAAATTACGTAAAAATGAAAATAACACTGAATTATTTTTTTAACGAATATATTTACTAAAATTACAGCAAATAATTTGAAATACTAAAGAATAAATTTGTTCAGTGAAAAGAGAGAAAAAAAAACCTCCTTGTAACACCAAAGATGAACTGAAGGCAAGGATTTTGACAGCATTCACCAATTTAAATAAGGAGATGGTACAGAAAAATTGCAGGAGACTCCAAAGTCGTCTGGAGGCCGTGGTTGATGCCAATGGCGATTTTATTGAATAAATTTACACTTTAGTATTTCAAGATATTTTTTGTAATTTTGGTAAATATATCTATTAAAATGGGATGTCAATGTTATTTTCATTTTTGCGTAATTTGGACGACAATTTATCCATCGCACCTTTTGTGTGCGTGTGTATATATATATATATATATATATATATATATATATATATATATATATATATATATATATGTCTGTGTGTGCGTATGTATGTGTGTATTCTCATCACATAAAGAATGTGGTGTGTTCATGTGTTTTATTCGTCATATATCTTTTATTTATAGATTCCACTTGGTCAGGCACAAGGTTACAAGCTGCTTACAGTACTTTGGCTTCGTCATTAGTCACCAATATAAATCTGACCAGAATCGACTTTGCTTAACTTTCATGATTTTTCTTTTTTTATAGATTTTACTTGTCTGACACAGAGCTACGAACGATTTACGTTACCCGGTAGTCTTAAATGATTACCCATTTAAATATTAGCCAGGTTCGATGCTTCTTAACTTTGATAATCAAATAAGAACAGATGCTTTCAACGTGACTTGACTGAATCTTTCCCGCACACCAAATACTGAATTATCATTATCTATGAGGAACTCGCCAAGAATTTATAATTTACGTATATCTGAATGTACACCCACAAAAAAATATATAAATATGGAGTACATTCATAGCTGCTCCGATTTTAGGCTAGAAGTTGTGTTCATGGTATTTTCGGGGGGTCAGTCTGATTACAACAGTACCGCACTTCTCGACGTACTGTTCGATAAGAAATTGTCAGACTGACCCAAGAGAAATAGACAAAGTGTTACATACACTAAATACGCCTAAAGAAAAAAAAACCAAAAAAACAATATCTACTGCAAGCGATGCAGTAACATTGAACTAAAAACACGCTAGTGGACTGAAACTTTTTACAGGTTGCTGATGCTTGCCCATTGGTCAGTTTTTACCACTTTGGTTTGCGCATGCGCGTTATGATTCAACTTACATAAGCTTAGTTTCGTTATTTAATAGCCACTCCTCGTATATTTAAATTTTTACAGTTTCTATACATTTGCAAGTTTTTACTGAAGTGACCCCCCCCCCACACACACACGTGTAAATTTTGCCTCCCTCTGTTATGGATACGTACAAATAGATGTGTATCTATACAGACACACATGCATGCTATACTCAAATGCTTATCGGTATATAAACGCCACACCCATACAAACACGTATATAAAATTTATATCACCCTCACCCTACTACTTACATACATAATATTATTACGTGCTTGCAGACAATATGTAATTGTCGAGACTCGAACTCATATACACAGAGTTATTAATATACAGAAGGTTGGTTTTACCTGATGTTCATTCAAACAAAATCTCTCATAACACGACGCGCCTACCATTGAGCAAAAGCTAGCAAGCAGGTCCTATCGTTTGTTCCTCACTGAGTCCTCATTAATGTGCCACACCTTGCTAAATAAATATCTTTCGATATATTTCCATATTTGATAAAAAACATTGTCCGTTTTTTTTCTCTCTAACTTGTCAGAATAAAACAAAGATATAAGAAAAAAATTATTTAACTCGTGAAACCTGCCCGGATTCGAACGTATACCCAAGCGGTAAGCGGGCAAATGACACATTAACTTTCCTAGCAGGTTAAAATTCACATGCAGTCCCTAAATTAGGTATATGCTACAGATACTACACTGTTCTTAAGCTGAAGGCTAGGGGGCAAAACTTTCATAACTTTCTAAGTTATATGAATTATACTTTATTTTATGAATTCTTTTTGTTTTTTTTCTTCTTTTTGGCGAGTTACTATATTTTCCAAGAATTCAGGACAATTCACACATAATAATTAGCAAAAGAACAGAATTTGTGGAGCCCACGTCATGAAGGGACCTGACATTAAAAATGCAAAAATACTAGGACATATATATATGGCACCTCGGTGTGGTGTAATGGTTAGCAAGCTTGTCTCGCTAAAACAGTTACGATTGAATAGTGAGTTCGATTCTCACTGGGTGCCCCATACTTTCGGCCTTGTGCCACATCTAAGCTATGCTTGGAAGATCAATATATGTGGATACATTGATATGCCTCTCTGGACGATACGCATGTCAATGTATCCACTTTAGCATCGGCATGTATCTAGTCCGACAGACATTAATATCATTGTTACAAAAATCAGGGATATCTACTCAAACACCTGCAGTCTCTAAATATAACGCTTATAGTGATAAAAATAACACACACACATATATATATAGTAAAGGTAATAAATCCGTTGGTATATAATCCAAGTGGATCATAGTAATATAAAATACTAAAACTGATCAACAAAAAGAGCTCAATGTATTTATTATTACAGAGCAAATAATTAATAAACAATAAAATCCCAAATCACCTCATATGGAGAAGAAGCTTATTTTGGCAGACGAAGATATCTATAAACCCCGGTGCCTGAAATAGAATTTTAACAGTGAAAGCTCAAAAAAAAAAAAAAAAAAAAAAAATTAGAATTCCTCTATTTCAATATTTCAGTCAGACAAAAGGTACAAGGCAGGAAGGGGGAATGTATTTGTTTTAAAGTTTCATAAAATTAAACCCGAATATTAACCTTATGACATTAATTTGGGGTTATATGGTGAATGAAATATTAATTTATAATTATAACCAAGGATCGTTGTCAAGTTTTTGAATTCTCATATACTTGTAATTTGATTGATCATCGTATCTTATGTAACAGTGTTTCCGCTTGCGAGGGTTGTTTGGTTGAAATGAACATTTTTAAAACCCTTTATTCTACATTCAACGCCATTACTTGATAAGACACCAGAAGTATTGAAACAAAATGGCTATTTTTGTAGTGATTTTATAACATATTTATGCTATAATTTTTGAATAAATAAAATTATATATATGTGTATATTAATGAAGACCCCAAATTGTGGAAGCAACGGACAACTTGCCAAAAAAACTAAATAACCTTAAACAAGATAAAATCTCGAACAAGGACAGAAATAAGAAAAAAGAAGAGAAAAGACCTAAAGGCAAACACCTCGTTACTCAGTAAAGTGCTCCACGCCTAGATTGCCTTGACACAGCAAGGAACGCTTGACAACGTTAATTCATTTGAAAGGATGTCCCTAGACATAAACAAAATTTACACATGGGTTTTTCTTACATACGCATTGACATTAAACTTAAGTTTTAATTCAATGGGACTTCAATTCCTACCCAATAAATAATTATAAAGTTTGAAATTTTTCTTATTTACATTTTCTATTAACTGTCATGCCAAAAGGAACTCAGCTAACATATTTCCACGAGCCGCATATTAAATGTCAAGAGCCGTATGTGGCTCGCGAGTTGCGGTTTGGCCACCATTGTGGTATATAGTGTCAATGTGTGGAAGAACAAGGACAAGAAAGAAAGAAAGAAAGAAAGAAAGACAAGAAAAGAAAGACAAGAAAAGAAAAAAGAAAGAAAAACAAAAGAAAGAAAAGAAAAGAAGAAAGAAACGAAAAGAAAGAAAGAAAGAAAAAGAAAGAAAGAAAGAAAGAAAGAAAGAAAGAAACGAAAAGAAAGAAAGAAAGAAAGAAAGATAGAAAGATAGAAAAGAAGAAATAAATAAATGGCTTCTACTATATTGTAGTTTTTATCAAATCATTTCTTCTGATCATTAGTAGAGTTAGTTTAATTCTGGCTGGTTGCAGCATTCTTGTGGCCGGATGTTAAACTAAAAACTCTAGACATTGTACACATTCGTAGTAAAGTGTCAAATATTGACAGACACGTGCGAGCGACCGCACGCACACATGCACACAGACCAGGACAGGTCACAAATAGCGATGGGATTTATATTTAAAAGACTGAACCTTGCTGTATTTTGAAATAAGCTTTCTTCTCATTATTGACTCGATTTAGCAAATCTTATTTTACAAGACAGCTCCAAGAATCTGAAGAGCGAAAATAAATAAATAAAAATATAATAGAGCTGAGCTTTCAAGAGTAGCGAAATCTGGTAGCCTTCCTCTATTTCTCTCACCCATACACACACAATGTACAAGACCGGTGCAAGGGTCTCGTTACCTGAGAATCTATGATACTGAGTCCCCCCACTCTACTACATCTCAATTTTCATAATTATTCGTATTCATATAAAACACAAATTTTATTGTAACCTAATTAGGTACAATAATGGATCATATGCAATATAGGTGAACAATCTAGGTAGAAAAATTGAAAATAAATCCAATGTATCTAAATACAAATTAGAGACATGTCATAACAGATCATTCCATCTTAAATAAATTAACTATGTTTTACGCTAATTTTTAAACATCAACTTGTGATTTTTTTTGTTAAAAAGTTGAATAGCTTTAACACATTAAAAATTATGGACAAAAAATCGTGAATTTTAACTAGTGTTTTTTTGAGACTTAACATGAGCAAAATAAATTCATGGATTTGGACGAAAAAAACAAACAAACCCCAGACTGAGGTCAAAATTCGTGAAAATATTTAATTCTTTAATAGTTGTGCTTAGTTTAATTTGTAATGTATTTAAATGTAGGTATAACAATAGCATATGTAGTATAGGTAGAACTTATATGTAGGTAGAAAAAAAAGCAAATGTTGATAAGATACCGAAGGCCACAAAGTACTGCTTGGGGTCCCCAATCAGTCAAGCGGTCGGGGGCGAGTGTAGAACGCACATAAACGACTTGTCATACACACACTGAAATTGCCACCTGTAGAAGTTAAACATAGTAATTACTTTGGGCGCCTCGCCTAAAAGCTCCACTCATGGCCATTACTAATGGAGTAAGTTTTATTTTTATTTGATACCACATCAACTTGTGGCCTTGTGTCAAACTAAGCTAAACTAAGTAAAAATCTATAATAAACATCCGGGCACAGCTACACACGCCTCCATAATTTACTAGATATTTACTTATTTCTTATCGAAATAAACATAAATCTGTATGCAGAGAAGCGGAAACTTTATTATTTATATCCAGAGATATTCACACGTGTTTTTATTTAGTAATCTTGCCACCCTCTACCGTTAGAAATATTTCCAAAGAACATTTTAGAGTTAACCTTGATTTTTTTTCTCTTTTTTGGTCCATCTTAAAATAGCAACTCTAAAAAAAAAAAAAAAAAAAGTAAAAAAAGAAACCTCACGCTTTACTCCACTGCGTTTATAAAAGCATGTGCTCAACTGCGCATGCGTGAACCGTTTTTATTTAGTCCAATTTTGGGAAACCGTATATTTTTTAATAATTCCTTTTATATATGGAAATTACTTAATGATAGTTTTATATTCATAACGTTGATTAAATTAATATATTCGAATAATTAATTAAATCTAAAATAAAAATAATAATTCACGTTGAATTTTTAATTCTATTTGCGAACATTCTGCATTGGAAAAGAAAGAAAACAAAGTAAGCATTGTTTTTATAGTTTTCTTTTTTTTGTTTCTCTTTTTTGTTTCTCTTTTTTGTTTCTTTCGATTTCTCTCGTTTTTATTCTTTTTTTGTTCTATTTTTACTTTTCTTTTTCCTAAAGCTGCGATTTTCACCCTCCCTAGTTAAGATCATTACCTAGAGTTTAGACAATAGGGCTTGTAAGCAAATGGTAATATTAGCCTTTTCATTATAAAGAAACAGTCAGCATTCATTGACCGAGCAGCCAGTTTTACTGTTGGATGAAATTTATAAAATCTTTCTCTTCGAACATTTTTCAGTAAAATAACTCAAGTGTAATAATTGCTGTTGTTTTTTCAAATATTGATGGGGGTTTCCTTCCTAACTTTTTGTCCGAAGCCGTGTGAAACGCCAACATCTTGGATGTGATTATTTTCTTTTCCAGTTACATGTGATATCCATTTCTATTGTTGTTGTTGTAGAAAGTCATCAAGTGATTTCTTTATTAATAATATCTTAATACATCTAAACAAAACAAGGCTTATCTTTATTCTAACAATGCGTTGGAGTAGAGAAAGATGACTTGCACAAGCTAAAAAGCGTATTAAGAAACAGGAATATTTCGTTAGCAAGAAAGAGTGCTGAAATGTTATGCAATATCAAACTTAAATATTATTATTGATTTGAACTCAGACTTCAAGTTGATTAATTTTGATATTTTCAAAACATTCTCATTTTTATTTAAAAAAAAATGTTTATATCTTTTCTTGTTGATATTTTACCCTTATATAAAATTGGTTAGTTGACTTTGTTTAGCGGCATATCAACACCTCTATGGGTTATTTAATGCCGAAATCTAAATATTTTGAACGCAATGCTATGCCTTCAACTACAGATAAAATATATTGTTGGTAATTTTACTATAAATTGGTATTGTTGGTAATATCATTACGATAAAAATGCATTTTATACTTTCATGGTGTATGGTCCTTTATAAAGTAATTTAAGCTTAATAAAAAAATTTGAACAACAAAGTTTTGCTGAGTATATCAAAACAAATATTAGTGAAGGAGTGGGAAGGTGAGGTCCGATGTTTTATATATATATATATATATATATATATATATATATATATATATATATATATATATATGTATGATTGAATAAATTGCAAACATTATGTCTGCTTATTTTTATCATAATCTTTTTATATTCACGAATATTTTTTCGTATATTACAATTAAATATTATTAAATTAATTGTAATATACGGAAAATATTCGCGAATATGAAAGGATTACGATAAAAATAAGAAGACATAATATTTATAATTTATTCAAAAAGACATGCCTAGACACACACACACACACACACACACACACACATATATATATATATATATATATATATATATATATATATATATATATATATATATACATCGATGTTCCTAAATAGCGATGAGGAATAAGTATATGATTATTTTGTGCCTGATGAGTTGGAAAACCAGCGAAACTTAAGTCCCACACCTAAACGTAGTTATATGCATATGTATATTTATTAATATATATATTTTCTCTGTTTAACCACATCGAGCACTGTTATGTTTACACTTCATGAATAAATTTAATGATTATTTATTTGCTTGCCTGTGTATGTACGCCAACACGCGCGTATACGATTGCCTATATCCTGTCGTTTGATTCATCCAAATCTATACCTATAATGATTTTAGTATAAATCCTATACCTATACTACTTCAAACGTTATTTTTAATGAATACCCGTGTTTGGAATAGTCCCCACGTTTGTGTATTACATCTATCGACGTGCGTACTCGAGAAAATTTTATAAAGAAAATGTGCTCCCCGGCGTGGTTGGAACCTACGTCCCTCTTTATAGAACCACAGAGGGCGTCACCGTTACGCTCCACAAGGTTCAATTCACCATTTTAATGAATACAACCCAACTCGTTCAGTTATTCTCGAAAGCTCATATCTGTTCATTTTCTTATCCGAAATGTAAACAAAGCAATTTCTACAGAATTAATGGATTTATAACATTTTTATTACTATATTTAATTCACTAAAATTAACGTTTGAAGTAATAATTTTTTTCTATATTCCTATGCAACTCATTTAAGGAAGGGCCGCACGATTTATATTGGATGGGCTGCCATTCCATAAATTGATGTCTTTGAAACTTTTTCTTGGCAAGATGAGTAACAAGCAGCCTAGCAAAATTCTGAAGGAACATTGTTTTAACTTTTTAAAGTTTCTTCACTGTCACCTGTACGATTCAAATCATTTTTTGTCTACGCGTTTACCTTCATGTTTTTGGAAGGATGTATAATTTAACTGCCGACATTGATTACCGAAAATACAAAAGTAATATTTAATCTCTTAACTTTTGTCTTCGTTGTCGTATTAATTGATTCTTTCTATCAATGACACAACATTTAAGGCAACCATTTCATCTAATGTCGCTCTTTATTCAGCGTAAAAATAAGATTATTGAGAAATCAGTTTACATATGTCACTTCTAGGTCTTCGACGTTTCTTTTTGTGATGTTCCACTTAAAGGCGGTAGTTTGGTTGTCTTTAACTAATGCTCTTAATATTCTGTCTCTTTTTCACTTGTTCATATTCCCAGTTCATTAAATAATTCTTGCTGACCAAAACATTTTTTTATTTACTGCCCTGATTTTTCTGATGTTTCTTTTTATGACATTTTAAAATCATTATTGGTTCTTATCCAACCAACATTTTTATTGTTCTTTGATGTCTATTGGACATTTTATAAGTTTACAACATCTTGTTTCTGATGTAATGAATATGTATACACCTAGGTTCCCCCTCACAGTAATATGATTAGCTGGTGTCAGCCGTAAATACAGACTGACGTGGACGCCTATTGCCTACGCCTATTGCCTACCACTTCGACGAGGACCACTCCATTACGGTTACCGGCTAGATTGTCCTACTCGTTACAGTAGTCAACAACCACTTTGCTACTTCGAACAAATATATCCCTTTCCGGAACATATCAGTTTCCATCACTCAATGTCTTTGGAGTATATTGTCTTTTGAGATGATATCAATGCTTATGACCTATGGAAATTTTCTGATTGGAAACTTTCACCTTAGTCGATTTCTAAAGACGGTGACTTTTTGATAATATCTGCCTGGATAAAGTATCCCAGCGCGTTGTACTCTTTGGGAAGTACGTGAAAACCACACATCATGAGTTGACCCGGGCGCTTTTACAGAAATTCAGTAGACGAAACTATGCTATCACGAAGGCACAAGACGTCATAAGCGAGAGTTTGAGTGTGCTGACATTGTTCAAATTGGTGATGCGACTAGATTCTGCGTTCTCTCCCAAAATCTAAGGGCTGCTCAAAATAATTGCAGTATAAACCACTGAGTTAGGGATTAGTTAGGACAAACCTTTCAGACAGTCATACTCGGATACATACGGTCAGCCATACAGCATGAGATAATGAAAAGACTTATCAGTATCAGTTGGTTAATGAAAATCTTATTGTGAAAACATGGACTTGCAAAATAAAATTTGATATAGGACTATATATATATATATATATATATACACGTGTGCGTGTTTGTGTGTGTTTTTGTGTGTGTTTTTGTGTGTGTGTGTGTGTGTGCGGTTGCATGGAGAGTTGTTTGCGACATTAGGTTTTACGCTTTCGCGAACTTCAATATATATATAATTAATAGAAATATAAAATTTGTCAGCTGATTGTTATTATTTTCAGCGTCTCGGTTTTCATAGCGGTACCCTTCATGAATAGCCCCGTCCACTCGTCAGGAGATACCAACAATTGGCTGTTTATGTTCTCGTTTTTCGTCGCTTTCTATTGATTTAAAAATAGTTTTTTTTTATCTATCCACACACACACATACACACACACACATATATATATATATATATATATATATATATATATATATATATATAGAGAGAGAGAGAGAGAGAGAGAGGGAGAAAGAGATAGAGTGATTGAGAGAGATAGACAAACGGACAGACAGGTAGAGAGAGACAGAGAGAGACAGAGAGATAGAGTGAATGGACAGTGACTGAAGATCGCAATGAAGCGTACAACTGGCAGTCATAATATTATGTTGATTCCTATGTCCACACTTTCAATGTCTATCTAAACGCTTTATCCCCGATATCAGTCGTCCAGTAAAATGTGTGGTAGATTATTCAATAGGGCCATTATTATTCGGTTCAACTCGTCCAGAACGCACACCAGTTGTCCATTGCCAGCATCGAAGGATGAATCTCTCCCAAACCTCACTCATTGGCCTCACATAGTAATATTTGCATCGTTTGTATTTTCTGGTTAAATACGTGTATCATATATCAGCTAATATGGTGCATATATATATATATATATATATATATATATATAGTGAGAGAGATAGAGAGAGAGAGAGAGAAATGTACACACACACACAAACATATATATATATATATATATATATATGTGTGTGTGTGTGTGTGTGTGTGTGTGTGTGTGTGTGAATTCTTTTGAAATCTTCTTGAATACTTTACTGCATTGATATAGTTTCAATCATGACCAAACTTGTTCAGCATTTTTGCCTGTGAAGAAAAAAAACATTTCCCCGACCCACCTTCTACCCGCTTTCTCCTCATCCCACCGGACTACTATCATTACCCTTCACACCTTCCCTTCATCACCATCAAACAGGCAAAAACAAAAAAAAAGCTTCATTTCCAAACCCCTGCAACTCCTTCACCCTATTTACTATCCCCTGACCCCTTCCCGCCACTACTGTACTAGAAAAAAAAAAACCCTCCCTACCTACGTACTAATCAACCAGGTAGGTAAAGATGCTGTTTCATAGGTATACCATTTTAGCAAACTCTGCTACTATTACTATATTACTAGCGTAATAAGCCACTTTCGGCATTGCCTTTCTCAGAGAATGGCACAAACTGCTGGATTTGGTATAGGCCCGTCGAAACTATCATCATCAGCTGCTCCAGGGGGGCGTGGTATGTGGTTGTGGTGGAGGTGGACGCGAAGAGAAAAGGAGGTGGCAGGTGGAGAACGGCAAAGTATTGTTTTTAGCGTCGCCATATTGGTTGGTTGGAACTCTATGTTTACCATGTTAGGGATGACTTCACTAGTCCATGTAGAATGGGCAACGCACTTGATTGCCGTCATTCTCTATTCCCCCCCACCCCCGCTCGCAACGGCTTTCTTTCTTTCTTTCTTTCTTTCTTTCTTTCTTCTTTCTTATTGCCTTGAAGACGTATTTACTTTCTTTTCTTTTTCTCAGCTGATCATCCTCTTCTCTTTGTTTTCCTTTTTCCTTTTCCTTTCTTTCTTTCTTTTTCTTTCTTTCTTTTTCATAACCTTCCCTCTCATTTATTCTATCTTTCTATCTATTTCATTTTCTTTCATTCTTAATCTTTTATTCTCTATCTTACTGTCTTCTCCCCTTTTTTCTTTCACTTTCTATTTCTTTCCTTATTTTTTCTTTCTTTTTTCTCATCTTCATGCTTTTCTTTTATTCATAAATTCATTTTCTCTTTCTTTTAGTTCTGTTTCTTTTTACCACTTTATTTTATTTTATTTTTATTTTTTCCACCTGCCACATTTCTCCCCTCTGTTCTCCTTCCCAGTGCCACCCCGATACTGCAGCAGGCACCCAAGTACCTGCCCATCGCATTGCAAGACCAAAAACGCTGCCAAATTCTGCTTTGCCTTACTAGAGGCATCCGACGCGATCCGCTTTCATTAAATTTCACCCGAATGTATAAGGAATTATTTCAGAGAACGCAAAAGACGCCACGAACAACAGGGAAAGAGGGAGAGGGGGAGAGAAAGCGACAGAGAGAGAGAGAGAGAGGGAGAAGAAAGAGAGAGAGAAGTGGGGACGATGAGATATAAAAAACATCTGAGAAATTAAAGAAAAAAGGAAGAGATAGAGAGAGAGAGAGAACTGGGTATATATAAAAAGTTGTTTCTTGGAAGAATCTAAAATAACAGATAAAAATCGAGACCACAATCTCTCGGCATATTAGAATCAAGTTCCAATTAAACAAGTTTACAGGCCACTATTTATAGGCGCGAATTTCTTGTCGAGGACGCGTGGCTTCAGGTATCTAGGACACATTCTAAAGAAAGCTAAAAGTATAAATATGTTTCTGTTACTAGTTATAAAGGTTATAAGATATTCTTTTTCATAATAAAGATATTTACACGTGAACATGAACAAAATGTGGCACCTTGCCGTTGGACACTGGTTAGAAAATTCGTCTTATAGCAAAAAAACAAAAAAAAAACGGGTAACACTGACGTGTGGTTTAATGGCAGACTAAACCCATCCTTAAAAACCATTTCTCTTCAGCACATAGTCGATCAGGACTCTTCACGGTTTTCTTTTCCATTAATATCTATAAACTGTCAATTGCCATGCTTTTTCTTTTTGGTAAAGATAGTGGAACAATTTCACTTTGCTTTTTCTATTGCCAATCAAATCAACTGAGTCCTGTTTACTCTGCTATTGCTCTTGACTAATGAAACTGGACATAATCAAAAATATTCAAATCATTTGAATCCCGTTGGGAATGTTAGTCTCTTTGATGTGTGGCTTCCACGTGAGCGACAGAAACTACTCGACCGTATTTCTGTGTGCTAATCGCTGAATAAATAGAACAAAAATATGCCTTTTTTAGTCTGCTATTAAACCAGTACCTCTACAAATAATGATAACCCGTTCTTACAGGTGAAAATTCTGGTTGCAACTGCTTTGGGTTGAGCTAGAAGTAGTGACCGTAACAGTATATATATATATATATATATATATATATATATATATATATATCACAATATATATATATCACAATCATTCGTTTTAAATTAAGTTTTTCTCTTAAACTGGTTGCCAACCAAATCTACTTAGTCAAGTTTTCTCTGCTATTAAACAAGTTGCATGAGAGTGAGGGAAAGATGGGTTCATGCATTTTCAAACGGCATAAGGGCGAAGTGAAAAGCTGTTTCAGTTGGAATTTATTTTGAGTGCCTACTGTTACGCAAAGATAAGCGATTTCGTCTTGCATGCATATTGTCTAGTGAATTGAGTTCGATCCTCACTGATTTCTCAATTACTAATAGCCTTGTGCCAAACAGAACTTAGTAATTAACTACAAGAGCAATGATCATAGAGCAATAATTAGAAAGTTCGTCTAGAAATTCATGTCTAATGTCGTGAGTTCGATCCTCACTTAGTGCTTCATTATTGAAACACTTTGAATTAATTGAGTTGTTTTGATTTTATAGTTTATCAACCCTTTGCAGTTTATTTAAAGCCAGAAAATATTTTAGGTTGGAAGAATTTTTTGAGACAGTAAGGATTTAGTGATATAAGTCTTACTAATTAACCCATAGCTGGCGGTGAAGAGGTGGATTCATGCCTTTTCCAAGCGTATTTGGGGGAATTGGAACTCGGCTCTCCGATTAATAATTCCGAGTGAAACGCTTTGTAAAGCTAAATTAAAATTACTAAATATTTCTATTTTCTTACAAACAACACTTTTCAGTCTGCATTATTTAGCTCTATACAATATGCAACCTGATTATTAAATCTAAAATCCATGAAAATAAAATTAAAATAATGCAGACATTTTTAAATAAAAGAAACGAGATTAAATAAGATTTACAATCGCGAGAAAAAATCGTCGAAAGAAAGATTCGGAAAATGTTGGAATCTTTGAAATCTGAGAATTTGTGAGAGTCGTCAAGAAACTTGAAAAGCATTTTAACATCACTCAGAGAATGACTCATTTCAGATTTCCTGAAAGACTTGACGTGAATCGCCCCTTTCACCGCATCCTACAATATAAGATACACATTGGAGGTTTTGAGGTGCGTGGAACCACCTCTTAATTGGTGTTGTTTCCAGATTCCTCCTGACCCGGGGTGGTAGCACCTGTTAGGCTCCCAATTATGGGTAAATAGTGAACCCCAAAACAAAAACAAAACTATGAACCTATAAAAATACATTTTTATAGCAGAATGGCCAACAATACATTTTATAGCAAAATGGCAAACGATACATTTTATCAGAAGTTGAAGACATAGAATTGCATTCAAAATATTTAGATTTTGGCATTAAATAACTCATAGAGGTGTTGACATGAAGCTAAACAAATCAACCACAACCATACACATGAAGGAGGTTATGATTATTTGAGACATTATGGTAAAAAAGATATGAATGTCAAAGGTATTATATCATTTAAAAAGATTCATGTCCATTACAAAACATATGAATGTCACACCATTAAAATAGATTCATGTCCATAAAAAATAGGAATGTCAAAGGTATTATGCCATTTAAAAAGATTCATGTCCATTACAAAACATATGAATGTCACACCATTAAAATAGATTCATGTCCATAAAAATATGAATGTCATAGTATTATGCCATTAAATAAGATTCATGTCCATTAAAAAACATGAATGTCAAAGGTATTATGCCATTTAAAAAGATTCATGTCCATTAAAAAGCATATGAATGTCATAGTATTATACCATTAAATAAGATTCATATCCATAAAAAAATATGAATGTAATAGTATTATGCCATTAAAAAAATTCATGTCCATTCAAAAACATATGAATGTCATACCATTATGCCATTAAAAAAAGACCCAAACCCCCCAAAATTGTATTCATACAATTTGAGAAATCTTTTGGACTTTATTAAGCTTTGACAAATATTTATTCTTATTTCACTTTTATTAAATTTGAAAATATTTCATCATCGATACGATCCTGAACAATTAGTTCAGATTAATTGAAAGATTTCCCATTTTAATCTTTAACCCCATCCGACAATGTTAGTGAGACATTTGGTGACATACTGTCACTTTTGCATTTGTCTCGCATGGGGGGGGGGTAGATTCGTGCTGATTTTGTGTACTGCCCAAAATATCATATTCGTGTATAATGCGCAGTTACTTTTAAAAATGATTTCAAACATGCGTGTAAAATGTTGTAAAATGCGGTGAAACATTTGTATCTGTTAAACAAAAAGTAACCTGTATCGACAGCACAAAGAGACTTTAGAGTAAAGAGTTGACACATTAAATCATCGGAAAGCCATACCGAGTAATCTCTTTTTATGGCATCTCCCATGACAATAAGGGTGGGGGTTGGACTAATTGTCAATGCCCATTTCCTTTTTAAATAACATATGACAAGCTTTACTGGGCTACATTGTAACAAAATCAAGATATGATCCCTGATGTCCCCTATTATAGAATGCCTAAGATAAAATACCGTCACAAATGCTATGCTATTTACTCATAGCAGGAAGAGGGGGGGAGGGTAAAAAGGATAAGTGCCTTTCTTCAAGTGCATTCGTATGGGACTAAAACAGTCAGGCGAAGTTTAAAGTGTTCACCGATTCCATGTTCTGTGTTAAACCAACCTCACCTCATTATCTCAGGTAAAATTAGGTAACTTATATGTTCGAAAAGGAATAATACTGGCTAACCTAAAAAGATCATTATGATTACGTCGGTAGATGGCAGTGGGAGAGTTTAATTTTAACTGTAAATGACGCAGCAACTCGTATCTGAGGATGCCAGTCTAGTAGGGTGGTTAGCTAATCCAACACCCACAGAGCCACACGCTAGGATTGCCTCCTCCAGACCCCGATAGCATCAAGAAGATACTTTGCTGACAAATCGACCATGGTGAGATTCAAACACGTGTCTCTCATTGGTCAGAAAGCGAACGTTCTAAATTGCTCATAATTTTAATTTCATTTTAAAAGATCGTTTTTGATTCTTTTACGACAGTTGTTATATCAGTATAAAGTTTTTTAATGTGTCATAATTAGTGCAGTTTTCGTTATTGATTTGACTATTGAAACTGGACATAATCAAAAATATTCAAATCATTTAAGTCCCGTTGGGAATGTTAGTCTCTTTGATGTGTGGCTTCCACGTGAGCCACAGAATCTATTCGACCGTATTTCTGTGTGCTAATCGCTGCATAAATAGAACAAAAATATGCCTTTTTAATCTTTACTTATTAAAACGAATATTTTGAACAACCAATAACATGACTTTTTTTTTTACAAAAGTAAATGAAACGAGTAGTCTTTGGTAACACATCAGTAGTAAATAATCAGGTTCGAATTTTGAAGTCCAAATTTCAAGAATACTACTCACTAATCCAAATTAGTACTGTATAATATTATGAATAATCATCTCGTTGAAACCAAGTGAATTCTTTGAATACTCACAAACTACTGCCTTGTGTCATGAAAAGCGAGTAAATAACGATACATAATTGTGCGCATTGGTTTGTGTGTGTGTCTGTGTGTGTCTGTGTGTGTGTGTAAGAGAGAGAGAGAGAGAGAGAGAGAGAGAGAGAGACCTGCAGCCTACCTGCTACGTATGCAGGTAGGAAGAAACGAACTCATAGATTTACAAAAAATAACTGTGCGTAAACACACACATTCATGCGCATTGATCTTTCTCTCTCTCTCTCTCTCTCTCTCTCTATATATATATATATATATATATATATATATATATATATACACGTACGCGCACGCACGTACGCACGTACGCACGTACGCACACACAGATGTTTGTAAACCACCTGCCAAACGAGATACGCGCATTCTGATAAGGATCCCTATCGATATCCCCCACCCATTCACACGAGTGTAATTGTAAACCTTTTAACCTTTCTCGTTGAGATTTCTGAACATTCTGAAGAAGGTTGCATAAAAAATCACAAGGAATAGGGTCACTAGTACGTCCTTTATTTGTAACCTCGTTAAGGGTAATCTGTGATCGGAACATTGCTTGACTTATAGAGAAACTGTCAACATTTATACACGTGTAAACACATACGTACATAAAATAGTAAGCTACATCTACAATGATATATACGCGTGACGTTTACTGTTCAAGTACACATCTGAAGGAAGATGGTGTTGCTCTGATCTTCGACTGATGATGTTTTAACATCATCAGTCAAAGTGCCTGATTTTTAATGAGGTCAGAGATTTCTCATCTTTTTATAGAAGAATTCACAAGTCCCGAAAGCCACCCAAGGTTGGGTATTAC
The DNA here is from genome assembly GCA_963932145.1 of Acanthosepion lycidas. Taxonomy (NCBI): domain Eukaryota; kingdom Metazoa; phylum Mollusca; class Cephalopoda; order Sepiida; family Sepiidae; genus Acanthosepion; species Acanthosepion lycidas. The sequence continues at coordinate 113,198,684 of OZ010587.1, read as the reverse complement.
TGTTAAAATGGTGACTATGTGGTGTAATATAAGTGAAAGAAAAGATAGTAGGAAGTGAAGTTTATCAAGGCAAACAGGATGGATAACAATTGACTCTTGACTTGAAAAGGCTAAGATTGCAGCGTTTAGGGCTGACTGATTTGCCTTTTATGGTTTATCAACCCTTTTTGGGTTATTTAAAGCGAAAACATATTTTGGATTTTAAGAACAATTTTTTTGCCAGTGAATATTACATGAACAATTTTTGGAGATAACAATGATGTTTTCCTAATCCAAATCTCACTATTAAACCCATAGCTGGGGGGGAGAGATGGATTCATACATTTTTCAAGAGTATTAGCGCGTAAGTAAATGTAATAAACTCGACTAGAATTCGAACCCAGTTCAGCTTTCTCATTTCACTATTAATTACACCACCCGCACATACTTAGCGTTTAGGAAAACACCCATATGTTAGTCTGTTCAGCAAAATTGCAGTTATTTGGAAAAAAAGCGGTTTAAGTGGAAATTTATTACATTTAGAATACAGAAGAAATGATGTTGTTTTAACTTCGTGGATGTGGCCTGGTTGTTAAGGTCTGAACAGATGGAAGTCGATGGTGATCAATGTCCAACCATATTATTATATTACATAATATGAAACAGAGGTCGTCTTTGTGTCTGTCTGTCTCTGTGATGCCTTTTCACTTGAGATTCATCGAACCAATTTTTACCAAACTTGGCACATACATTCTACAATGTAAGAGATAGGTTTTTAGCGTATAAAAATCGATATTTTTTAAAAATCAACAATGTATAAAGCCAATCAAAAATCGATAACTTTTTTCCTCCGATTTCGTTCAAACTCGGTATGTAGGTTACTTACATCATGACGAGCTCAACGATACTTCATTTTTATTTCTACACCACTGCGTTTAGCGAAAAACAGCGATAACGAAAACAAATTTTAAACTAAAACCTCCCTCAATTTTCAAGCAATCTAATACAAACTTCACTCAATTGTAGCCAACAATAAGTTGATTGATTAACAGTCATTTAACTTGATAATTGAGTCTACCAATGTAGTGAAAATCTTCATAAATAGCGAAAAATGGCGATTTTTACTGTTTTCTTTCTTATTTTTCGTTGATCTTTCAACCAATTTTCATCCAACCCTATTATTATATTACATACTTGTTAGACGGAGTAATTTTAAATAACTAAGCCCAAATTAGTCACCAACTATGGCTTGCAGTTATATCACGTTGATCACATAACAGGTGTTCATAAGAATTTATATTAAATTTATTAAGCTTGAGGACAGCTCGGTGGTTGAGATAGTTGTGCATCTGTCACCAGCGTTAGGTACTCAAGTATTGGTAAATGCAGAAAGAGAAGGAAGAGGAAGAGGAAGGCGAGGATCTCTCCACGTGTAAGAGTAGTGTAATACCGTCTTCTTCATCCTGCAATTGGTCTTCTGGGGTACTATGCAATTTGACATTTTCTATGCGCCGGGTCTCTTCAAGACGTGGGCGATCATGGCTCTCCGCCACGTCCTAGCCTTTATTACTCCTAGTAAAGTATGTTTTGTTGCTATCCCTCTGAGTTTCTGTTCTACTATCCGTATACAAAAAAAAACACTTATGTAAGATACCTGCCTACTTTCCTCTGTCCCGCTTACTTAACATGTGAGTGTCAAATTCTCCAAGCTCTCTTTCTTCATTATATGTCTTAGAAATTTCAACTAACCCTTTCTAAGTATAAGTGTGTCCCTTTTTTTCCTATTTTCTCTAAAACATCGTCGTTGCTCACATGTTCAATATGACATTTTGTTAAATTAAGACAAATTTGGCACGTGACCCCACCGCTGGGGTTAGGGTCCCGTGCGCACATTGCCTTCACTAACAAAACAAGCAACCATCACTTGTAGACAGCTGAGTCCACAATTTGAAATTTGATTCGTTCTGAAGAGAAACCAGCAGAAAAAGAGATTTTTCCTTGAAATCTTTTCGAACCTAATTACCCTCTTCATTCGTATGACTTGCCGCCACGTGTGGCGTGGGTTTTTCAGGCCAACAGTGACGAACGCTGGGATCGTTTTACCCCAGGGGCTGTAAGATTCAAATCCTTGTCTCATGGTCGGAAGCCTGACGCACTAAACATTTGGTTACACCCAAAACACACACATATATATATATTGTTTACAGTTTTGTATATTTATTGGGAAAGAGGGTCTACTATTCGAGAGTGAACATTTGTAGATGTGGACAGTGTGGACATATGTATCAATAATACATGTTGATTTTCCGTATCATGTTACAATGCGATCTTCGGATCATGTATATAACACACACACACACACACATATATATATATATATATATATATATATGCATGAAAATTTCTCCGATTTAACCAGTAGAGAAGACAATATTTATGGATAAAAATGACAATAGGAAAACTAGTAATTGCTGACGTGTTTCGTCCAGTGTGGACTTTTATCAAAGCAAAATAAAGTCCACATTGGACGAAACGCGTCAGCAATTACTAGTTTTCCTATTGTCATTTTTATCCATAAATATATGTGCATGTTTCAATGAAAACAACAGACAAGGTGCTACGATTAACGTTTTTATTTAATTTTTCTTGTGTTTGAACAAGTGTTTCCTTTTTTAGATACAGTGTGTAGAAACTGTCCAAATGTTTTATCATTCCAAGCGCTTTCGGTTATACTTTTAGCCATTATCAAGGATGATTTTATTTTTTCATTTTAATTGAGTGTGTGCATGTTTTTAGTGTTATAGCGATGTTTTATTTTCCGAACACAGCATATATACATATATATATATATATATATATATATATATATATATATATATATATATATATATATATATATATAGTGTTGTAACCTAGGGAAGGTGACTGAATAGAATAGTCAAACGAAGGTTGGTATGAACGATAATACTTAGGACAAGAACAACACATATAAGATTCGGCACCAGTACATAGAAGAAGTAGTCAACTGCTAGAAGTGAATCAAGTGAATTACACAATGAATCTCCAACTGCAGGATATCTACCAGCCGCCACATGCGGTCAGATGCGGCACAAGGCCGAATAAAACAGGCTCGGGTAGCTGCTTCCCGATACAAGACTCTGCCCTTCGACATAGCCTCGTCTGGTCTGGTGACCAGCACAGTTGGAGACGAATCTCCAAATGCAGACCAACATACAGTATTTACTGTTTTAGGTATGCTACAATAGATAGATAGATAGATAGATAGATAGATAGATAGATAGATTTCTCTCTTTCCCACTCTGTTTAGTCTAAATTAAACCGTTTTGAGATTTCTAGTTATCGCTTAAATTTTTCCAAGATATCCTCTCGGAACGCTCAATAATTACTTCAAATATTTGGTTGGTGCAAAAATAATATCGTTTTTGATGTTAAAAAATACGCCAAAAAACGATATTATTTTTGCACCAACCTAAAAACAGAAGGAGAATCTTAGAATGTCGGTAAAAGATGGATTACCAAAACTTCTTGGCTCACTTTGAACCAAATAAAATTGTTTATGTAGCAATCGATCTCAGGTTTTTCGAATTATAATATTCAGTAATTAGTAATATTCAGTAAGTATTTTATCGTCAGAATAAATTATAGTCAGTAAAAATTACTTTTATATACACTGTCTCTTGTCGCTGCCTACACATGTACGACGCATCTGATTGGTCTAATAATTTCTTATTTAGGGAATTTATTCTGTTCCTACTGCGTCGGAAACAATCGATTGGAATTAGTGTCTGTCTTTTTACCCCGTCATACAAGTTCACTCATTTTTGGCGTAGTCTTTTCTTGTCTCACATTGTTTCTTTGTTTTTTTTCTTCTTATCTATCTATCTATCTATCTATCTATCTATCTATCTATCTATCTATCTATCTATCTATCTATCTCAATCAATTCAGATCTAGCTACCTATTTAACTGGGTGCACCCATATCTCCTCCCTGCCTATCAGATGGTTAGGTGATGAATTAAAAAAAAATGATAATAAAAAGAATGAAAAACTCTGCAGTGAAAATCGCACGAAAATATCTGAAGATTAAATTTCATTTGCTGTCGACTTTTAATGTTTGTTTATATCTTGAAATTTATGACTGCATAAAATCTCTGTGAAATAATTCCATTTTGATGATTTAGAACAGATTTCTTGCACCTTTAGAGCCAATCTCAACGACGATTGGTTGATTTGTTGATGACGCAATCAAATCGCGCATATTTCACCAAAGCACTCAACAACAACAATAAATTCTTCATGTCGTTACCCTGAATCACATAGCAGCAATGTTATATGTTTGTTATTATTTTCTTTTTTTTTAAGAATGCTCACTGATCATGACAAAATGTTTGGTCGAAACTTACTGATGTCAAAGGACCGAACAACCGTTCACATTTTTCCTGCTTCTCTTATGTTCAGTCTAACTCCCTCTTTGTCATATAAGAATCAATTTAGACACTGAAGTAGTTGCATTTTAGTTTGTCCTGGGTTTTAAGTGGTGTTCGAGATTTTCAGTGAATTTTTCAGGAATTATTACAATGTATAATAAGCATCAGTCTCATTTTGTGTTTTAAAAAAACAGAACGCAATTCACCAGGATTGGCACTCAGGTATTTTCAGTATTTAATTGAAAATATACGTCTTATATTCAATAAATTGCATGAATGTATATATATATATATATATATATATATATATATATATATATATATATATATATATATATATATATATCCATTGGCTTGATAATTACGTTTATCGCCTCTGAATGTTGACTTCATTGTCCACTTTTATATCTATATTTACATACGCTCTATCTCTGATATTGAGATCTTTATCCGACAAACATAGCATACCTAAAAACTATATTTCTTCATCTATATATATATATATATATATATATATATATATATATATATATATATATATATATATATGTGTGTGTGTGTGAAAAGTGTGTGTATATAAATATAAATAAATATATATATGTATAATTATTTATATATTATATGCGCGGTACTTATTAGAAAGCGCTCAATATCAGAGATAGAGCTAGCATCACATCCATCCAACCATATATATATATATATATATATATATATATATGTATGTGTGTGTGTGTGTTTATTTATATATATCGTTTTGTAAGTGAAATAATCATCTAGCAGATTTAGAGTTTAGGTAAAAGCCAGCATTTCGAAAGCTTTTTTTCAAGTTTTCTTTATTAAGATTCGTACTGTAACATAATCTTCGTAATTCTTTTTTATTTTGCTTTGTGCTGGACAGTTAATATCAACAGGTACTGTGAAATTTCATTTAAGAAATGTTATATGCATACATACGTGTATATATATAAATATATATATATATATATATATATATATATATATATATATATATATATATATATATATATATATATGATGTATTTTGGTGGCGATGTTTCATTTATTCACGTTAAGTTAATGAACAACAAAAGATTTTTAATTATTTTTTTTGTTTATTTTTTTTCTATATTTCGGACCAATTTCTTGTTTCCTGTGAAAAATTTGAACATATATTGTCTGATATATGAATACTTTCAGACTTCAAAGTCATTGTAAAAGAGTTTTTATTTGTTGATGACGTTTCGACAAATAACCATTCGTAGTCTCAGCATTATCAACAAAAACTCTTTGATAATAGCTTGGAAAAACCGAAAGTACCAAGACATCGAACAATTCATATATATATATATATATATATATATATATATATATATATATATATATATATCTCGTACTTTTCTGATACATTTTCATTTTTTAGCGCCAACAACGAGTTTATTTGCAGTGCCACTTTTTAAAGTGAAAATAATGTTAAGACTTGAAACTAGAAATCAGCTCGTAAAAAAATTATTGCCTAAGTTGTCTATTATAAATTTGTCCTGATGAAGTCAGATTTTGTAACAGACCTCTCGAGGTCAATGTGCTAAATTAATTGTTGATTGAGTTTAGCATGAAACAGTCTGTCGCCTTTTTGTCTTCAATGTTCACTTTTATATTTACATACGCTCTATATCTGATATTGAGCAATTATCCCATAAATATAACATGCATTAAAACGATATTTCTTCATATATATATATATATATATATATATATATATATATATATATATATAATTTCGAGCTTAGGTAAAAGCCAGCATTTCGAATACTGTTTTCAAGAGAAGAGTGTTTTCTTTACTGAGCGTATTGGCTGGCGTAACATAATCTTCTCAATTCTTTTTTTATTTTGCTTTGTGCTGGACAGTTAATATCAATAGGTACTGTGAAATTTCCTTTAAGAAATGTTGTATGCATACATACGTGTATATATATATATATATATATATATATATATATATATAAATTTCCTTTAAGAAATGTTGTATGCATACATACGTGTATATATATATATATATATATATATATATATATATATATATATATATATATATATATATATATATATATTTATGTATATATATATATGGTGTATTTGGGTGGCGATTTTTCATTTATACACATTTAGTTAATGACCAATGAAAGATTTTAATGATTTTTTTTTGTTTATTTTTTTTTTCTATATTTCGGGGGCAATTTCGTAATTGATTCTCGAGATCAACATGTTAATTGTTTTTCTTATGTCACATGTAACATTCTATTTTTTGAAATTTCTATTTTTATCATTGGATATCTGAATAAGTACCCCAAAGTTTGTAGTTATTGTTTTTCTTGTTAAAAATGTTTTAAATATTCCGTTCTTGTATTGAATGATATTTTGTTTATTGCAGTTTTTTATAAATAGAATTACTTTTAGGCTTTGTTAACGTTGTTAATACTTCATTTCGTACCAGTTTATGGACAAATTTTCTTTTAAGGAAGGTGTCTTTACTGATAAGAAATATGTTATTGAAGAAAATACGTTCATTGAAAACTTTGGCGTTGTGGATGTGCGCCTTTTTTGCAAAAATTGTTTATTATTAATGCAAGAAATGATAAGTAAATTAACTTAAAAGGAAGAGGGATAAGAAATACGTAGAAAGAAGTTAAAAAAAAGAAGAGAAGGAATAAATAGTGTAAGGAAGATAATGAGAAAATAGAAAAGAGGAGACAATTTAAATGAGTGAGAAAGAATGAATGGCAAGAAGAAAGAAAAATGAAAGAAAATGAAAAATACGAAGAAGAAATAAAGAAAGAAAGAAAGAAAGAAAGAAAGAAAGAAAATGAAAAAATATGAAAAAAGGCAAATAAATAAAGAATGGAATAAAGAAAAGAGTGAAAGAAAGAAGAAAAGAAGACAGAAAAAGGAAATCGCAAGAGATCATACACTTACGATGAAATGGAAAAGAAAAGAAAAAGAAAAAAGAAAAATAGAAAAAGCCACAAAAATGAATGTCAGATTAAGAAAGAATAGCTAAAAAAAACACACCAAAACAAACAAACAAAAAAACAATAGGTGGTGAAGTGAAAAGAAAGCAATAAAAAACAATAGAAACATGGTTTCACTTTTCTGATACAATAATTCCCAGCATACCATGCACTAGATTGACAGCTTCCGCAGTCATGTGACAGGTAATCGACCGATTTTGTAACAATTCTTTTTCTATTATTAAAGCAAGATTTCGCCATTAGCAAAAAGAACTGAAGTCTTCTCATTCAGAAAAAAAACAAAAAAAATTTCGAATTAGTGCCGCTGCTTTTTACAAAGCTACGCGCTCATAAAATCTTTCTCCCGTTGTCGAGTAATTGCAAAATCCTCACTAATCATTGAATATATCGACAATTATAACAGTACGACAAGCAGCGGAACAGGAATTGACAAACCAAGTTCGAATCCTTACCGAAGCTGTTCATATTCACTTTGCTTTAAACTCTAGAAAAGGCTCGTCCTATCACCAGATATTTGAAAAAACATAACTTGTCTCTAGTATGCCATGAATATTATCCTAGGATATTGTAGGTAGGTGACCCCTTGGACAAGCCATTCATGCATAACTATCGACCAGATAATAAGAATTGTAAAAAGCTGTTACATATATTTTCAACCTTGACAACATAGATAAGGTTACGAGCATAATAAATTGCTATTATTTACTAAGCTTAGTTCAGTTTGGAACAAGGTCACAAGTATGGAGCACTCAGGATCAAATTAACTATGCATTAGTAATGATCAATCAAACTACATTGCTAACCCCTACCCATCGCCTTGACAACCTACAAGCATTGTTTAATGTAAATATAATTCGATCCTAAGGAGAAAATTAACCAAAATAAAACTCCAGATTTGATATCCAGTGCTGACATTGTAAGACTCTTTATCAAAACCTTATTAACAAGTAACTTTCATTTATTAAACTATCCTGTCCTGTTGACAATTGGTGATTTTGCTCATTACAGAGAAATGATGTTAATGCGAAACATCAACGATTGAAGACCTCATACAACACAAAAACTGTAAATTGCTCTGGCCTTCACTTGACTAATTTGTGAACTGCAAACCATCGCCACCTAAGAATAAAACCCCTTAATTGGGAAAATTGCAAATTACTTTACCATCTCCATGAAAACCAAGAGAGAGAAATTGAAAACAAGAAATGCTTGTATTTCTAACTATTCCGAAATACAAAACATTTTCAAATCAAACATCATCTGTCATCAATTCAAAATCAGAAAAGTGTATTTCTGTAGAACTTGAAACTCTAGGGACTTATGAGTGTAGATGAGAAAATATATTGATACTTTCCAGAGAGAATTGCGACCAATATCCACTGACTTTTGTAAGATATTCGAACGAAGACATATGACAAGAGAAAATACGAAAGTTGGGACAAAATTATCAAAAGAAGGAGATTCACTTTCCTAGGACATGTAATGAGTCTGCCGAAAATAACACGAGTAAGAAAAGCATTACAAAATTCGCTTCAGGAATAAGGAAAATGAACATTCGGAAATCTCATAGATAAAGCAAAGCAGATCTTGTAGATATGAACTTATTCTCCTGGACATTCCAAATCAAGCATCTCTCCTTCAACGGGAGAAATTACCCTCTGACAGGTGCAATTGGAATCAGCCTAGGACAGGTACAATTGGAATTAGCCTAGGACAAGTGCAATTGGAATTAGCCTCGGACAGGTACAATTCGGATGAGCCTAGAACAGGTGCAATTCGAATTAGCCTAGAACAGGTGCAATTCGAATTAGCCTCTGACAGGTGTAATTCAAATTAGCCTCTGACATTTGCAATTCGAATTAGCCTCGGACAGGTGCAATTTAAATAAGCCTCGGACAGGTGCAATTCGAATTAGCCTAGGACAGGTGCAATTCGAATTAGTCTCGCACAGGTGCAATTCTAACAAACACCAAAGATTGATCATGCAATAATTTATTTTGAGTATCATTTTTTAAAAATATAGAATGTTCTATTTTTATTGTGTTAGGATAGCTATTATATCATCGTATATTTTTTAATTTCTCAAAATTAGCGTATTTTATTTATTGTGTCAGAAGTAGGAAGCAATATTTTCGGGTCAGTGTAGTATTTGTGCGCTGTGTCTTACCGTACTGTTCAAGTAGCAGAACACTGTCGTTGTGCATATCTTACGGGTTCTTGTTTCCTCTAGGTCATGAGTTCAATTCAGATCGGAGTTCACTTGTTCCTTTTTGATACTTGTTTGCTTTAATGTTGACATGTTTTATGTAGAATGAAACAAAGTAAAAGGCTGGAAAAAAAGTGAACCTGTTCGATATTATAGACGATTAAACATTAATCCTTTGAGCCCTGATCACCGCTTTACGGGTGGTAGAGAAAAATGACTTTATTCCCAGCCACCGGTTGAACGATGGGTAAACACTTGCGCCGTGTTTTGCTCTTGGTTGTTTTATTTGGGTAGACTGGAACACAAAGAAAGAATTCTGGCAATAAAGTGGAGGCATGCAACCATACTCTCCCCTGCTAAGTATAATGCTTAGATTTTTTATCACTATTTTTATATCTACCGTGAAACATTACATACCGATTATTTGCGAATTTTGACTCAGGAGCTCAGGCAGAAGAAGGGTTAAAATTAGTCAGAAACGCAGGGCTCAAAGAGTTAAGGAATGGTTAACAGCTCTGGCGAAGGACGCAGTATATAACCGAAGAAAGGACCATGGAATTTACAATGATTCTCAGGATCTCGATGGCGGTCAATGTGATAAATAAAAATAAATATTGTAAAAGAAACATGAGGAATATGAGGTGTATCAAAAAAAAAAAAAAACGATACACTATCAAGGAAGATTTTATTCTACCCTTCAAAATAATTCCTGTATTGAATGCACTTACTTTCTTCATCTTTTGACATTATTTGAAATCTTTGATTAGTGTAAATATAATTCGATCCTAAGGAGAAATATATATAGGCCAGAAAGTCGGTCATACACGTTGTGATGTCATTAGTTTCTCTGGAATTATCTTCCTTTCAGGTTATGGAAGTGCCAAATGTCGTATCTGGCAAGTGTGGAGAACTGCTTACATCCAGGCTCTCTATTGGATATTTCCCCAGGGTAGACAACATTTCAGTTATTTTCTGGAGGCGCTTAGCATTACAGAGTGCAGTTCACCAGAGTTAAAAAGAAAAAATGGCAACAATAGGAATCGGTTCATAGAACTAAGACTGGACATATATAGTGTAAAGATGATACGCATCTCTAAGATATATTAAGTTGGTGCAAAAATAATGACGTAATAATGTCGTTTTTTGACGTTAAAAAATACGTAAAAAAACGACATTATTACGTCATCATTTTTGCACCAACCTAATAATTCTTTATTTTGAGGCTGCTGAGTTACGTCATCAAAAGAGCCTCGTTTTCGCTTCTTTTGGGCCACACCTTCGTGGAATGAGTAATTCTGTAAGTCTCAGATAGGATAACAACAAGGAAATGCGTTGAATGCAATAAACGTAGAAGACTAGGACCATTTCTAGGAAAGTTGGTTCACCGTGTCATCCAAGACAAGTTGTCTCATCAGAAGCCATCTTGTACATTTATAAATCTTACCATTCGACCGTGCATTGAATATTGCTGCCATATCTGGTTTGGTACTCCGACTATATATCTCGAAATTCTTAACAAAATTAAAAAAAAAAAGCGTCTGTAACGTAATCGATTCTAATCTGGCATCACGACTTCAGTCACTTTCTCACCAACATGATGTGGCTTCTCTCTGTCTTTTCTACAAATACTTTCATGGCAATTGTTCTGATGAATTTTTTTGTTTGGTGCCTTGACTGCAAGGATTTAAGCGTGTTACTATTAGGTTGGGTCAAAAATAATGACGTAATAATGTCGTTTTTTGACGTTAAAAATAAGTCAGAAAACGACATTATTACGTCATTATTACCCAATAGATTGGCAACTAGGTTTCAACGTTTTACTGTTAAAATAGCTACATAATATGTATGTTATGTTGAACTAGCTACATGTTCTATGTTCTATTGAACTAGCTACATGTTCTATGTTCTATTGAACTAGCTACATGTCCTATGTTCTATTCAACTGGCTACATGTTCTATGTTCTATTGAACTGGCTACATATTCTGTATGTTCTGTTGAACTAGCTACATGTTCTACATATTCTGTTAAACATGTTTTATATGTTCTGTTGAACTAGCTACATGTTCTACATGTTCTGTTGAACATGTTCTATATGTTCTGTTGAACTAGCTACGTGTTGTCTATGTTATATTCTAATAGTTTCTCTTCTCGCACTTCTCACCTGTGAAACTTCCCTCGTATTTCTTGATTCTTTGCCAACTAAAATCTTCAAAAATGTAAATGCAATGACAATTACCATCTTCTGACATCCTGATCTTTTATTGTTCTTTCTCCTCACTAAATTCTTCACATTCTCTCTCACTCCCAGTAATCCCTTTGCGTTCTATTAGTATTATTGCCTTGCTTGAGCTGAAATGATTGAAAAAAGAAGGAAATTGAACTAAGGAATTTGACCGATCGATTCTTGTGCTTTTAAAAGAGTGCGCTATAAAATACCTGCGTTGTATTGGATTTGTAGATTTAGTAACATATCAACCGTTTCGGTGGGGGATTATTTAATGCCAGTATTTGTTTGTTATTATTTTCTTTGGTTTCTGGTGTATACTCATTTCCTTCTGGGTACCAACCAGAGACCTAAGGTCAGAAATGGCAGCATGGCATTTTTACTGAACATGTTTGAACCTAAGAGCACGTATATCTTACATTGCTAAAGACCTTCGAAAGGTGTGAGCTGTACTTGTGAGAACAATTTGTTTGTATTTCTTTAAAGCATGGCGCACCAGGTAAACATTTAATGAGTCTATTAGAACTCTTTTCCAATCAAACCAAGAGCTCCAACCACAAATGGTAGTATAGATGTCTTTATGGGTCGCATTTTTTTTTTTAAATTTCAACTTTGAGGACGATTATTTGATTTAATACAATTATTTATGTCAAACCGTGAAATGAAGGTCGTTCTAAATTGGTTCTCCGTTAGTCCCTTTCATATGAACGTTGGTGTCCCGCCAGGATCTATCCTGGGTCTTACACTGTTTCTGATCTTCATCAACGATCTTTCTGGTGTCATCAGTTCCCAAGTAGGCATCTACGCAGACGAGACTTCTATTTACTCCTGTCCCAATAGTAAGTTCGGCATTTCTGACAAAGCTAATCTGGCCGTTGGTCTCGAAAAGAACCTCCAATCTGTGGTTGACTGGGGCAAGAAATGGCTTGTGAACTTTAATGCCTCCAAAACGAAACTGCTCTCATTTACCTACTACAGAGAACCCTCTCTGCCTCCTATCAGCACGGCTGATACCCAACTCCACGAGAGCACCTCTCTGCGTCTTCTTGGTCTCACGTTTTCCATTGACCTGAGCTGGAATAACTACATTGAATTAATAGCTTCATCTACCGCAAGGAAAGTTGTCGCACCAGAAAATCTTTCTTCTTTGAGTCCATCCTTCAAATCTACCATTCATTCTTGCATTGAATACTGTTGCCATATATGATCTGGTAACACCGCTGTTCATCTCGAGGTCCTAGACAAAATCCAGAGACATATATGCAATGTGATAGGTTCTGACCTGACATCTCGATTACAGTCACATTCTCACAGACGTGATGTGTCTTTACTCTGTCTTTTCTACAAATATTTTCATGGCAACTGCTCTGACGAGCTACTTTCACTGGTACCCCAACTGCATGAATTTAAGCATGCTACTAGGTTGGCACCCTTTCGCTGACGAAACAGTTAAATGTAACCCCTTTTTCTACTCCAACAGCTTGTTCTTTCGCACTTCCCGACAGTGAAATTCCTTTCCTCCTACTTGATTTCCTGATAGCTGTAATCTTCAAATATTCAAATGTAATGTCAACAGACATCTTCTGATGCTTTGATCTTGATCCCCGGCCTTCTCTATGTCCTTTCCTCAAACACCCCTCTTTATTCTTGCTCTCACTCTCTGTAACCCCTTTCGTGCTATTGGCACTCCCGTCTTTCTTGGGTGAAATGTTTTTTTTTTTTTTAAGTTTAAAAAAGAATATTATTATTAAGTTCCAGCTTTTCCTACACAATATTTCCATTTTCAACTGGAGACCGTGCCTTATGGATATTCTCCATCAAATTATTATTATTATTATTATTATTATTATTATTATTATTATTATTACTAGTGTGTTCACCGACAAACGCTGGGCGTGTTCAAATTTGAAGCCAAAGATAAAAAAAAAACGGTCCTGTTTACAAGTGAGTCCATTGGCAAACAACTGGTCGTGTCTACACGTCGATTCATATGCAAACGTTTGTTGTTGTATACTTGAGATCGTAAGCATCCAAACAATAGGTGGTCCTCATGTGATGAAGGAAGGGAGTTTTATGCCTCCATAAAGGGATACAGGCGGGTATTTCTACATCCCGCTGACAGGTCAGGAAGATAGAGGATCCCATGTAAACTATGACAATAAGTTTAGAACTGGAAATTCTACCAAAGGATAACTTTATTAAATAGAATAAAAAATTCTTCTTTTTTTTTTCAAACCCAGGTTAGGATAATGGAATTTGTTTTGGACAAAGGCTGATTGATAAATCAAGAATCAAGATTAAATCTTAGTTTCAATTTACAATTTTCAAGATTATCTTCTAGAGATCAGTGCTACACAACTATCCAATAATACATGCTTGTAAAGTCCGTGAGTTTTGAATATTTATCGAACCTAAGCTGGTACTCAATATATGTCTGACGGACATTGAGGAAATTACAGTAATAATAATGATGGCGATAAGAAATTAAATTATTACTTTTATTTTTTTATTTCAAGCAGAAACCAGGTATTTTAACGGCACTTGAAACAAATATCAATAAATTTTAAATTATGATTTCTTTCCATAGTCATTTTGCTGCTTGCTAACCAGATTGGAACTTTTTTTATGGTTTAGTATGATAGTTCATTTACTAAGCTTAAATTAGTCTGGCACAAGACGGCAAGTGGATGGCTGTCAGTATGGTACTGACTAAAGCATTTATGGCCTGTGGAACTAAGTTGTCAATAAGTGCTTCACAACACAACACCCGGATTAATATGAACTAAGCTTAGATAGTCTGGCACAAGTTATAAGTGTGGAGCACCTAGTGAGACTCGAATTGACTACAGTAGTAATAGTCTACGGAATTTGTTAGCTCACATTTTTCCATGACGAGCTGCTTTAATTTTTTTTTTACTAAATTTAGCCTGTCGCTACTCTATCGCTATGAGCTCTATTGTTTAGTTCCGCCAGTTCAGACCTTTACATCTCGGACATAGTATGCCACTTCCACAGAGTCGAATCACTCTCATTTCCGTCCTGTTCCAAATGTAAGGAGAAAGTTCCAGCTTTTCCTCAATAACTTTGTTGAACAGACACTTCTACGTGAGTGCTTTCTTAGACACCTTAGTCTTGACCTCTTTAAATCAAGGGTCAATCATTATTTACCCCCCCCCACCCCACACCTATTATTATTCTTATGATCATCTTCACTTTCTGCCAACTTTTCAGTGATGTTACACACTTCGGTCATCATTAGCATTTCAACTGTAACCCTCCCCCACTCTACATTGAGTGACTTTCGTAATTTTTACTGCGTGGCATTCAGTATAAAAAATATAACCAAATGAGTGTGTGTCAACTTCTAAATAGGAAGAGTGTGCCAACTTTGAAAATCAGCCAAATCGTTGGCCATTTTTCTGGACTTTAACACTGACTAACGCAGCCAGTGGGAAATAGGCAACTATCTCAGCCATTAGACAAAGCCTTGCGCAGCCACTGAGGAGTGAACTCGATATAGCTGTAATTAGCTGCAAGACTAACTTGCTCCACGGTCGGACACATTAAGGTATTTACTTTAGATATTTACCTGATTTATATTATATTTAAATATAGCTTAGTCTGGTACAAGGTCACAAGTTGGGAGTACCAAATATGAATCAGAATCCATGCCGTATTAATGGCCTTTGATAGCACTACTCTACAACCCCAGGCCCATCGCTAGGTGGTGGGGGCTACCCTCTCCTAGAAATTTGCTTCCACCCGTCAAAATGATATGAACTCATTTTAATGTACTAATTCTTATAATATAAACCATTAATCGAATCCATTTTCAGCGCTTGTTACTATTTCATTTTTCAATCGTACATATTGGTCAAGGGGGCCTTTTTATTTATAGCTTTTTTTCCCAATATGGGAACCAGTCATTCAGTTAGTTATGTGCCATGCGTGATACACGCTTAGGCGATCTTTCTATACATGACTGACGAGGCAGATTTTTTTTTCCTACAGCATGTTGCCATTTCTTCCTGTGGTAGACCAGTTGCCATCCCAGGCTATAGAACCCGGTTATGGCTTTTTCCAATATGGAAACCAGTCCTTCAGTCAGTTATATGTCATGCTATTTACCCATTGCTGTGGGAAGAAGAGGATTCATACCTTTCCCAAGGGTATTAGTACGTAAGTGAATGTAATGGATTCGACTGGAATTCGAACTCGGCTCTCCGATTCCTCAATCCGAACCGCTATCCACTGTACCTCCAGTCATTATTAATGCGAAATTGAGGTTTCGAATTCGTATAAATGCTTTAGTATCTCGGCCTTTTAGGCGCATATTAATCTTTTAAGTTCATTTTCAAGGTATGCCAGGCAATATCACTCAGTCGGAAGAGAGCGCTAGGCTTCTTACCTGTCACCCCTGAGGCATTCCCAAAAAGTAAAATGCTGTGAAGACTTAACTACTTTTGGACTCTGGTGATGAGATCCTCAATTTAAATACAGCCACATTCTGTTCGCGTCGATATAAAATCGCAGCCTCCTTAAAACACTCTAGCGACGGGCCTGACTAACCCTAAATCTATTCCACAGTGTGGATATCCATGAGGAGTTGAGCTCAAACTGCAACAGAGCAATGGTCCATAAATAAGCTCAAGTCTAAATGTAATGACTTTGATCCTCACCGGGTGTTGCCGACATATACCAGATGATGTTAAACTTACTAAGTATCCACAAGCAGTGTCTGTGTTTATTTTAAGGGACATGATATAGACAAGTAATCACGTATGCCTGGTTGTAGGGGAGGATGGTTAGTATTTTCAAACTCTCAAATTAAACAGACTTCATATCCGAAGGGTAAAATTAGGTTAAAAGGTCAAATTTAGCCCAGTCAATAACGACCATCGCTGCATCTATAAAACCACTCCCCTCCGATTGCGTAGCTTTTATGTGTTTTTCTAATTAGCACACTTCTACAAGAATCTCTCCCCCTCGTGAGTTTTAACTTTTCTTTCTTTCTCTATTTGCTCGTCTTCTTATAGAAACGGAGTATGGCACAAGGCCTTTGTTTTTCTTTTACGCTGGAATTCCTTCGTATATCTGGTGAGTTTTGCTTCTAATGTATTATCCGTCTCTTCGGAATATACGCGATCGTGGCTCTCCACAGATTCCATTTTTTTTTCATTATTATCTATGAATAGCCATGACTTCTTATGAAAGATTAGTGGCTTCTTGTTGCTTTCCCTTACAGTTCTGAATTCAGAGTTTTCTTTCTCTTAGACTTGTTGCCAACCAAAGCCAAAGATCCCAGTTTCGTTTGCTATTTAACTCTAGTTGGTGAGAATAAGAGGCGGATTCTTCCCCAAGGGCCTTTGTACGAAAGTGAATGTAACAGATTAGGCCAGGATTTGAACTGTGATCAAGGATTTCACTTTCACCGTCGAAACCCGTTACGCAACATGCATATAGTATGTGCCGAGGACTAGAGAACATAAACTACTCAGCCCCTTCGTCACTTCTCTTTAAAACAATTCAGGCTTCATTAATTAATTCCCACCCCAACTAATGGGTAAGATGGGGAGGGGCGATGGGGGGGAATTAACTAAGGGGACGATAACCTGAGCTATTACAATTCCCGCCAAAAATGAACAGGACTGTATTTTTTTATTGCAGACAGTAAAAATGACTCAACGGCCTTTTTTTCAATAATTATATTCTTTTAATAACAATATTCTTTAACCAAGAATTATCTAATCTAGTGGCCATTGCTGAAGATAATGTGACAGCAAGTCAATTCAAATTTTCAGCACTCTCATCAGAATTCTTGCTACCAAGTATATATATATATATACATTATATACATTTATATATGTATGTATGTATATATATATGTATGTATATATTTATGTATATATATATATATGTATATATATATACGTACGTTTATATATGTATATATATATATGTGTATATGTATGCATATATATATATATATATATATATATATACGTACATATGTACATATATGTATATACATATTTATATATATGTACATTTATATATGTATATATATGCATGTATGTATGTATATATATGTGTATGTATATATATATGTATATATTTACATACATATATGTGTATGCATATGTATATATGTATATATATATGTATATATATATATGCATGTATATATAGGTTTGTGAATATATATATATGTGTGTGTGTATATATATATATATATATATATATATATATATATGTGTGTGTGTGTGTATATATATATATATATATATATATATATATATATATATATATACGTGTGTGTGTTTGTGTGAGTGTAAGCAATCGTGGTGGTTAGTCTGAAACAAACTGGTTTTCAAAATAAAAAAAAACAAATAATTCAAATTGAGATTTGTCTCAGATGTCAAGTCTTCGAACAGCATTTCTGAAATCCTAAAAATTCTTTTCACTTAATACAATTTTTTTTTTCGCCGAATTTAATGAGATTAAAAACAAAAGTCATGTCTTGCAATCAACCAGAAAATCTTATAACATTCAAAAGCGACAATTTCAATCAAGTGGATGATTTATTTATCTTTTATATCTGCGATCATGGCTGAAATCTTCTTAAAACTTAATAAATGATAGAATCGCAGTATAAAAAACGAATATCATCTGGAAGTTAAAAAATGAAAGAGTTTTGAAAGACCAAGTCTAGAAGTCTTCCTATACGGTTCAATATTTGGACATTAACAAAATCACTAGCGAAAACAAAATAGATTATACATACATTTGACTATTGATAGCAGCAAACTCAGCTGGAAACAACAGATGCAATGAATAAATATATGGGAACTGACCAAGGGTTATCGAGACAATCTGTGAAAGGCAAGTGAGGTTTAATGGCCATTACTAGAAAGCTAAACAAGAAGTTGTGCATCAGCCTATACTTTGGAATCCAAACTAAGGTGAAAGATCAAGTAAGAAAGATCGGTAAGCCAGCAAGAACCTTCACCAATCAACTTTTAGCAACCCTCTACCACCTTTTTTATCAACATCAATTTTTGTACAAAAAGTGGATCACAGAACTATTTTAGTATAGTAAATATTTACAGAAAATCTCAACTTCTAATTGGTCACTTAATATTTAATAACATCGACCTATTTCTTGACCGGACCAAAAAGATAATTCCGCGAAAATCTATCAAGCTTCTGTGAGCCTATCACGTGACTAAAGTTAGCAATAAAATATGAAACGTCTTTCATCTTCGACAGTGCGCCGATTGGAATCCTTTGAACTCGTCACACAGTTCCAGGCTTTAAGTTAAAGTTCCTTAACATGATTCCAGCCTGAGAGAACACTCATTCACACAGCAATATTTTATGACGAACAATCAACTCAAGTTTCCCACATTCAACTTAATACACGAATCTTTTTCATACGCTTTCAAGCTCAATGTTAATTATTGCAATTAACATAAACACAACTTGTTAAGAACCATTTATTTCAACTACAGAATATTCTCTTTGAACAAGTGAAAACAAATCAAAGAGCGACAATTCCGTAAACCTTAAAGTAAGTCGTAAACAATATTTCTCTATTTCAAATACAAACTTGAAACTGTTTATTTTTCCTTAAATTACAATAATACCAAAACCCACTTTCTCATTATTGTACAGACCATTCAACAAATTACAATCTATCAAATCAGAACTTTGATAACTTTTCATCTAAACATAAAAGGACGTTTGAACTTTTTAAAACTACCTTTTTACTCCAGTTGTTTTTGTATCTTTTGTTTATATAAATATTTTATTCATTGTTGTGCAAAAACTGTTCTTTCTCATGTTGTCCTTATTCTATGTTTGTTGAATACTGAAATTTAATGTGAGAGGAAATTGTTATTTTCATCACGCAGCCTAATTTACTCAACAATTTTTTATCAATATAATTTAATTCATTAACACCACCTCCACAAACTCATCTATGAGATCGGAATCAGAAAGACGAACTGGTTGCAGCTACCAATGAAAGAAATGGTTGGAAGGGGGTTGTCAGAAGTGCTCGTTTCGGGACGATCAGATAGATAGATAGATAGATAGATAGATAGATAGATAGATAGATAGATAGATTTTTTCATTCATTCATTGAATTTCCTTCTCAAATATGTGAAATATTTTTTAAAAATGCGAATCGGGCAAGTTCTTTTTTAAATTTCTTCACTTTTCAGGATAAAAAAAGAATTTCTGAGACGAGATATTGTTATTCAATAATCTATTTTCAAACTAGCATCTTTGTTATCTTCATTATGGCATGACACTCCCCCCACACCCCCCAGGCACACTTCCAGTGTTATTCATTAATTCCACGTAATTAAAGATTAATTGTTCTCATTTACTGCTTTGAATTTTTCTTGTCGTTATGCCTGTCGTTCTCACCAGGAATTGTTTTTGCATTTACCAATTTTCTTTGTTCGAAAAAAAAAAAATTGTGATTTAAAAAAACAAGATGGAAAAATCCGAAAAAAATTATTAAAATATTTAAAACCAAACCAAACCCAAAAAAATAAAAATAAATAAATAAACACTATATAATGGTGGCGTAGCTGTTAACGGCACGTCCAAATTCCGGATCCAATATTTGTTGCGTTCACTTTCGCAATAATAGACTCGGGAATGGCATCACTCCCTCTCTTCACACCCCTCCCTTCTCGGTTGTGGCTTAAATAACAATATACTGGGATCTTTAGTCAATCTGGGGAAAAGACGATTCCGAATTCAACAAGATGGAGGCAACAGGAAACCACACCACAATTTTCCCCAAGAAGCCATAGCAATTCAAAATTAATATAGAAAAGGAATGTGTGGAGAGCTATGATCTCCCGAGTGATAAAGACGTGTGGCATTTGAATAAATGATAACACACACATGAACTTTATATTGTTACATTATAAAAGGATTAAGCGTTCATATCATGAATGACAAGTTTATCAAAAGTCAAAAATGAACATTCGTAAATGAAAATTTGAACTTCTCGCAAACTAGGTATATATTATATTTATCTTAGTCTGGCACAAGGCCCCAGTTTCTGAGCACGTGCTTGTAATGTACACTAGCTCGTTAATCATTATTTCATGAGAGATATTAGTATCCGTTATACACTAAGGAATAAGAAAAGCCATCAAGTACTTCTAAAATCTGTTATAGGATATTTTCATAAATCACACCAAATAAAAATGCCTGTCTACAGTTTGTTGTTTTTGTTACGTTCATCATCATCAATATCATCTTTTGCTTTTTTGTTGTTAACTCTGCTATCCTCTACTTCTTGGTCGCCATCTTTTTCTTAATTATTAATATCATCATCACCATCTATTTCTTTTCTCCATCGGAGACTCTCGATTCTTGAAAAGGATGTCATAAGCGTGGAAGATAGACGCAAAAGAACTCTATCTATAGCGTCTCTCTCTGGGAATTTTGTGCGCCCAGACACAGAAATAAAACAAAAGAATGTATGATGAGAAGCAAATAACAAAGTGATTCATCTCAAGACTTCATTTCACCCCCTACAGATACTACCGTGGCTCATCCGGTAGAAGAGAAAATACTCGCTTATATTTCGTAGATTTAGGTTCAATCCCTGGGGAAGATTTCAGAAGAGTCTCTTATGTTTTGGTTAAGAGAAGAGACAATATTTCAACAAGACATCCTAACCTTACGATTGTGATTTTTCTGCCTGTTTTGAACAACTAGGGAAAACATCTCTCATTTGATCAGCTATATGAGATATGCATATCTATAATAGACCGTCAATTAAAGATATGCTCGTCTTTTCGAGTTAATATAAAACGACGACAGGAATGACAAGGCACATAGCATTTGGAAATAAACGCTGTTTTCTAAGGTGGGTTCGAATATTTAACAGCTGTCTTTTGTCATGACAATCTGGAGTGTGTTAGCAAAAATGCTGATATCTACCGATATTCTTGTCGGGCGATTAAAACCGTATCTGTATCGCTAAACACAGTTTCATAAGGAACGCTTCAGTCATAAGAATATCAAATTCATCAGTGGAAATAGAATAATGCACACCGATTACACACACACACAGATAGATAATTAATAGAACAAGAACTAGAATAGATAGATAGATAGATAGATAGATAGATAGATAGATAGATAATGTACACAGATAGACAGACAATGAACATAGATAGATAGATAGATAATGAATATAACCAGATAGATAGATAGATAGATAGATAGATAGATAGACAATGAACATAGATAATGACCATAAATCAATAGATTGATAGATAATGAACATAGATAGTTAATAAACAGGATTAGATACATAATGAATAGAATGAGATAGATAGATAGATAGATAGATATGAACAGACATAGATAGATAGATAGATAGATAGATAGATAGATAGATAGATAGATAGATATGAACAGCCTGTGATAGATAGATAGATAGATAGATAGATAGATAGATAGATAGATAGATAGATAATGGCGGCGGTAAGTCTTTTTGCTTATAATTTTTTTACCTAGAAATGTTACCAGTAATACAATGAATAATTGTACGGCTGGCATGGAACAGGCATATCTAAAAAGATGACTTTGAATACCGAAGAGAAATTTAAATATACTTTGACAGATAGGGCAAGTAAAATTACCTGCCGATTTTTTTTAACTATAGTCTGAGACAAAGAAACGACGAGATATTCCTAGACAAAGACAGAAAGCTGGGAACAGTCAACTTCCGTGGATCAATTAACGACTTTAGATTGAAATTCCATCAAGGTTGCCCCCGGTCGACAGAAACCTGAACAAGACCGGAGGACACAACGGCCAAAATATTGTTATAATAAGAACAAGCAAGAGGAAATTATTCGGAATGTAATTAAGGTAAATACAGATAAGTCCACATTCCAGAAAACGTCTTTGAAATGAACGAAGATTTCCACAGCTTCTTTGATATGTTGAAAAGGAAAGATTTTATGGTTTCTAAAATGACGAAACTCATTTTATTGTTTCAATTAAAACAATTCGGACGGAATCACTTATTATTTCAGTTCCTCCAGATCGAGGTGCTGATCGACGACAAGCAGATACACTTCAGGAAGGTTGAAGAATACAACAATGGAAACGTTGTAATAAAATCTATTGAAATGAGTATGAATAATTCTTTAAATATAGGTCTATCGTACATTTTATTTGAATTTGAATTTTGAATCCGCCGTTCTTTAAATAGAGGTTATATGTTTACTTTATTTTATATATTTATTAATTTATGATAAAGAGACATGGGGGTCGTTTCCCAGCCCTACTTAATTTAAGAGATGTAAGGTAAAAAGAACAATTAAATGTTAAACTTTGCTTTTAGATAAGCTGCAAGAATGACTAAAAATAGTAAAAATAAAACAGTTATCAAAAGTCGGATGTAGCATCTTTTGCGATCGTCCCCGGACAGCCACTATTGTTGCCTTGTTCCAGACTAAACAAAGTTGAGTAATATTATTTACATTATTCGAACTATTGTCCTCATCTTTGTCGCCATATTTATTACAACGCTTCCGCCGCTCTACGCTCCGGCCTTCTTCAGGTGGTTGGAATGTCAAACTGGACCCTTTATTTTGCTCACTGGAGTAGACAGTTCTAGTTCCACGTGCCATGTTTAACGGATGTCAGTTATCAGTTATCTCCTGTTAATTCCCCTCTCCAAGTTCAACACTGCCTTAACCGGATATTGAACTCACACTCTTTGTGTCCTGTCACTGGATCTAACCAACGCCTTTATCTACTGTGAAATGTGTCCTTGAGCACACGTGGCCCAGTGGTACAACGGCCGAAACTTTGGTACAACGGCCGAAACGTTGTAATAAATATGGCGACAAAGATGAGGACAATAGTCTGAATGATGTAGAAGTAGTAGTAGCAGTAGTAGTAGTAGAAGAAGAAGAAGTAGAAGAAGAAGTAGAAATAGAAGAAGTAGTAGTAGAAGATGTAGAAGTAGTAGAAGTAGAACTAGTAGAAGTAGAAGTAGTGGAAGAAGAAGTAGAAAAAAAGCAGTAGTAGTGGTAGTAGTAGTAGTAGTAGTAGTAGTAGTAGAAGGAGAAGAAGTAGAAGAAGAAGAAGAAGAAAAGTAGTAGTAGTAGTAGTAGTAGTAGTAGAAGAAGAAGAAGAAGAAGAAGAAGAAGAAGAAGAAGAAACCGTACACGCAGATATGACATTGAACAATTTTCAAGTTTGAAATACAATTAGAATGAGGCGATCTATTTTATTCAAATAAAAAAAAGCTGAAAACCTCATAAAACAGTCCAAAAATTCTCAATCACAAAACTTAAAAGTCCTGAATTTATTTCCTAAAGAATTCTTCAAACAACTGATAAATTCATTAACGCCTTCTTTCATTTCTTTGATTCCGATTCTTGTCGGTAAAGCTTAAAAAATGTTAATCGTATGAAATATGTCGCATGAAAAGGTAATCTTCAATTGATCCAAAATTAATTATTATTTCCCAATATAAGAGCTTTATTAAACTGAATATTATTTATTTGAGCCTTCATAGAAAATTTAAAGCTGCTCTTCAATTTTCTGGGTATTTTGAGAGAAGCCAAGGCGCATGCAACCTGTTAACTAAAATCTGATCATAAACTAACAAGAATGATATTGGTTTGACTGATGTTTACGCTTCCCAAACGTATTCAGCTATTTTGTAGATATTTTCTGGTTATTTTACGAAGTACAATCATTTATCACAGGTAATGTTAGAATAAAATTAATAATTCATACAGCTAATGTTTTTATTCTCACTAATTCCAAACTCATTAAAAGTCGATGTTAAATGATTGTCATTGATTTATTGGACTTTATTGTAAATTCTCTGGCTGACATTTGCGACCATTATTTACGATAACGTTCTAATCTTTGATGAATTGCTTTATCAGACGCACTTCCAGAAACCTGACTGTTATTTTAGCATTGTAGTAGGAAAGAGAGTTATTTTATTTTGTAAAATACCAATTTTTAAGATCTTTGCATTTAGTTTCGAATTTGTTTCACATAACTAATTTAATCATGTCAACAGCTTTTAACTGTTTAACTTCGCAATGAAACTCCTGAAAGAAAAATAAAACTCCAAAGGAAATCCATTCGTGTATGATACAAACATTGAGTAACGTTTGTATTTAATTGTGAAAAAAAAAAAAAAAAAAATGGCGTTCGCGCTTCCACAGTGGAGATTTTGAGACACGAGATGCGGTCTTGAAGATTTTCAACGATATCGACTTGTGTGATTGCTGATCATATTCGTGACCAAATTCTGGTCAATCGGCAAATATCGGCCAAAATGAATTGCTGAGGCGAAAAAGATATCCATGGTAAAAATTGGTTTTATAATTCATGAATTGTTGGTTATGTAGAAGGTCAGTTGGACGTCAAAATCTTAAAAGGCTGACCAATATCGAAGGAACACTACCAATCGGCAATTTGATGATCATTTTTTGGAACGAGTTGTCAATGGAACGATGAAATATTGTCCTAAAATCATGATTCGAAGACCAGATAACAATTCATTCACTAGTAACCCTCTACTTCTAAATAGGTGAAGACATTCAAGACCTAACGTCAGCAAAAAAGTCATAGCCACAGATTTCGATGATAAGGAACTTATTTTGATGACTGACTCTCTTTAGGTTGAACAAACAGAATATTACTCTAACTTGTTATTCAAATTAAAGTAGATACTGAAAGAAAAATCACCGTTAGAATTTCTTCTTCTTTTTTTTTGTGCGACAACGTACCTAATCACTTTCGATATTTTGATGAATGTTGAATTTGAATGTATAAATCATTCCCTCCACCTACCCTTTATTAAATATTACACTGACTATTCCGAAACCATAAAAGTTGTTTGAAAACGAGGAAAATTTCGAATGATCAGGTGAATAATAGCAGAATAATATTTCAGTCACTAAGCATCATTTTTCTTTCTTTCTTTTTTGTTTTTAAAGATGGCTAAAGAAATTTGAGAAATAAAGGAGCCAGAATGTTAAGCTGAGGGGGCTAAATCTGTGAAATACTTTGCACGTTTCATGGGTTGAACTGATTTCCTTCTTGGTCGGGCAGAGTACTTTATGCCCTCCCCCTCCTCCACTTGCGATTCTCCTTAATTTTTAACACCTTCAAGATTTGAAATTAACAACGTTTTCCATTTCACTGAAATAGACATTAAATGCATGAGAGCATTATCATCTCTTTCTTTTCTTTCGTTCTTTCTTTCTTTTTTATTAGGTATACTTTCTTTTCCTCACTAAAAACACAACTGTCTTTGATATGTCTTTTCCTTCTTTTTTCCACCTTTTTCCTTCTTTTTTTCTTTTTTTACACCTTTTTCCTTTTTTCCTTCCTTTCCCTTCTTTTTTCCTTCTTTTATTCTTCTTTTATCCTTCCTTTTTCCCTTTTTTCCTTCTTTTTTTCCCTTTTTCCTTCTTTTATTCTTTTTTCCTTCTTTTTCGTTTTTTCTTTCTTTTTCCTTCTTTTATTCTTTTTTTCCCTTCTTTTTCGTTTTTCCTTCTTTTATTCTTCTTTTTTCCTTCTTTTTTCCTTCTTTTTTCCTTCTTTTATTCTTCTTTTTTCCTTCTTTTTTTCCTTCTTTTTTCTTTCTTTTATTCTTCTTTTTTCTTTCTTTTTTCCTTTTTTTCCTTTTTTCTTTCTTTTTTCCCTTCTTTTTTCCTTTTATTCTTTTTTCCTTCTTTTTTCGTTTTTCCTTTTCTTCCCTTTTATTCTTCTTTTTTCGTTCATTTTTCCTTCTTTTATTCTTCTTTTTTCTTTCTTTTTCCTTTTTCTTTTTTCCTTCTTTTTTTCCTTTCTTTTTTTCCTTCTTTTATTCTTCTTTTTTCCTTCTTTTTTCGTTTTTCCTTCTTTTTTCCTTCTTTTTTCTTTCTTTTATTCTTCTTTTTTTCCTTCTTTTTTCGTTTTTCCTTCTTTTTTCCTTCTTTTTTTCTTCTTTTATTCTTTTTTCCTTCTTTTTTCGTTTTTCTTTCTTTTTTCCTTCTTTTATTCTTCTTTCTTCCTTCTTTTTTCCTTTTTTCTTTTTTTCCTTTTTTCTTTTTTCCTTTATTCTTTCTTTTTTCCTTCTTTTAGTCTTCTTTTTTCCTTCTTTTTTCCTTCTTTTCTTCTTTTTCCTTCTTTTAGTCTTCTTTTTTCCTTCTTTTTTCCTTCTTTTATTCTTCTTTTTTCCTTCTTTTATTCTTCTTTTTTCCTTCTTTTTTCCTTCTTTTAGTCTTTTTTTCCTTCTTTTTCCCTTCTTTTTTCTTCGCAATCAAAACGAAATCGTTTATTAATTATCTGATGTAATAGCATGAAATAAACACACACGCTAACTTTACTAACAGAATCATATCAATTTTTATTGCTAATAATCCTTCTTTGTATCGTTTTGCTCTAAAACTAATTTAATTTTTAATTTCATAATTGCTAAGCTTAGCTTGTAACACAAAGCCCAATGTTTGAGGGAAATTAAAAGCAAGAAGATTGAATAATATTCAAGGACCATACCTACCTTAAATTAACGGACACAAAATCATGGCCTTTTTTTTTAATCTTTGCCCGAATACCAATCAATTTCGCCTGATAGAAAATAATCGGCGAAACTTTATCTACAAAAAGCAAATCTAAATCCCAAGAGAATGAAAGAACGTGTGGAGCAACAATAAAAGCTTCCGATATTAAAACATTAACTGAAACCATAAATGGGTTTTCGTTATTTCTTATATTTAGGTGAGTACAACACAGGGCTAATTAGGAGGAAATAAAGAATGAAAGATTGTGTTGCGCCAGTCTTCAGAGTGTAAAATGTCTGCTTGTATGGAAAAGCAGCTTTCAAAATCCAAGTTTTTGACTATATCCGAACACTGACCACTAGCGATAACGAGATATATCAAACTATCCCCAGATACAACACAATCACTAGTTTACATTTTACAAAATCATCTTTTGAAGAATCTAGAAAGATACCTGTTTTTACTTTAAACATGCTTTCTATTTCACAATTGATAACCAAATACTGAGTTTATTAATCAACAACTGATGGTCGTCTATACATCACCATAAATAACATACTTAAATCTGTTTGGGTTAATATTTTTTCGACAGAATCTATCTTACATAATTATAAGTCTACCATTGTTCGTGCATTGAATATTCCTTTCACATCCGGTCTGGTGCTTCTGCTATGTATTTAAGATTTTCTTGATAACATTCAAATACGTATCTGCAGTGTTATTCGTCCCGAACTGGCATCTCGGCTTCAGTCCCTTTCCCACCGCCGTAACTTTCTAGAAATACTTTCATAGTAATTGTTGTGATGAACTCTCGACTGTGGTACCTAGATTTTATCGCAGTACTAGATTGGCGGTAAGGTCTCATCATTTTACAGTTGAAATTGCTAGATGTAAACGTAACTTCTATGTTAACAGTTCCTTATCTCGCACTTCTCGTTTGTGGAATTCTCTTCCGGTTTCTTACTTTCCTGTCAACTTTGATCTTCAAATTTTCAAATCTAAATGCAATGACAATCGTTATCTCCTACTCTTTTATTGTTCTATCTCCTTAATAATTCTTTTTCTCATATTCTCAGTAACCGTTTGTGTCTTAGTGGCTTTATTGCCTTGCTTGGGGGTAAAAGGAATAAAAAGAAATATGGTTAGATATTGTTTCATTTTCTCTCCGAAATTCTACTATGTTTCAAATAAGGGTTCAATATTTGCCCGAATCTAGATACTTGTATTTCCCATTATAAAAGGTTCATTGAAATAAAATTGACCACATGAAATAATAATTGAAAATGAAAAAGAATAAAGCGTAATATCCCAATTGCATCCGGGTAACCTTATTTTCAATTTCTTTTTAGAATAGACAATGGGACTTATACTAAGTTAAAACTTAATGTGATAGGGTATAGCCAAGTGTGATCCAGGTCTCCTTACCTGTTATCTCCCCACCCAATCCTTCCCTCTGTTTGTGGCGTCCTTTTTGTGTTATCTGTAATAGGAGTAGGTAGTCTCTTCTACCGCCAGGTCAACACTCCTCCCCCTTCTATTGGACATGAGTAGAGGCTTACACCTTGTTTCTTGTCTAGGAATGGTTTCCCGGTACTCTTTCTCTCTCCGGCCTCTGTATTAGTGCAGCTCTGTTTCTCCCGTGATGTGTGCAGTCTGTGGCATCACCTATTCATTCTGAGGGTACACGGTTGACAGTTCTCTGGTTGCTGTTTCCGACTGGTAGTTAGGAGCCCTAACTCTTGCGTAGCGTCTTGAGCGGCCGCTCTGATCAACAGTTGTATAATACCGGGGTGTTTGTAGTGCCATGTCGCGCATGGAAAGGTGTGCCTGCAGTCACCTCCGGTGGGCAGCCCTGAGGCCACATAATGATTCAGATTTTGCCAACTCCTCTCTGCCCGCGTCACGGTCGAAACTGTCTGTTTCTTTTACTTCGGGCCTTCTCATCTTACAAACAAAATTCAACATGAGTTACAAAAACCGAAAGATTAACCCTAAACCAGCCTCTCAAAAACCACCTAAACCCCTCAACATTTCGTTCTCCAACATCCGGGGCATTAGGACAAACTTCTGCAGTCTGGAATCTTTCCTCACTGCAAACGGCCCGGATATACTGGCTCTCTGTGAGACAAACCTTGTCTCGTCTATCCCCTCTTCTGATCTCTCGATCCCCGGCTATCTTCCTCTCCTCAGAAAATACTCTCTAACCAACATGCACGGTCTTGGTGTCTACGTCAAGGAACATCTCCCTCTGGCCAGAGAGTCCTCTCTCGAATCGCCAGACCAGTCATACATGTGTCTCCGACTCTCTCTCCTCAATGCGGTAAGCTATCTCTTCTTCCTTTACCGCTCTCCATCCTCTCAAGACTGAGATACTCGATAGCATTTATGACAGCATAGACAAGGCTCTCTCCCTCCAACCGTTTGCTCACATTTTTGTATTTGGTGACTTTAACGCCCATCACACCTTGTGGCTTAAGAATGCTACTACTGACCACGCAGGCATTCAAACGCTCAATTTTTCAATCTCCCATTCCCTCACACAGATAGTTAACTTCCCCACTCGTTTTGCCTTCAACCGGGAAGGTAAAGCCTCTCTTCTCGACCTGTGCTTTACCTCCATCCCTGAATCCTGCAGCGCCTCGCAACTCTGCCCTCTTGGTAACTCTGATCATGCAGTAGTATCAGTTAACATCTCCTTCAACTCCACCCCCTATAAAGAACCTCCTACCACTAGAACTTCGTTCTACTATCAACGAGCTGACTGGGACGCGTTCCGTGATTCCCTCTGCGATGTCCCCTGGCATGGAGTCTTTAAGCTCCCCGTCCAAGAATGTGCTTCTGAAGTTTCTTCCTGGGTTAAAGCTGGAATCGACGCTTTCATCCCATCAAGGAAATATAGGGTCATGTCGCGCTCCTCCCCCTGGTTCTCGGCTGCTTGCTCAGCCACCATCGCCCATAGGAACCACTACTTCCACCTATTCCGTAGCGACATGTCTGACTGCAATAGACGTCTCTTTGCCTCCACCCGTAGCGTGTCCTCAACGATGCTAAGTCACTATTTGCGGCTCGGATGAAGGAACGTATTGCATCTCGCAAATTTGGCTCCAAAGATTATTGGCGTCTCTGCAAGAGCGTATTGAACAATGGCAAACCCTCTATACCTCCTCTCAACCAGTTCGAAGTCCTGACCTCCTCTACCGACAAGACTGAATGCTTTGCTCGGAAATTTTCATTCAACAGACGCTCGACTCTTCCGGTGTACCCATACCCGACTTCCCTCTTAGAACTGAGGCCATATTGAGTGGGTTAAACATAACCCCATCTTTGGTACTGGGCGTTATCTCCAATTTAGATCCCAACAAGGCTAGTGGTGGAGACGGGATACCAGCCATTGTCTTGAAGAAATGCGCGCCTGAACTGGCGCCCGACCTTTCTAAACTATACAACTACTGCCTCAAGGAATCTTGTTTTCCTGACTGCTGGAAGTCCTCTTCGGTCGTTCCTGTCTTCAAGAACTCCGGCGACCCCTCTGACCCTTCCAACTACCGTCCTATCAGTCTCCTTCCCCTCTTCGGCAAAGTCTTCGAAGCCCTAATCAATACCGGGGTGGTTAACCCCCTCACACTCTCAGACGAGCAATATGGTTTCCGCTTTTCCCGATCTACAGCCGATGTGCTTACGGCCATCACTGAAACTGTCTACCGAGCTCTTCAAAATAACGGGGAAGCCCGAGCCGTAGCCCTAGACATCTCCAAAGCATTTGATAAGGTTTGGCATGCCGGCCTTCTTCGCAAGCTCCAGGGTTATGGCATTACGGGTCGATTATATAACCTAATACGATAATTCCTGTCAAACCGTAAATTGAAGGTCGTTCTCAATGGATTCTCCTCCAGTTCCTATCCCACGAACGCAGGTGTTCCTCAAGGCTCCATCCTAGGCCCCACTCTATTCCTTATATACATAAATGACCTTCCTGACGCAATAACTTCCCAAGTTGGCATATACGCGGATGACACCACAATTTATTCCTGCCTCAAAAACAAATCTAGTCTCGCTGACAAAACTCGCCTGGCCGTGCGTCTCGAAAAGGACCTCCAATCGATTGTGAACTGGGGCATGAATTGGCTGGTCAACTTCAACGCTTCCAAGACAAAACTGCTCTCTATTAATCACCACAGAGATCCTTCCCTTCCCTCCATTAGAATGTCTGACGCTCATCTTCTCGAGAGCAACTCTCTGCGGCTTCTCGGTCTCACGTTGACTGCTGACTTGAGATGGAATAAATACATTGAATCAATTGCCTCGTCCACTGCAAGGAAAGTTGGCTCCCTGAGCCGCGCCAGGAAATTTTTTTCCCCGGAGTCGATACTCCAGATCTACAAATCAACTATTCGCCCTTGCATGGAGTATTGCTGCCATATATGGTCTGGTGCCCCTTCTGTTTGCCTCGGGGTTCTTGATAGGCTCCAGAGGCGGATATGCAATGTAGTTGGCCCTGCCCTGGCGTCTCGTCTACAGTCACTTTCTCACAGACGCGCCGTCGCCTCCCTCTGTCTGTTCTACAAATACTTTCATGGAAATTGCTCCGAGGAGCTGCATTCGCTGGTTCCCAGACGTCATGAGTTCCAGCGCCTTACGAGGCTGGCATCCCGCTCTCACCCCTTCACTGTCGAAACTCCTAAATGTAGCCGTCTCTTCTACTCTAATAGCTTCATGTCTCGCACCTCTCGCCTGTGGAACTCCCTTCTCTTTTCCTGTTTCCCTGTGAGCTATAATCTCCAGCTATTTAAGTGTAATGTCAATCGACATCTCCAATATCCTTGATCTATCCACTACCCTCATCCTTTCTTCTATCACTTCTATCTGATCTTGCTCTAAATTTTCTGTAACCCCTTGCGTCCTAGTGGCTTCTCGCCTTGCTTTGGGTGAAATGCTTAAAAAAAAAAAAAAATCATTATTTCTTCGTTCTGTAAATATTCAGCAAAAAGGTTCCATCTATTTCGGTCGTAGGGCTTGATGGAGAACACTCATAATCTATGTGAGGTCGTAGGGCTTGATGGAGAACACCCATAATCTATTTGGTGTCGTAGGGATTGATGGAGTGCACCCATAATCTATTTGGGGTCGTAGAGCTTGATGAAGAACATCCTGAATACAAGATCTCCGGTTGAAAACGAAAACACCTTGCAGGAGAAGAGATAATAATAATAATAATAATAATAATAATGATAATAATAATAATAATAATAATAATAATGATAATAATAATAATAATAATAATGATAATAATGATAATAATAATAATAATAATAATAATGATAATAATAATAATAATAATAATAATAATAATAATAATAATAATCTGATGTTACACCAGGCATGACTTCACATGTTTTTGGCCTAATCTTGAATTGATTGAAGTTCTTAAAATGTTCTTGTTTTGTCTTGGTAAATAAAGAGAATTGGTCAAAGTAAATATCCCGCTTAGTATTACATATTTACGTCTCAATTGCCTGAACATGTCCACTTGGAAATTTTTACCCTGAATATACTTTACATTATGAGCGGGGGCAGTTGGGGTGTAAGATGACCGGGTGTCTACAGAGTTGTTCTTTTTAAGTTTGAAAGACGTGTTATCCAAGGCGACCTAAAAGTCACGTCTACCTTATTTTGGAATAACTTCAACTGGAGACTGTCTAAATACACCCCACCTGCAAAGATATGAGCTGCGTTCATCAAAAACCGTCACCATATCGCGCATATTTGGCTGT
The DNA here is from genome assembly GCA_963932145.1 of Acanthosepion lycidas. NCBI lineage: Eukaryota > Metazoa > Mollusca > Cephalopoda > Sepiida > Sepiidae > Acanthosepion > Acanthosepion lycidas. The sequence continues at coordinate 113,165,459 of OZ010587.1, read as the reverse complement.
GATGCATGTGCCTGGTATACCCTTGTCAGACTGGGTGTCATGATGGATACATTGGGTTTCGTATGTTTATAACCCAACATCACTTTGTTGACGCACTGTTCTCGCACTCATTGATAATAATAATAATGATAATAATAATTTTAAAGTCATAGATGATCTTTAGATGTGTATACAAAATAAGCTTTCGACTAAAAAGATAATATTGATCCACCCTAAAATGTTCGACCAATATATTTGTTTACGAAGTACAAGCGCACGTACTTATATAAAGAATGATTGTGAAGGCAATAAATAGTCAGATTTAAAAACAATTACCGTTCCCGTGAGTTATACATACACTGGCTTACTTACACCGTTACAGGGGAGAGGAGAAAAAGCGAGAGAAAATAACTAAGACCTTGTGAAGAGAGACACTATAGTCAGTCGAAACGTCCAAATAGGGAAGGTGAGAAATCTAATCTGTTGCCTTGCTTTGACGATTTGAAAACAATCCACTAACTTCGTTGCTTAGAGACTAACAAACTTGTACTAGACTTTATTTAGGCATTGCTCACTAATGTTTTATCCATCAAACAAAAAGAAAATAAACAAACCATTTTGAACTCTTCACGAAGCCAATTACAATAATAAATAAATAAATCGGATATTTAAAAAGAAAATATCTCATTTAGGAAATATACCAATTTTTGTTCTTTTTTTGTGGGGTGGGGAGATTAATAATTTTTCAGAGTGGCAAGTTGTTTTCCCGACACTCATTGTCTCTCCTTACCGTTTTTCTCTCCATCCTTCCGATGGTCTCTCCTTTCTTCCTTTTCTTTTTTTCTATCTTTACATTTTCGCCTTTCTCTCTTTCTTTATTATTCTTGCGTTCTCTCTTTTCTTCGTTTTCTCTCCCCCTCCATTTCTTACCTTTATCTATTTCTCTATTTCTTTCTTTTTTTGTCGTGTTATTCTCCATGCATCTTATGTTTTTTCTCTCTTCCTATTTCTCTTTAAATTTTTTGTGTACTCCCCCTCTCTCTCTTCCACTTCTCTCTTTCCTTATTTACTTTCTCTCCTTCTCTCTCTCTCTCTCTCCTTATTTTCTTTCTCCACTTCTCTCTCTGTTTGTTTTTCGGTTTCTTTTTTCCTGCTTTCTACCTAGCATTATCTCTTTCGTTGTCTCCTTTTCCCTCACTATCTAGCATTCTCTCCTTCCATCTCCTCTTCCTCATCCTCTCTCTTTCTCTCTCTCCGTCTGTGTTCACACTTTTTCTGTTTGTCTAGCATCCTCATCTTCTCTATCTCACCCTCTACTTATCTCCCTCTCTCTTTCTCTTTCTCTCTCTCTCTCTCATTCTGACACATGTAAAAAGATAGGTAAAAATATATAAGTATGTTGGGTAAGTAACTCTCATATTCAAAACGTTTTACGAGAACATCAAAATGCAAAAACTAAAACGTGGTTGTTTCCCTCACCTCTCTGTCTGTCTGTTTCTCTCTGTGTCTCTCCCTCTCTCTCCCCCTCTCTCTGTCTACCTTTCTCTCTCTCTCTCTCTGTCTGTTCTTTAAATTGCTCTGAAAATATTCAAATACTTTGGATTCGCAATATCTGGAATGTGAAACATGGTAAAATTTAATTCTTTTACTTCGTTCCGTAAAAAAAAAAAAAAAAAAAAAAAAATTCTAAGCCATGCCAAAAAGCTATATTTGTAATATGAGTCCCGTTAAAATGATTCTTTTCAAGCGAACGGCGTCTTCGTACGAATTTGCCCAAAAAAGGCAAAGCGAACACTTTGCGTAGAAAATAAACCTGAACCCCGAGTCATTTACTGGAACAATTTTTACCTACATTCCTTTTTCTTTACCTGGGTGATTTCCTCAGCAGCCTCGCCCGCTCCCCCCATCATTTCTCGATCTTTGCTCTTCCACCTCACCACCCTTCACTTTTCTTTTTCATCTCTCTCTCTTTCTCTCTCTTTCTCCCTCTCTCTCTTTTTTCTACCTTTCGTCTTTTCAGCTTCTCTTTCACATAATTTTCACGCTTTCTCCCCGCTTTCTTTACAACCGCCACACGACTCCATTTTCTTACTTTTCCTCTCGCTCTCTCGCTCTCTCTCTCTCTCTCTGTTTTTCACTCTCATTTATTCTTTCCACCTTCTCTTTTTCGTCTTCATTTTTTTATCTTTCATCTATTAGACTATCTTACACAAAATGTAATTTTCATTCGAGTTTTTTATTTCCTATTCTTTCTTTATTTTTCTCTCTTCTTTCTTTCTTTCTTTCTTTCTTTCTTTCTTTCTTTCTTCTAATGTTTACATACTATTTAATATTTATCTGCACTCTTTCACCTCCCTCTTCCTCTCCTACTGATCTATCACGTGAGTGAACTACCAACCTCCACTTGTGGCTTCGTCAATAGATCAAATGATCTATCACTCTAATGGCTAATGATTAAATCAACCTATCTCTCTATCCATATATATATATATATATATATATAGAGAGAGAGAGAGAGAGAGAGAGAGAGAGGGCTCAAACACTAATATTCCATGGTTTTTATTACATTGGAATCGTAACCACGATCCAATTCATCAGACTTCAGATTCAAAAGAAATTTTTTTCCGATTTCTTTTTGAATCTGTAGGTCTGATGAATTGGATCGTGATTACGATTCCAATGTAATAAATTATAACCATGGAATATTAGCGTTTGAGCCTTTTATATTATATCCCTGCTCTGTCCTGGACATTGAGCTCTACCTAGATTCTATCCTCTTGGAAATTTATATATATATATATATATATATATATGTGTGTGTGTGTGTGTGTGTGTGTGTGTGTGTGTATGTATTGACCACTAATATTATATATATATATATATATATATATATATATATATATATCGACTGCACAGTATAGTATGGTCAGTTGGACACCGTCTATGAGTAAAAAAGAGCACCATGACGCAATTCACTTCGCCAGAAATTTGGAAAAGGCAATGCTGTAATGCTTCGCATTAGCACCGGATGCTCCAATAAGAACATTTCAGAGTTTTTGGGACAGAGGATTAGGAAAAGAGTTGGATGAGTCTGATGGGGATTGCAAAAGTACGGGAGCTCGGAAAACTCACTCTGATTGTTCTGACGATAAAATTTTAACTTTTATCAATTTGGTTCGCTTTGGTTTTATTCCTGAATACATCAACATGCCTTTTCAGGTATATTTTTTTATATTCCGTGCTAATACGAATATGTACTTGACAAACACAGTGGGTAAAATAAGTAAAGCCGAATTTAATGTGGGGCAATCCGAGCCCGTAGGCTCGGCTATAAATTTCCTGTAACCACGCATAAACAGGTTCGAATCTGTCTACCTTCCCGGACGAAACTCTGCCCTTCGGCATAGCCTCGTTTGGGTTCCTCTCTGCCCGAAGCACAGCTGAAAAAGATTTCAGATTGACTCTGTAGTCCGTTGACTTACAGATACTTATAGGTAGTTACTACCTATAGTGTAGTCACTCATGGGGGTGACAGGTTACTCCATTACATCATTTTTGTTTATTGCGAGAATTGACACAAGGCCACTATTGCGTTAATTTATCTCCCTTTAAACCTCCCTATATATATATATATATATATATATATATATATATATATATATATATATATATATATATATATATATTTGCAGTAAAATCCATCCTGTACAAGGCCGGGGTTGCATTAAAAAGCAGTTTATACGGATAGGAGGCGAAGATAATAGTTAACCCTAGAACAGTTTAAGATTGTATTGATCGGGGAAACATCCTCTTAGGAATTGGTTCCACAGATCAGTGGCTCGCAAGAAGAAGCTGTTCGAGTGGAGCATTTTTTGAAGGGCCGAATACAGTTATCAGTTATCTCCTGTTAATTATCTCCTTTATCCACTGTGCCAAGGACTGTGGATAAAGGCGTTAGTTAGATCCAGTAACAGGCCCCAAAGAGTGTGAGTTCAATACCTAGTTAATGAAGTGGAGATCTTGGAGAGGGTAATTAACAGGAGATAACTGACATCCATTAAAATATGGCACGTGGAACTAGAACAGTCTACCCCAGTGAGAGAAATAAAGGGTTAAGTTCGACATTCCAACCACCTGAAGAAAGCCGGAGCGTACAACGGCCGAACGTTGTAATAAATATGGCGACAACATTGAAGACAATAGTCCGAATAATGTAAATAGTATATCTGAAACTACATATGCGTTTTTATTCAGTTATCTCTCTTCATATGTATGTAAAAACCATATATTAATATCTCCATGTTGGCACTGTCATTCTCTCATATCCACGGGGGCATATATATCATATGTTCGGAGATACCAGTGAAATCGCGGATAGTACCTAACCTTATATAAAGTACATTTTTCCCTGTACATGTCTACCTTTAAATAAGTTTAATTTAAAAAATAAAACGCAATAATAGATTAACAAGAATAGCTACTAAGGAAACAATTATAACAATCTAATGTAATAAAAGTTTGGCTACAAACAGAAGCGTTCTTCTTACCAAACCTCATTTCTTATTAAGTCAAGATTGTTCACCTTTTCACATAAAAGGAAAACTTTACGGTTTCTCTTCAACATATCCGAATTGCCAGCATTACTACTCAGGCACTTTTGAACCATTATTAAGTAAACATTATAAATTGTTTGTTTCTGGAATAGGCCGTGGTAAGGAGGAGCCACTGCATATATCATTCTATTTTTATCTCTCTCTCTCTCTCTCTCTCTGTCACCCTGAATATATCGACAAACATATACATTTAACTCGATTGAACATGTGTATTTTAATATCTCTGCATTCCACTGTCTGGTTGTTTGGTGTTAAAATGTCAACGATTCCTTTTCAATGAAAGTTGTGCTCCAAAACTCACCAAAATATTTTCAGCGTCAAGGCAACTTACCTTTTGCTATTGACGTCATTAAAACTCGGCACATCGTATTACAAATTTAGTTCTTCTTCCATACATAGTCGGGGAGTTGTAAGAATAAGGGACAAGTAACCCTGGTTACCCGTCCTCACAAAATGGGAGTAACCAAAGGTGTTAAAGCGAAGATAAGTAATAAAAGTGAAAATAAAAAAAATGAAAATTATCGTAGACAGACAAATGAATCCGAGATAGAATTTAAAATCAGTAAGAATAGCGAATGTTTCAGTTGTCAATCACTAGCTGACACAAATAAAAAAAAATCATAACTTGCATAGTACCCGTCAAAAATATCGGAACTATTTACGTATGGATAGGCACTTCTACCTTGGATCAGATTATCTGTATACTTCGTCTAGTATCTACCATGGCTTTCCTCTTTTCATTCGTAGTCTTGTCTTCGGGTAGAACGAGTTATACCACGAAGCGAGCTTAGTTCCGAGCATTCCGAATTTGCCTCCTAATCGCAAAAATGTAAAAGATCGGGAAATTCTGACACTTGTAGGGAATAGAACATTTTTTCCCTTATCCACATATCAGACTTGTACACAACAGCAGGTCATGAATGGGTCGGGACAGACGTTGTAGTACATTGGCATAAGAATATCGTGGAGCAGGTGAAAATACAGAAGTACCAAGACCTAAGTGGGCAAATCGAAGAAATGTACCAAGCAACAACTAAAGTTATCCATTTTGTAAGCGCACTCTGGACTGTTTTCGGGCATCTATCTCGTAAGATGTCTTGGAAATACTTGACATTAATGGGAATGCGCAAGTTACAACGCTGCTTGAAAAAGATCACGTATTGAGTCTTTAAGTTGCAGTTAGTAGTTGACATATGACCATAATCATCTGTCCGAAATGACTTGCAGAAATATTAGTATCTTGTTCCATATTAAATTGCTGAGTAATTGCTCGAGAACAAGTAGTTAGTTGAACACGATGTAGCATATGTAAACGTCGATCCTGACGGACAAACAGTGATAAGACTACGACTAATTCTTGGAAGATTAGAAAGAATACTAGTTTCTTTAAAATTGGAGTTTATGCGAGCAACAGTTGATCAGGTAACATTATGTCGTTTTGTATGATCGGTAAGAGATACACCTTTATTGTGTAGGGAACAAATTGTGCTTCTTTCAGCTACTGTCAGATCTCGTGTTTTGGGCATTCTGTAAAGAGAGCAATGAACTTTTAAGAAATGTCATTATAATATGATGCATATAATAAATAAATAAGTAATAAGTTAATACTATTGGCTAAATGTGATTGGACAACTGATTTTTATTATTAATAGGTGCTAGCGTTAATTATTGGCAGGGGTATATATATATATATATATATATATATATATATATATATATATATATATATAGATAGATAGATAGATAGATAGATAGATAGATAGATAACTAGGCTCGTTTTGAAAAACCCTCGAATTTTTGATTTGCAAATAAATCAATCTCGAGGGAAAAAAAGGTCTTAAAAAAAGAAAGAGCTACAAACATGAACTACTGTCGAACAAATCGCACAAATGCAGGTCTGAAGCCCAAAGAAAAAAACCCGATACGAGTAGACAACTAACTAACAAAAGAGCTCAATACAATCGTAGAGCAGACCTAGATAGGTTTGTCTGGCTAACTAGGTATCTATCTATCTATCTATCTATCTATATATATATATATATATATATATATATATATATACATAGTTTATGAAAAACTAGGTAATCCGTATGGGTAGACCCAAGGAGGATAAAATCCAGAGAGCTCAATGTAAATCCAAAGCAAATAATTTAAATAATATATATATATATATATATATATATATATATATATATATATATATATATATATATATATATATATATTTAAATATATAACTAGTTAACTTGTAAATAACTGTATCATAAATCTCCCAACTCTATAATCTGTTTAATGCACAAACAAGATTTTCAAGTGGACTATGTAATCAAGATTTCAAATTTAGTTGTCCAAAAAGAGCGACGTTCTCCACTTTGGGGTACTTGATCATTGTACTAAATAACACATTAAGCTAAGCTTAATAAATATCAAAGTTTGAGAAGTGGCCTTGTTAATCTTACACAATAATTCTTTCATGGTTGCCTACTCATCGTTACCGTCTTTTTTGCAACGTTTCGGCAGTTAGAAAAAAAACAAACTATTAAGCTGATTATCTCTTGGCCGCCATATCATCGAATATTAAGCGTTTTTTAAACACTCTCAACAAATTGTTACAAATCGACCGAAAAAGGAAGTTAACCTGAAGAGGCTAAATGATGAGAATGTGGTGGATGTGGCAGAACTTTCCAAATGAGTTCTTTAATTGCATGTTTGCTTATGTTAACAAAATGAGAGCGAGCATTGTCATGTTGAATAACCACACTGTATCGTCAACTGATTTGTCTTTTTGAGTTTACAGCTTAACATTGACCATTTGGTTGTTTTGAATAATTTCATATCATTCTGTCGGTAATGAAGTCATCTCTGTGCAAAGTACAAAGGGTCTTGAGCCGCTTTGACAGCTTTGTGATGTTGATTAAGAGCAAAGAGATGTCGTTGAACATGCAATCGTTGGTGAGGAAATAACAATGAACAAAATGGATGAAATTATTTAGTGTCTGATAATTTTTCCCTTGGATTTCTTTAAATGTTTCAGCCTTGTGGATTTACAAAAAATGTTTCAATGTTTCATTCATTGTTGATGACTTCAACAATTGGATGAGTAGTCTAACGAGTTATATTCTATTTGAATTTGTTGCTAACACAACCGGAAGTAATATGCCAAGCCTATGCAGAGAACACACATTTCTCTCATCAACATGAAAGTGTAAACTTCCGGTTACTTTATTCACCGAAATCCCATACATTACACTAAATATGTGGGAGGATCCCGTCGCTAGCGTGACTTACGGTTTTCTCCTTGGCCTATGTACGAATATGGGCAACTGTCATCAACTGACTTTTGTTTCATATCCGTATGCTGTGGGTAGGCTGTTATAGTAATTTACCACGCACGACTCTCCCAGCTATAAATAGGAGCAGGTACTGCCTTTTTGGAGGGAGGGAAATTTCCAGCAGTCAGCACTGACAGTCGGACCGAACATTCTTGCTGTGACAATCTCGTTTTTATGTGTTTGTATTACTGTGTCTGTTAATATATTTGTTTAACTCAATCCCTCTCTTTGTATCTTTATTTCTGGCCCTAACAAGACAACAAAATATGCAATTTCCAAGTTTGGTTGCTCGGTTTCAACTAAGTCCATTTATGATCTCTCACACCATTAACGAATGTCACTATAACTTAAAGAGAATTTTTCACATAAAGACATTAAAACCTTTTTTTTTTTCACTGATTGGATAGTTTCGTCACCCACTCATGCATAAAATTCTGTCGCAAAACTCTATTACCCTAACGTACTGTATCATATATTAACATTCATTAAACACACTTGAAAAACAGTTGCAAACTTTGTATACAAGATGTGTTTCTCTGCAAAAGAACACTCATCTCTTTTTATTTATATTCTACTTATTTCAATAGGACATACATACATTTATCTCCTGTCACATTTTCTCTTTTCTTGCTCCAGTCATTGTCGGTAGTAAGCGGATATACATCTATCTTTTGTCATTGTCTTTCTCCATTCAGTCCCATTGACCTACTACTTACCAGTCGAAGAATATTAGTAGAGTTATATTCATTGTCAAAATAATAAGAAAAAATAATCCTGCAACACAAATTACTGAATCTAGTATAAGGTCACAAGTGTGAGAAGGTCCATTGGGTACATGAAGGTACATTGAGTGTATGAAGGTCCATTGAGTGTGGAAAGATCCATTGAGTGTGGGAAGGTTTATTGAGTGTGGGTAGGTTCATTAAGTGTGGGAAGGTGCTTTGAGTGTAAGAAGGTCAGTTGAGTGTGGAAAGGTTCAATGAGTATGGGAACGTCCATTGAGTGTGAGAAGTTTCATTGAGCGTGGGAAGGTCCAATGAATGCAGGATGGTGCAATGAGTGTGGGAAGGTCCATTGAGTGTGGAAAGGTCCACTGAGTGTGGAAAGGTCCATTGAGTGTGGAACGGTCCAATGAGTGTGGAAAGGTCTATTGAGTGTGGAAAGGTCCAATGAGTGTGGAAAGGTCCATTGAGTGTGGGAAGGTCCATTGAGTGTGGGAAGGTCCATTGAATGTGGGAAGGTCCATAACGAACTCTCACTTTATCAGCTAAATGAACAATCAGGCTGCGTTACTCGCTCTGGAGGTATTAAGCTTCATATTTAAGATGTGAAACCTCAATGAGAAAATGCATATTAAAACGGTTAATTCGATCAGTTTTGCTTTGGTACGTCAACCGTGAATGTCATTATAGAATCTACAGAAAGCCTTAAAACCAATGGCTTTTGAGATCTGCACATTAACCACTGTGTTTCTGGCAGGCGATCAAAGTTTTTTCTAACAATTTTTGTTAGTTTCTTTTTATATTCTTTGATTATTTCTGTTGCTTTCTAAAGCGGCTTCTTTTCACGGCTTTTGAGAAAAGCGCGTTATATATTCTTATGAAAAGACATTTTCCCTTTTAGCTTTAATGTTTAATGTCTGCTTAGAGTAGAGTTCATCATCAATCAGTTGACAACACATGCAACCCACTTACACATTCCACCCGCTCCATTACTGCCCCTGCCTTTTGAAAATAATGAAATTAATATCCTATGATGAAGTCATTTCGGCTCCATAAGAACATTTCACTTTGGCGACATGCGAACAGTCAGTTCGTAACTCGAAATCTACCTCATTCAGTGCCCTTATACTTTATTCAACATTTGAGTACAATGTTAGAATTCGTAACTCGAAAACCACCTCAATCAGTTCGTTTATACGAGGTCTGTCTGAAAAGTAATGGGACTGGTGTCACAGACAATTTATTTCAGTTCCAAACAACAAATTACATAGTTTTCTCTTCGAAATAATCCCCACTGGAGTCTAATTCACTTTTCCTGCCAAGCTGGAAGTATTATTTTTGGATGCCCCTCAGCTCCGTCGCTACAACCCTCTTGATGGCCTCCACACCTTCAAAACGAGTCCCCTTAATGATCCCCTTTGAACTTGGAAAAAAGAAAAACGTCACATGGAGCAAGAGCAGGTAAAAAATGAGGTTGTTGCAGTATGGTGATGTTCTTCTTGGCCAGGAACTGCCGGATGCTCAAGGCGTTGTGAACAGGTGCATTGTCGTGGTGAAGCAGCCATGATGTATCCTGCCACAAAAGCATGCAAAAACAGAAATGCTATGATTTCAAAGACCCAAGATTATAGTTATATAGTTCCAAGATATCATGTTAGATGATAACACAATCCTCTTATTCCTCTTTCACTCATAGCTCACAAAGTACCCCCCTGTACTTTTCACACACACATCGTACTTCATTCAACATGTGACATGAACGTTAGAATTTGAAATCCAACAAAATCAGTTCATTTATACGTTATCCAACTTGTTGCCAGAACGTTCCTGTTGAGACTCAGATCTGCGCAAGTTTTTCATATAAATAGGAGCAGGTACTGCCTTTTAGAGAGGGAAGTTTCCAGTAGTCAGCTCTAACAGTCGGACCGAACATTCTTGCTGTAACACTCTCGTTTGTATATGTTTGTATTACCGTTTCTGTCAATGTATTTGTTTAACTCAATTCCTCTCTTTGTGTCTTTATTTCTGGCCCTAACAAGGCCACAACACACACACACACACACACACACACACACACACACACACACACACACACACACACACACATACATATATATATATATAAATATAAAAGAGAACATTGAAGTCAACACTTAGAGGCGACAGGCTGTTTCATGCTAGACGAAATCGTCAGTCGAGACGCAATCGTCAGATAGCCTGACGATTGCGTCTAGCATGAAACAGCCTGTCGCTTCTAAGTGTTGACTTCAATGTTCACTTTTATATTTACGCACGCTCTATCTCTGATATTGTAAACTTTATCCCATAAATATAGCACACCTTAAGAGTATATTTCTTCATATATATATATATATATATATATATATATATATATATATATATATATATAATAAAAGATGGTCTTACAAATGCGTTTAAGTATGAAACAGATTGTTGCCGCAGTTGGCCATTCACCGTTCATTTTAGGTTTTATTTCCAGGGATACCTCATTTAAAACGCTTGAGCCATTTTGGGGCTGTGCGGGTGAATATTGTTTCATTTTCCTACACTTTCCAAAATCAAAGACGTACCATCAGAGCCGCTTTAAAATTATGTCTCAAAATGGCAGAATCTCGGCACATTCCTGTGCTATTATAAAGTAGCGCAAACCATTCTCCCATAACTTTTGTATGCCTTTCTCTTAGCATTGTGGATGAATTAATAAAGCCATTGGAGGGTTTTAAAGGTGTTTCTTACGTATATTTCTACTTCAGGTAAATATTGCGGGCTGCAGATTCTTAGTGCTCGTAAATAAAATTCTATAATAAAATCTGGAATAATTATAGGATTTATAAATACATAAATAATTTATCAAATTCAAATAAAATAATAATTAAATTAATAAAAAAAAGAAAATATATATATATATTGATAAATAAACAAATAAGAAGAAAAATTCAACATTTACACACTTTTGTTTATTAGGCATTAAACGACATCACTTAGCGTCTTCCATACTTTAACTTGATTATCACAGTTCGTCTTACGAATATTTTTGACTGTTATTACATTTAAAAATTTTGAAAACCAATTGATAATTTTTACTTCTTCTTATAAAAACATGTCGCAAAATAAAAATCCTTTCATTTGCCTTGATAAATGCGTTGGTAAAGAAGAGTTTCCCTTCTGTCTTCATATTGTCTTTTCGCAGATTTAATTTTGATTTATATCTGAACTTTTACAAACAAACACACACACACACACATATTTTGGCAACATGTTTTCATTAAGACATGTCTCATTAAATAATTTAAATAGGATCCTCTCGTGGACAAATTTATTATTACTGGAAGAAATAAAATTACTGTGTTGATGTATATTCATTTTATCTGGAGAACTTTCGATATTAGCACAATTTCAAGATCAGGATCTTGTTTTTTCTAAGACAAAACTTGTTGTATTCATCTGAAAATTAAATTTTTACTTTTGAAGTGAAAAAAGCTAAGATTATGTACTGTACGATTTTTTTTAATGTTATGAAGTAAACACAAGACAAACCTCAAGAGAAGTAAATAAGTATATATATATATATGTTTCAATGAGATTTATTGTATTTGCATAATAACTTCAAATAGTTGTATATATCAGGTTCTGTCCGAATTTTAATTTTTTGTTAAAATGAATGAAATTTAAAGAGTATTTTATAATGTCTAATGGAGCTAAACATTATTTTTATGTTTAGATGCATTTAAACTGATCAGATTTTATTTCAGAGAACAATAAAATTAAATTTTGTTTGATTAAAACCCTGCTAACATGGAAGTACCCAAGAATCATTTGAGGCACATAATGCTTTATGAGTTTAAGAAAGGAAACTCAGCAGCTGAAGCAGCTAGAAATATTCACTCAGTTTATGAAGAGGAATGTGTGAATGAAAGAACTTGCAGAAGATGGTTTGCAAAATTCAGAGGTGGAGATTTCACCCTTGAAGATGAAGATCGAACTGTACGTCCAGTTGAGTTTGATGAAAACCTTCTTGAAGCAGCCGTTGAAGAAAATCCTGCTTTATCAGTTGAGGAATTGGCAGTGGTTCTAAGTTCAAACCATACAACTGTTCATCGTCATCTTCAACAACTTGGAAAAGTTCCTAAACTTGGAAAATGGGTGCCTCAGGAATTGTCTGAAAACAACCTGAAATCCCGAGTTGACATCTGCTCTTCTCTCCATTCTCACCAACCTGTTTCAGCTTTTTTGGATAGACTTGTGGCTGACAACGAAAAATGGATCTTTTATTGAAATGTTAAGCGTCGTAGACAGTGGCTTGGTAAAGTGGAAGGACCCCAGCCATAGCCGAGAACGGAACTTCATGGGCAAAAGGTTCTTCTTTCAATCTGGTTGGATCTCCAAGGAATAATCCACTTTGAATTCTTACCACCTAATACAACAATTAATGTTCAAATATACTGTCAGCAATTAGAGCGTTTGAACCAAGCTTTGAGGAAAAAAAGACCTGCTCTAGTGAATCGAAAAGAGGTGATGTTTCATCAAGACAATGCGCGACCCCACACAGCAAGAATCACGTCACAAAAGATCGATATATATATATATTGAAGATAATGAGATAAAATGGAAAAGCATTCGGTTTCTTGTGTAAAGAATATATATATATGTATGCATATATATATATATATATATATATATATATATATATATATATATATATATATATATATAGAGAGAGAGAGAGAGAGAGAGTTCCCCGGACCAATTCTAATTGTTTTATGACCTCTTAAGCAGACAAACACTTTTACCACCAATCCAAGAAATACATTGGGGTTACTACTACACACACGAAAAAAAAAAAAAATAAATAAAATAAAAAAAATTAATTTCTTTTATTAATCTGTAGAAATATCCACTCTTTGTCTGTTGAAGATCGCGAGACCGGAAACATGTGTAGCAAAATATGGAAAATAAAATATAATCTATCTATCTATCTATCTATCTATCTCTCTCTCTCTCTCTCTCTCTCTCTATATATATATATATATATATATATATATATATATATATATATATATATATATATATATATAAAATTCACATTATACCTAAAAACGTTTGCGGTTTCTCCAATTCTTTTTAAAATATATCTCTCGTTTGGACAACTATAACCTCTTTCCTATATATATATATATATATATATATATATATATATATAGAGAGAGAGAGAGAGAGAGAGAGAGAAAGAGAAAGAGAGAGAGAATTAGAATTTATACTGATTGATGTTACCTTCAGCATCCGTACTCCCGAATTTCATAGACGCCCCCCTTGGAAATCACTCCGTCCACTCGTCATTTGGTATGCATGAAATATCATACACTGAGTAAAATCATTGCAAATTAGGAAAAAATAATTGCAAGATTGAAAGGCGTGTAAACGTTAGTGTCAGATTCGGACTATTATGTCTGTACACCAATAAATCTGTAGCTTAATTATTGCAAAAAAAAAAAAGCACTTACTTGACACTTAATACTGCATATTGGTCATATTTAAGAGGGCACCTCGAGGTGGGTTTAATGATTAGCAAGCTTGTCTCGCTAGAACAATTACGAATGAGTAGTAAGTTCAGTTCTCACTATGTGCCCCATAATTTCGGCCTTGTGCCACATCTAAGCTATGCTTAGAAAATAGGTATTGGTCATATTTAAGAAAATTAATACCAAAGAGAAAAAAAGATTTTTGTCTGGCGCGTTTTGTTCTTTAGGATTTCATTGGACTACGAAACGCATTATACACAAAAACAAAAATACCACTTTGTTATTAATTTTCTTAACATTGTTTTGAAACAATTGTCAGAATGCCACGCCCATGTTCACTCCGGCCAATTAGTGACCATTCTGGCGCTGGCCTTTGCATTCTGTAATAACAAATGGCAAATGTATGCTATCGTACTTTATGGAGGTTATGCCTCCTGGATTCGCTGGTTATGGATGTTCAAGTGTCTAATCAGTCCAGATTGATTGGAATACAACTTACCACAGTGTGTAGATAACATTGATGTTAACTTGGAAAGTTTTATTTTTTTTTTTTTTTTTACAATTGAATCTCAATGAGCGATGTTGCATGTGACTGACCAGGCCTACTTGGGATAAACAATTACGATTTCATTCCGAACATGCAAACATCAATCAGCTAAGTGACACATTTAATTTGCATTAATCCCCCCATATATATATATATATATATATATATATATATATATATATATATATATATATAGTAATGATACAATACGGTAATCCGTATGGAATATCAAGGAAGATATAGATACAGGGAGAGCTCTATGTCAAAAGACAGAGCAAAATTATTATTAATTAAAGAATATCAAACACTTAAAATCCCATAAGTAATAATTTTTATTTCATGAAAGCTCTAAAAATGCAGCTTACAATCTTCAAGACATACAAACAAATCACAACTGAAAAGGGGAAAAAACAAAAAAAAACACAAAACAAAAAAAAAAAAAGTAAACCGTGTAAGCGACGAAATTAAACTGAAATTGACAAAACTGAAGAAAATATAGAGTATTTGCTACAACTGGCGTCTGTTTGTCGATGGTCAACATCATCTCTCTCTCTCTCTATCTCGCCCCCTCTCTATCTACCTATCACGCCCCCTCTCTCTCTCGCTCTATCTCGCCCCCTCTCTCTCTATCTCGCCCCCTCTCTCTCTCTATCTCGCCCCCTCTCTCTATCTCTCTATCTCCCCCCCTCTCTATCTCGCCCCCTCTCCCCACCAAACAGGATCAACATCCAGATTTCTCATACAAAAAAAACTCATCAGACGTTTTCTTTTAGAAGAACGATCGCTCAAATGCCCTTCGGAGTCCACGATCGTTCTCAGTGGATATGCTCAAAATGCGTTTCGTCCAGCTTTGGATCAAATAATTCCCTCTTGTTTCCCTTGCTATAGATGGTAATCAATCCAAGGAGGGCTATACACTGCCTTGTGGTTATCTTTGAAAGAAAAAAAAGGCTAAGGTGTAAACCCTACACAAATCCGTATTTAGGGTCTGGAAGATGGTTGGATGACGTAATGTGTCATCTTCCGAAAACTTCTACAATAGCGTCCGTACCAAACGGTAATGTTTTATTCATTCCTTTAAACACTGCCGACAACGTCGAGACGAGAATCTTGATAAATCCAAAATCTCCATTGCTCATGAACATGCCTAGAGTGCTGTGCGCAACAATATCGTCTAATGTGAAGGGCGGATGATAACTTGAATGTCTGTAAGCATTCGTTAATATTTCTTTGAATGGCAGTATGTATAGCATCTGTTTCTCTCTCTATCTGCGTCCGTTTGCGTGTGTTTACGTTTGTGTGTGAAAGAGAGAGAGAGAGAGAAACAGATGGGGGGTAAAACAGATCATGTCGTATAAGGCTATAGGCATGTACCCAAAATCTCACTTACCCACCACACACTGCCCTCTCATTGTTCCTGTCCTTTTACTTGTTCATCTCTTATCGGCATTCCCTTTCATGTCTATCATTTGTCGTCTGTCATTCCGCAGGTGACACATTCCTTACCCATAAGGACCGCCCCTTCTAGTTTCGAGTTTAGCTTGACTTCTCACCAACACCGTCTCAAATAAAAAAACAGCGTTTGGGAAACGAAAAAAAAAACAAAAAACAAAAAACACTAGCAAAAATAAATAAATAAATAAAAATGGCGCTCTTTTAAGACCTGTTGCCTGTTGTGGCAAAATAGAGTGATTTTTGATAGATGTTTTTTTTTTTTAAGGTGGTCCTGCCAAAGACAAATCTTCCACGTTCTTCACTTATTGCTCCTTTTCTGATCTTTTTGGATGATGATGATGATGATGATAATAATAATAATAATAATAATAATAATAATAATAATAATAATAATAATAATAATGGGACTTTACAATACACACAGACAGAACAATCAAAGCTAATCGCCTAGACATCGTGATCAGGAAAATGTTGTCGCTAAGCTGCAGGGAGGAGTAAAAATTTCACCATCATCAGTCGACCGGAACATCTAAACGTCGGAGGCGAAACCGAATAATAATAATAATAATAATAATAATAATAATAATAATAATAATAATAATAATAATAATAATAATAATCATAACTAAAGACAAAATAAACTTTCTTATTGATATGGCAGTCCCTGAAGACTATAATGTATCTTTGAATATCTTCAAAAAGTTATCAAAACACAAGGACCCTGAAATCGAAATCTCCAAAATGTGGCACATGAGAACATCAACAATTCCTGTTTTTGATTGGAAAGGATTCTAATAGAATCATTGAAGGAATTCCTGGTAGCCCATGACTTACAAAAGATTGTTCTCACGAGTACAGCCCAGACCTTACGAAGGGCTTTATTTATGTAAAATATGTGTGTTTTTTTTTTTTGTTTGTTTCTTTTCTTCAAAATTGCCACGTGGTAAATGTTATGATGCCATTTTTAACCTCAGGTCTCTGGTTGGGACCCGGAAAATGAGTACACACAGGAATTAATGGAAATTAATGAAAATAGTAATGATAATAATAATAACTTTACAATACACACAGACCGCAAAGATAAAAGGTGGCTTCTTATTGACATGACGTATCTTTGAAGCTTTTCAAAAAATTATCAAAATACAAGGATCTTGAAATGGAAATCTAAAAAGAATGTGGCACATGAGGACATCAACAATTCCATTTGTAGATGGATCCGTCGAATTGATTGGGAAAAGATCCGATAGATTAATTGAACGGATTCCTGGTAGACCAAACCTTAAAGAAATACAAACAATTTTACTCACAGCCAAAATATGTGTGACCTTAGGTTTTTTTCCTCAAAAAATGCTCAGTGGAAAATATCATGATGTCATTTCTGACCATAGGTTTCTGGTTGGGACCCGGAAGGAAATGTGTATACAAGTGAATTCAAAGGAATAATATCTACAGAAGAAAGGCAAATTTAAAAACCTTTACATGGGAATTTTTCAAAGCATGGAATAATGACAAGGTGAGAATTCTTTTAAATGGTTGTAAAAAGGTGATTTAATAAAGGAAACGAATGGTTAATTGCAGCACAGGATCAGGCGATTAGAAGGAGAGCAATCAGAAAATACGTGAAGAAGACATTTCAGCATGCAGATTGTGCAATAATGCAGATGAGACTATCGAATATGGATTATCGGAAGATTTGAAAAAATTGTACACCCGAAAAATTTTACATTGCAATTTTTGTCACACATTTGATCGTGCCAGTAAATGGTATAATCGATGAAAAAAATGTATAGATTTTATAGAACGTGAAGATTCAAACGGATAAAGTAAAGAAAACAGTTTTTGAGAGCTTATTGACGTTGATTGCCCGTTTGATACAAAAGTAGTCGAGGAAGAAGGACAGAAAATTGAGAATCATACAGACTTAAAGTACGAAATCAAGACAAAGTGGAATTGTCAAAAGGTATAGAGTGTGTCTATTATAATCAGAGCGCATTAGGAAGAGTGTCAGAGAAGTTTGATCATTGGTTTAAAGCATTGGATTTATCAATGAGTTTTTATAATCAGTGAAAGTACAGGGAACCAGTGACTTTTTATGTGTTGTAGAAGGCCTGTTTGTTTAGAACAGAACAATCAGAAAAGTACCCGGTATCTAAAACTGATGAAGGATTATTATCTGGTAAATCCTTTATGATTTTGTATTGCTAATCTATAAGATCTTCTTTCAGATTTACAGGATTAATTTATTTGAATCTATTTTTAATGTTTCATCTGAGAAAGTGGTCATATATAGATATTAGTTTAAACACGACTAAATAAATTGAATGCTATGCCTAACATCCATATGAAAGGTTACATCTGATAAAGATATTTAAAAACATGTTTACAGTTGAAACGGTAAGAGTTGACCTTAAGTTCTATGCTAATTGTTTCTTCTCTTACAATTCTTGCTTTCCAGTCAACATTGATTTTCAAAAACTTAAATGAAATGTCAATGGTTACCTTCTATTTTCTTGATTCCTGTTCTTTTATTGGTGTTTCTCCTTAAAAGTGTTTTTTTCATCATTCCCTAGCACTCAGTAACCCCTGTGTCGTACAAGACATTTTTTCTCGCTAGTATCTACCTTACATATTTATAAGTCTACCATTAATCTTTGCTTTGAATATTGTTGCCGCATATGACATGGTGCTCCTGCTATATATTTAGAAATTCTTGATAAAATCGAAAGAAGAATCTGCAATGTTGCTTCATATCCAGCATCTTCCAAATAAAATAATAACATTCAGTAAACGACAAAAAGAAAATTTTTCTTATTTTTCTTATTACTGAGTTCGAGGTTAGCACGTCACCAAATTAAGACTCGAGTAGAAATGTATGAAGGTCCGACACCCAGCCTGATAAAGGTATATACAAATGTTTACGATATGGTGACCTGTTTAGATAAAAGCAACGCATAAACATACAGGTGGCACTCAGTTAGTGAGTGCCCTGATGGATACATTGGGCTTTGAATATTTGTAACAACACCTCCTGCCCCCATCAATCAATCAATCATAAATGATAGGGGCTGATACACTGTGCATCTCAGTTCATGAACGGACGTAGTGAGGGCATTTAATAGGGGTCTAATCTTGTGGGATTGTATTTGTTGTTTGAAGGGTTACAGTTACCAGGACATCATGGAAATTACGTCTATATACTCGCGAACATCCTAAATCTGATCCTGTTTGAATGAAATGATTTGCCAAAACCTGAAAGTATTTCTAATACGGGTCCCACTGGCAAGATTATGCATTGCTGTCATGAAAACCTGTCCCTACATCGGTGCACATTTAGATATGTTGTATGTGCCTGGTATACCCTTATCAGAGTGGGTGTTGTGATGGATACATTGGGCTTCATATATTTGTACCTCTACACTTGGCGTGGTGTAATGGTTAACAAGCTTGTCTCGCTAAAACAGTTACGACTAAATAATGAGTTCGATTCTCACTGGATGTCCCATACGTTCGGCCTTTTGCCACATCTAAGCTACGCTTAGAAAATCAATATTTGTACATCTGCGTAACTTTGTGGGCGTGACGCTTTCTTAATAATAATAATTACTTAAACTTGCCGACCGAGAAACATACATAATCTTAAGCATGAATTAGGAGGGGGGTGAGTGTGAAGGGGAAAAGTTAAGAAATACGAAAGTTGAATAAAAGCGAAACCCCCCCAAAATTAAGGCAAAAAGAAAAAAAATAAATGAATGTTGGCTGGATATCAAGAAAGAATAAGCGAAAGATTGATAGATAGGTCGGGGGGGGGGGAAGATGTAAACACTGTGATTATTTCAAATTCTTTACGGAAAGATAGAGCAAAAGAAAGGTAAACAAAAAAAAATCTTGTACATTCTTATTCCTTTTTTGGCTATGAAACTGATCCATGTTAATATAACATTTAGATAAAAATACGGACGAGCAAAGAAGTCTGAAAAAAGATAAGGGAGAGAAGAAGAGGATACATGGAAAGAGAAAAAAAATGGCAGAGGCATGAGAGATAATAGACAATCTTAGCTGTGTAATATCAGTGGAATTTCCACGGATGTAGTAGTAAGAAAGAAAACACACTAGATCGTGGATTTATTTGTCTCTATAAGTTAGATAAGTATTTCCACCTAAAGATGGATTACTCATTGGATTTTACAGGAAGTTCTTCCCAGGATCGGAAACTATATCAAATAAGTTTTTATTTTCCTTTTGTTCATCTCGCGGTATGAGAAGCACTATTTTAAGTTTTAAAATGCATTATTTTCACTAATAAAATATCTATACCTATGTTTTGTATACACTGAGTCTCTTGGACTAGTATCCTGATCATAGTTGTTTTTATTAACAATCTTTGTACGCTTTAATTTTTCTTGAGAGCCTTACATAATCTTTAAAAGAATTGGTAATCTTTAAAGAATTTAAAACGCAAACCTTTCTTTTATCACGAATAGCATGTTATTCTCATATCTTACTTTGTTTCATTCGACAGATTTCTTAAAGTCAGTCTGGAAGTCATGCATTCTATCTATGGATTATGATATGGATTTATGGGTCAGTTACTTAAAGAGTAAGTCTGTACAATAAAGAAATCGGAAGTGGCAACTCAGGAAATAGATATTTATGAATATGGCTGACAGAAAAGTATTAAGTTGGAAAGCATTATGCCGGATAATCGAATATCAAACGATCATTAATGAAACATTTTCACTCTTGGTGACTTAAAGTAATACAATCTATACAAAAGACTGAGAGAAACAAAATATGAATTTAAAACCAGTTGTGTGTGCAGAACTGGTCTGGTGCTTCTGTTATGTACTTAGAGGATCTTGATAAAATATATATAATAATCAGCAATGTTATTGGTTCTGACCTGGCATCTAGGTTTCAGTTACTTTCCTACCGCCGTAACGTAGCTTTCCTTTGCCTTTTCTATATTTTCATGGTAATTGTTCTGCTTAGCTTTCCTCTTTGGTATCTAGACGATGAATTTAAGCGTATTACAAGACTGACAGCATGGATTCATATTACAGTTGAAATGGCTAGATGGAACCGTAAGTTCTATGCTAACAGTTCCTTTTTTTGCACTTCTCACTTTTGGAACATTCTTCCGGTTTCTTGATTCACAGTCAAGTTTGATCTTCAAAAATTTAAATGCAATGTCAATCGTTATCGTCTGTTTTCTTAATTTCTGTTCTTTTATCTTTCTCTCTCCTTAAAAGTGTTTTTTTTTTTTTGTTTGTTTATATTCTCTCACAATCAGTGACCTCCTTGTGTCTTAGCGGCTTTACAGCCTTGCTTCGGATGAAATGATTAAAAGAAAGCAAGACTTTGATGTTAAAGTCAGTCGATCGGAATGAACATTCCGTCTGTGGCTACCGATAAAATGGTCGACAAAAGAAGTAACATCTTCAAAATAAATCACGACGGCGTAATGGCAATGGTATCCGCCCCAACCTGGAATTTGACTGTTGTGATAAGCAGTGGGTGGTAAGAATAATGAAGAACTAGTTATTATCGCCGTCCATTTCTATATTCGCCATCTTTGTGCTTTTACTATTTTTGTGAATTTTGCAGACGACAGCGGTGAGCAATCATTGATAATATTTGCAGATATACAAAAGAGGCACATAACTTACAACATCTAATCGACTGTGCAACAATGCAGTCGCAGTTTGCTCCGATACAATATTCCCGTGATCGTCGCATGTTATTAAATGCTGGAAAAGTGGTTGGTTCCTTGTGCCGCCACAGAAAATATCGGAACTCCTGCAATTATTTATAAGAGTCAGATCAGACCAAAAAATGGAGAATTGCTACCACATATTCGGACAAGAAGAAGGGATAAAGCTCTACTCCTGTTCAAGAGCTTTATCCCTTCTCTTTGTTTAGAATTAGGTTCCTTCTATATTCTCTTTCTCTCCCTGTAGCCCCGTTGCGTCTTAGTGACATTATCGCCTTGCTTAGGATGAAATGTTTAAAAGAGATATCCGGGCAAGTGCAGCTCAAACATCACTTTCCAACCACGACAATGTTCAAAAACGTTTACGTGGTCTTGTGGGCGATGAATTATTTTCTACCCTAACAACTCCTTCTTCAGAGAACGTCGCATGCTTCTTGCCACTCGATGGTAAATATTCAGATGAGCTCCATTCTTTAGTTTCACCAGTTCAGACCTTCACATCTAAGACCCGCCATTCCATGTGTATGGCGTTAAATCATTTTCATTCCTTTCGTATTCCATTGGTAAAGAGGAAGTTTTACTCAGACAGCTTCTTCCCAAGAACCGCCAGTTTGTGAAACTGACTCCCTAGAGGATGCTTCCCCGATCATTACAATCTTAACCTCTTTAAGTCTAGGGTTAACCGTTTTTTATCCTAAATATCCTCATAATCTTCATTTATTTCTTGCTCTTACATCTATGCAAAAACCTCAATTAATAACACTACATTAAGTGGCTCATGGGCCTTTTCTTGGGTGAAGGTTTACTTTTAAGACTGGCCAAATATAACCTTCTTTTCGGGGTTTCCGGTTCGCTTCCTTTTAGTAAGCACAGGTGCTTTTGTTGTTGCAGTTCCACTCATTGTGAACTGTTGTGTTTATTTGAACATTTGGTCGGGTTTTAGTAGGTGGGTCGAGCCATAAAATCCTTTTTGGCACCCCCACCCCACCTCACGTAGACGAAAAATTGCGCAAAATTTCAGTTAAATATAGACTAATTAATCTCGACTGGTTTCAATGTTTTGATGACATTAAGGAGGATTTTATTGAGGCGTAAAAGAAAATCATCAAAAGTTCAAACTCCAACCGTTGATGTTGAAATCAAGTTACACACAAATCCCCCCGCCCCCCGCCCCTTGGGAATAATTCTCTTCTATCCACAAAACCAGTTGTGGTTAAAATAATAGGACGAACTCGGATCTGTAGCTTTTGTTTGGCATTCACTTTAGGAAGGCAAACTCTCTATTCAAAATCGTTGAGAAGACAACTGGAAATCACCCCCCATTTCGCCCAAGAACAAAGCATGGCATTTCACAATTGACATAGAAGTTGTGGAGAGTTAGAATCACCCACATGACCAAATTCAATCTGTTCATATGTTAAATTACCTAGTGATTCTTTCTCATATATATATATATATATATATATATATATATTATTAATACAAATCTTATAAGTATAAGAAAGTATACTTGCTCGGAAAACCTTCGGTGTCTTGATTTGCAAATAAACAAGCCAAAGTGGAAAAAAAGGTATAAAAAAAGAAAGAACCAAGAACATGTACGTTAGTCGAAAATAATCGTCCAGCATGCAAGTCCAAGGCCCAAAGAAAAAAACCTGTTGCGAGTAGGCAAAAAAAAAATAACTAAATAAAGTGCTCAATACAATGAGTAGAGCAGACGTAGTTAAACCTAGAGAGCCAGACAAACCTACCAAGGTTTCATCTAATGGAATCGTCAGGGAAAGCTGGCTTTCCCTGACAATCCGCTTAGATGAAACCTTAGTAGGTTTGTCTGGCTCTCTAGGTTTAACTATATACATACATATATATATATATATATATATATATATATATATGATAAAATATAGTTTTAAGTTATGCTATATTTATGGGTTAAAGTGCTCGATATCAAGGATAGAGGATATGTAAATATATAAGTCAACATCCAGCCGCTGTGTGTTAACTTCAATGTCCACTTTTATACTATATATATATATATATATATATATATATATATATATATTTGATGTCCATTTTTATACTATATATATATATATATATATATATATATTTGATGTCCATTTTTATACTATATATATATATATATATATATATATTTGATGTCCATTTTTATACTATATATATATATATATATATATATATATATATATATATATATATGAATAAGGTATATTTAGGCACCAAGTATTAATCCAAGTTTGATTAAAAAGAATGCGTGTTATTAGGATATACCAACCCAAACAATTATGGAGAAATGAGACAAAGTCGGAAAGCTTTTTAATGACACGCATTTCGCCTCCGTGTATGAGGCAGTTTATAACCTGATAAGAGTGAGCAAATCTCCGAAGATTGAATTTATGACACAAGCGAAATGTTCGTTGAAGTGAACTTTCTAATTATTGTGCCAAATGAAAAGAAAGGTAGGAGAAATGTTGTGCTGTGACGTATTTTCAATTAAAGAGGATATGTCGGCTTTGAAAATCAGCATTCGAAATTTTAACTTGACTTTTCCACGAAATTCTCTGCATTTCTCTTTGAAGAGACCGATAATCTGGCTGCTTGCAGCCCTCTCTTAAAATATTTACTCCACTTCACTTTCTCTTGTTTTCTAAGTCATGTTAATTGATTATTTCGATGAAGAATGCAACTTTACACCAAACCATCCAATGTAGCTCTACATTCATCAATACAAATTACTGTTGAGAAATCAGTTTTCATTTACGTCTCTGTCCAGTTGATATATACCTTAAAAGTGGTTGTTTGCTTGCTTTCATGTCTTTAGCAAATGTTCAATATCTTTTACGTCCACAATACCAGTTTCCTCAAATATTTTCCTGCTAGTTAATCCACATTTCTTTAACTTTTCTCATATCATTTTGTTTAATTTCTTAAGCCATTTCGATCTTGTTCTTGCTAATGTTTGTAATTTCTTTTTTTTATTTTTGTCTTTTCAACTTTTTAGCAATCCCCCAAATAACCTTCCGACATTTCGTTTCTCTTTTAAGATTATATCTTTCATATGACTCACAGCCATCTTTATATACCAAAAATCAAAACACAAATAATAATAATGATACTACACATGTTACACAATTATATAATTTGCTATATAAGGTACATATTTACTATTCTATAAGTTATTGCAATTTATATTATTATAATACTTATACTATATTTTCAAATAATATACTTGCATCGTATTTTTTATTGCATCATTTTCCCTTTACTTTGCTTTGTTTATTTTTTCTGTCGGCGGTGACAGGAATAACAGAACATTAAAATGAAGTCAGATAATTCCCCAAGACACGCAATTCGACAATACAACTTAACAGAACCTTCATCAATATTCTGCAGAAAAATGTTTCGAAATCAAGCTTACGGCTTAATTAGAATTAAAAAGTTGGTCAGATGGTCAGTGCCTGGAAGCCATTGTTTGGTGGGCATGTCAACGAAATCTAAAAGTTCGAAAATCTCCAATCAAATTGCCAAAAGCTGAAAACTGAAGTTTATAAAGCGTTATCCAGTTGGATCAGAGTCCGATCAACCCTGATTCGGTCAACTGGGGAAGTGGGGTTGATGTTGAAAGACCCGGAACCTCCAATGATCCCAGTAATATAACATTAATGACGACAACCCCACGCACCTTAAAAGTGTTTTTGCAAACGACATATTTATTTATGATGAACAAATCTAGAGTTTCATAAGAAAACCTCCCAATATTAAATAAGTTATTGCAATCACGTAATAAAATCAAGTATTATAAACTGAAATTCACACGGTATATTTATTATAAAAATCATAAGGTGTACTACGAAGGATGAACAGGATCTTTTCAATTTTATTGTGATAAAAATTGACTTGCATCATGATCTCACATATAATACTGTAGTGCAACTTTCATACACCCTCATCATTCCCTTTTTGTCCCCTCCCCTCTTCTGTCGAACTAGTTAAAGCTTCGTAAGTATCTATATAAACACACACGAATGCAGTCTAGGAGAAAGAAAGAAAGAAAGAAAAAAAGAAAGAAAGAAAGAAAGATAGATAGATAGATAGATAGATAGATAGATAGATAGATAGATAGATAGATAGATAGATAGATTTTAAAAACATGGCGGTTCAATTACATGTCCCCATTTTTTTTCGTGTCGCTTGTACACGTGAGGGAGAAAACCAACGAAATGACGTCTCATTCGTTATTTGACGAGCAAATTATTATTAGACACCTTAAGACTTCTTATAGTAACGTAGAATTTCCTATTATTTTTACTATTATTGTTGTTGTTGTTGTTGTTGTTGTTGTTAACGTGTTTGCACGTCGTCGTCCCATTCAAGGCAGATGATTGTTTGATATGTCGCCAATTTTCCACGCATGCTCATTTGAGATTTCTCGCGTTTTCGTAATTCGGCATCGCTTAGGAGCATGCCTTTGTTTCTCCTGCGGAGATATTTCGTTGCAGCTTATGTAATTAGTACACTAGTATATTTGCAAGTTTCGGTAAGACACTGGCACTTGAAGAATACACTGCATAGCAGCCAATATTGGTAGAATCAAGTTTACAAGAAATATGATTTTTAAGAGATGGATTTAGGAAAAGGCTTGGTCTTCATTTGAAGTTCGAGCCTCGCTTAATTTGGAACTGCTTGTCTTCTCATTAGTTTAATAAGGTTATTTTCAAAGTAAACCTCAAAGTTGCAAATAGTGAAATACAATATTCAGTAGCGTTAGAAATTCAAATGTTGTTCAGTACAAACATTTTAATCAGAAGTGAGATCGGTTTTGTTTGTTTTACAGATTTTCAAATTGCACAACGTAGGAGGAGAAAGTGGATTTGGTGCCGTAGGTAACACCGTTGAATTTATCACTCGTTTTCAGTACAGGGATATGCGAAACAATCACTATCTCGTAGCACTCGCAATTCGTATAGAAACTGATAAGAATGCCTCGGGTATCTAGAAGTCAACGGATACCCAGAACGCACAGTTCGCGTAGAACTGGTTAGATACACGACTTTTTAAAATACACATTAGGGATGTGTAATATCAATGATGGTAGGTGAATGTCATTAATATTAATCTTCGTTGTCAGGTCATTATCCAGCTCTCTAACATGAGTAAATATAAATTATTGAAAAATGATTTCAGGTTCAATTCTTTGACACTTTCTAATGAATTCTTTTATTATTTTTTTTCAGGTTAACAAAGAATCGGTAATGAAGTGTGTACCAGAGATGATCCCCGATACTGATGCCCAGAATATTACAATTCCAACGGACCTTTTTAAGGATTTTGAAAACTTGAAAAGTGCAACAAAATTAGATTCTGCAACTTTGATGCGAAAGTTGCTGACAGATTTCAACAAGTAATTATCTTTCGATCGTTATTTTTTATGCTTCTAAAATCCAGTCCTATTTTTAAGTTAATTCGTCTCTTGATAGTATTTTATTCTTTCGGAGTATGTCAGCAGATCTTTATGCAAAATAAAGTTAACTATTTACATTTTGATGATTTCTTGCACAATTTTCTAATATTTGAAAATATTTGAAAATATTTTATACTCGATTATTAATTCGGATCTTTACATCAAGATGTGTAAACATACACTTTTTATTTACTAAGTTTAATCTAGTTTGAGACAAGGCCATAAGTATGGAGCACTAGTAACAAACTCGTTAAGCATACCGAGTCACCTACAAACACTCAGTAGTTCTCATATCACCAAATTAAATAAACAAATTTTCAAGAAAAATTCCCCACAGATGTTGCAACCGTAACAAATATATTTGGCAGCTGGGGCACCCTGAGGCGTTGTAATGGTTAGCAAGCTTGCCTCGCTAACACAATTACGAATGAGTAGTGAGTTCGATCCTCACTGGGTGCCGCATACTTTCGGCCTTGTGCCACATCTAAGCTACGCTTGGAAAATCGCAATATATTTTGCTGTTGGTTAAGCAGTTGTAAATCTTTTAGAAGAATTTTTTTCCCCTGTGTTTCTTCTTTGTCAAAGATATCAAACCTCCATTAGAATACCTCATTTAATATATTCGTCGGGGTTATTTACAATAACCCTTAGTTTAGTCTGATATTCGAGCACCCAATGAAGCTCAAATTCACATTAACAAATTGGTCTGCAAAACGTGCTTACTAACCATAGCGCTACGGTAGACACCCTATTTCGGTTTTTATTCCAGGCAACACTTTGACAATTCCTGACTTTTCTTGAACAAAACTGAGCCGAGATCGAATTTCAGTCGAGTTTGTTTCATTTAATTTCGTGCAAAAACTCATGGGAAAAATATAACTCTACTCCCTGCAACTAAGGTTTAAATAGTACGTCTTGTAATGTTAAAAAGATCTGTGTTATTCTCAGAAGAAAACGAATTATTCTTTCAATCCAAAAGAATTTTCGGCTTTAAATAACACACGAGGGTTTGATAATTCGTAAAAAATAAACCAATCAATCGTCTCCCAAAAGGATTTCTTCAAACTATTATTTATCGATGCAATCTTATACAGAAATACGACTAACACGGGTTGCAATTTTACATTTTGAATGCTGAATGCGTTTATCTTAAATTTTTTCTTTTTTTTTTTTTAATTTTTGGCATCGATTTTTATATCCGAAAACGTAGCCGTCCTCATTGATCTTTCTAGCGCTTTTGTTTTTATTGCTATTGTTTTAAATATTTATTTTGTTATTAAATTGCCCACGATT
Organism: Acanthosepion lycidas; assembly: GCA_963932145.1. Lineage (NCBI taxonomy): Eukaryota > Metazoa > Mollusca > Cephalopoda > Sepiida > Sepiidae > Acanthosepion > Acanthosepion lycidas. The sequence continues at coordinate 113,136,786 of OZ010587.1, read as the reverse complement.
AGTCTGATATCTAGATTTGATGGTTGGTGGTTGATCGCTTGAGAATACCAGATGGTGTAAACTTGGATGTCCCGGTGGTGTGATGGATAATGACTCGTAATTATGAAATCGGAGAAACGAATTCGTTAATTTCAGTTACGTGCAAATGCTCCTGGGAAAGGCATGAATCATTCTCTACTCCCCCCAGCTATAAGTTAAATAGCAGGACAGACTGGGTCCTATAGCCTTAGTTGGCAACCACTCTAACACAAAAAGTAATGGCAGCCTAATTGTTGACAATACAGGGATGCTCAACTTGTGCATTTAGAACGCATAACTTAGATCAGGGGTTGTTAATCTACTGCATGCGGGCCACGTGAGTCAGGCCAAGCAATTTACAATGGCACGCAGTTGCAAATGACATCACGAAGTCCGAACCAATAACTACTACAACGCAAAGAACATATTTAGCTGTTTCAATTTTAATATATACTAAAGTATATATACTAAATATATAATATATATATATATATATATTAAAGTATATATACTAAATATATAATACATATACTATATATTACTATATATTATGTTGGTGCAAAAATAATGACGTAATAATGTCGTTTTTGACGTTATTACGTCATTATTTTTGCACCAACCTAATACAAATATATATACTAAAGTATATATACTAAATATATAATATATATACTATATATTAGTATATAATATATATTGTAGAACAAGTATATTGTCTTTGACTTGTATAAAAATACGCATACTGTTGGCACACTGAATGATTTTAAAAGCCTAAGTCGGCACATAATTAACAAAAGGTTGTCGACCCCTGAATTAGATTATCTCATACAGCTTTGTGTCGCTTTTGTTTTTATCTCTATTGTTTTTAAATAAGCTACATATTTCCTAATAAAACATTAGGAAATATGTTGTCTGATCTTGGATGTAGATTTACCGTGGAAGGTTTGGAAGTTAGGGCACTTTATATATATTTCGCCTTAACAAATTACTCTCTCTTTTCATTAAACTGCAATGTTTAATTGGAAAGTATGGTCAGATCTATTACGATGAACATTATATTGCCTTTTTGAAATATCCTTTTTGTGTTTATGGACCCAGGATCATACAGTATGTCTCCATTCTTAACAAAACTACTACTAATTATAATGTGGGATATTTTAAAAACAATAGTGATAAAAATAAAAACAAAAATCGATAGAAAGCTAAATGAAGCTTATACATCTAGATACACTGAACGTCGAAAATTAGAAAAAAGAAAATTAAATTTATAGCTAAACGTCCCTGTGTCTTTTTTACTTGATGTAGAACTGTAATCGATGTTTGTTATTGTTGTGCTCTTGTTAAGGGCCAGAAATAAAGACACAAAAGGAGGAATTGAGTTAAACAAATATATTAACAGAAAACAGTAATACAAAATATACAAACGAGATTGTTACAGCAAGAATGTTCAGTCCGACTGTCAGAGCTCTCCAAAAGTCAGTACCTGCTCCTATTTATAACTGGGAGAGTCCATGCGTGCGTGGGTAAATTATCATAACAGTTATATTTTCACCAACCTCAAAAGATATTTTTCCAAGTTTTTGACAAAACCGTTATTACTTTGAATAAGTCCTTTCGATGGTCGAAGAGTGTAAGGTAGGAGTTTTTTTTTTCTATTTTCCCATTCAATACTTAATTTATTCGAAAAGGCAAATAATTCAACACAGATTTTACCATAGTTAATATATTAGGGGCACAATAATTACCAAAATCCGAAGAAGATTTGGAGTGTAACAGCATCAGTCAATTATGTGCCATGCGTGATACACGCTTAGGCGATCATGCATCTTTCGATACATGACTGACGAGGCAGATTTTTTCTCGCAGTAGTTTGACATTTCTTTCTGCGGTAGACCATTTGCCATCCAAGGCTATAGAATCCAGTCTGTCCTGCTATTTACCCTTAGCTGGTGGGAGAAGAATAGGACTGAGGATTCCTCAAGGACACATGGCACAGTGGATAAAGGCGTTGGTTAGATCCAGTGACAGGACCCAAAGAGTGTGAGTTCAATACCCGGTTAAGGCAGTGGAGAACTTTCAGAGGGAAATTAGCAGGAGATAACTGATAACTGACATCCATTAAAATATGGCACGCGGAACTAGAGTCTCCCCCAGTGAGCGAAATAAAGGTTCAGTTTGTCATTCCAACCACCTGAAGAAGGCCGGAGCGTACAACGGCCGAAACGTTGTAATAAAAATGGCGGCAAAGATGAGGACAATAGTCCGAATAATGTAAATAGTGTACATAATACCTCATCTCAGAAATATAGACAGATACCAAGAGGATACATATCTTTCCCAAGGGTATTAGCACGTAAGTGAATGTAATGGATTCGACTGGAATTCGAACTCGGCTCTCCGATTCTCCGTGTGACACCATATTGCATCCAATTCAACCAAGCGATTCAATATGAAATATTTCTTATTGGTAGGACCTTTTAATGTATAAAGGATGCAAATGTCTGGTGTATCAGAAGTATTTTCGGTTTTTACAGTGAAATCTATCTGCTACTCTACTTATGTGGTATTTTCCGATGATTCTAGTTTTTTTTTTAAACTTTTCCAATATCGGAGCTCGAGTTTCCCTATTTATTGCTTTTTAAATCCTCATAATTGACAATAACTTCTGAGCTTTGTTTCAAGAGACAAATTATCTTTCCTTAAAACGCTTGAAACAATTATAGGACTATTTATTGTTTCAATGCCGTCTATTTCCAAAATGCTGCAATCAACTTTATTGGCCTTAAAAGCTCAAATTAAGAAATATTGTCTTTAAATATGTCCATGAAAAAAGTTTTAGAGTAAAGGCCAGAAAATGCCGAAAATACATTTCATACACTTAAATAATAATTAGTTTTAACATTTCATTAAAGACTAACATTTCTTGTTTACATTATGTTTTTATTCATATTTCCAGGTTGAAAGAAAACGACGACGACAGTGTTCCTGGGAACAAAAGCCTTACTGTCAACGATTACCACGACAGCGATATAAACACGTTGTTGACAACTATTAAACAGGAATGTCCCTCACCAGAAACTGGCCACATATCTCCATCTACTTACCCTATTTCTGAATCAACGATTACATCTGCCGCTGCACTCGACATTAATGAAAATCTCGATATGTCAAGGTGTAAAAAAACAAAAGATTTTCAAAAGCAGGACTCGAACATGAACTTTATCAATGGCAAAATTTCAAGTCCCGGTTCTCAAACGGAAGACGACGATAACAGAAAGAGAAAGAACAATACTGATGATGATAAAAGTAATAGTTCTCACGGCAAATTTCCTCGTTATCTCGATAATAATAATGATAGCCGTATTGAGCACACTAGTAAGAACAGCCCGTACCACTATAACGAATACCAAAATCGTCATCAGTCTCTTTACAAACGCAACATGCATTACCAACATCAGTATCTTGAACCCCACGAAGCAAAGATAGTTCCTTTTGTCTGTAAAACAGAGGACTTATCGTCGTATAATGATGGCTATGGGGTAGATATTACCCACGGGTCAAAACTCTTCAAGTCCAGACATAAAGAAGAATTTGATCGTAAGGATCGAGGGTCAAGTTCTGAGACAGTAGCGAGATACGGGGAAAACCAGTTGGGACCGATGGGACCTGCTACTGATAATTCAGATGATACAGAAACATACGAGATCCCGAGTTCAATTAATAGGGATTTTCAATCTCCTGGACCCTTGAATCACGGGGAACGTTTAATTTCAAAGAAAATGGACACTGAAAACCATTATCTCACCAATATTAAGGCAATGCACTATGGATTGTTGAAAGATGGTGACTACAATAAAACAGAGACAAGTAAGAGAAGCGAAAGTCCTGACAATGAAATTCCGCTGGACTTGAGTATTGTCAAAATGGAACCAAACATTTCTTACTCGTCTGTCTCTAGGTCTCAGTCTTCGTTATCCGTTTCCCCGAACCCTTCGTTTGTGGCTACGTCAAGCCCCAACCGTACCAAGGACTATTCCAATCTTTATACCCATTTAGAGAACCACGTTACCAAACCACACAAGCGTGAACCCGACGCGAAAGAGTTTTCACCGGAAGAAGAAAAAGAGAACTTACATTCATTTCAGGAAGCGTGTTCGCTACCTGACACAAACCCAACTTCGTCGCTATCGTTAGGCTATGTCCCGGCTATCGAAAAACCTGATATGAAACCTGACCACGCCCATGGAAGAAGTAGTGTTAGTTCTTCTCCGGAAATAATCAGTACAGGATCGACGGGCCCCAAAATAACAGACGTTTCAGGGTCTTTTTCAGCGACAAAATTATCACAGGTACAACAAATGCAGGTTAACATGCAGCAGCAACCAGCAGTCGAAACCCTTCTTTCGTCATCCGGGCAGCAAGAAGCAGCTAGTAAGGCCGTCGACGTACACCCACTGGTCGTGCCTCAAATTAATCCTAGTTTTCTGGGACCTACAGGACAAAACATGACTGCAAAATTTATCCCACTCCCGACGAGTGTTAGTACTTCGATGCCAGTACCAATTCCTACCAACGTTGTCGCCGTACAAAAAAACGATAACTGCATGTATGTATATCCGATGAGTTTTCCCACGCTGTCTTCCATGCCACCCAGCAGCCAGCAACTGGGGGTGCCCCAACCAGTGATGCCTGTACAGAAGCTTGAACCGTTATCCTCGTTCGTACCGGACAAAGGTCCCGAAAAGGACCAACTAAAGCTAGTTGCTGAGAGCAACATCTTCCCAGGGGTTTACACGAGCATACTGAAACTGTCTTCCCACAAGAGGTCTAGATCGAAACAAGACAAAAGTAAAAGTAATCAGGCTGTCAATCATGCACAAAGTACAGCTCCCCCTCCTCCACCACCACCGCCTCCAAATGTTGCAACCCAAGTGCCAGCTCTGACGTCCCAGCCAATGACGTCCCAGGCTGTCATGTTTATCCCGACTATGCGTCCATTACAGAACGTGTGCGTGCCTACCACAGCCGTTGGACAGTCTGGCCAGCCTCAAACTAACTTCCCTTTGACCAGTTCCCCAGTCACAGCCACAATCACCCCCACCACCAATTCTCACGTTAGCGTTCCCTCTAAACAAACAGTGACGATGACATCAGCCGGTGTAGCGAATACTCACACGAGTAGCAGCGCCGGACAGCAGTCAATTATTATGGTCTACCCACATACGGCCATTTCAGCCCTGGGCAAACCTGTGCGAAGGCGTGGTCGACCCCCCAAACTACCTATGCTTACTCAACTTCTTGTGGACAAGAGACCCAAAATTGCTAACGTGCCTATCACAGAGAACAAATCATTGACCGTTCTCGATCAAAAAGATTTACCTTTGGTTTCACCTGCACCCTTTCAAGAACGGGTGAATGTTACCAAACCCGAACCGATTCCAATTGATATCAATGAATCGGCAGATGACAAATTGGACGGCGTCGAGATTTTGGGTGAGACACCAGCAACGGTGACAAGCCAAGTGGAGAGAACAAAAAAAATACCGGTCACTTTGAATTCACCCGTTCCGACGGTAGCTTCAACACTGACCACTAATAGCAGCAGCAGCAGCGGCGGCGGCAGCGGCAGCGGCAGCGGCAGCGGCAGCGGCAGCGGTGGACCGCTTTACCAGGAGATGATCCTCTCGCCAAGGTCACTGAAGAACATAAAGCCTCGTAAACCACACTCGGCTAATGATTTCATGAAACCGAATGCGAATTTCATTTGCACATCGTTTCGGATTCGGCCGCGGGCTTTCCGGTCAAGGCGGAACGGAAATGGACGGAATCGAAAGAACGCTAAAGGTTCGTTGCCGTTAATGCAGCCTCAGTCGCCGATGATGGCAACGGCATCACCACAGTTGCAGCATCAGATCACCCAGCAGCAGTTACAGATGCATCAGGAGCAGCTGCAAAAACAGTTGCAACAACAAATCCAGCAACAACAGCAGCAAGAACAACAACGACAAGAAGAAAAGGTTCGACAGCAGGAAGAGCATCAGCAAAAGCTTCTTCAGCAGCAGCAGCAGCAACTGCAGCAACAATTACAACAGCAACAACAGTTACAACAACAGTTACAACAACAACAATTACAACAACAACAACAGTTACAACAACAACAACAACAACAACAACAACAACAACAACAACAACAGGAACAATTACAACAAAAACAAGAACAGGAACGTCATGAAGAGACAGAAATTTACTCTTTGCCTTCATCGCCGACAGGTCTTTTGAAAGGCTCCATCTCTCCTCTCCCGTCTTCAACTTCCCTACATCACCGTCTCGAGAACAACAAGAGCTGGACGTCAGACGATAATTCAAGGGGTTCTTCACCACGCAATTTCTTCCAGGAACTTTACCATTGCAAGATCTGCAACGAGATTGTCTCATCGGAAGAAAAGGCATCGCATCAGAGAGAACATGTTCCGATCCGTTTCTTTTGCCAGACTTGCGGGCTGGAGTACCAAAGCTTTCTAGCCCGAAATCAAGCGAGCGACAAAAATGACCCAAACGATGATGACTTCCCCGATGATAACAACGGTGAGCCAATAGAACTTCCTGAACCGCTTCAATGCGACCGATGCAGCGAAAACTTCTCGCATCCTAAGTTCGCCCTCAATAGGTGTTTGCAAGTTCAAGGAGGAAACATCTTATGCGACCTCTGCGGTGATCAGTTCCGAACGTTTACGAACTTTTACGAGCACCGCAACAAGGTGCATGGTGATTGTGGTCTTAGTCGTGCTGAACATTACGTGTGCGAGACATGCGGTAAAATACTTT
>OZ010587.1:113032443-113124943 GCA_963932145.1 Acanthosepion lycidas | reverse complement strand
TCTTTGCTGTCCTCAAGGACACATGACTCAGTGGATAAAAGTGTTGGTAATCCAGTGACTTAAGCCAAAGGATTATGAGTTCAATACCTGACCACAGTAGAGGTGAAGGAATAACGTGGAGAGTTGAGTTAAAAGGAAGATAACTGAAACTGGTATATCTGGAGGAGGCATGGCACGTGGAACTAGAACAATATACCCGATTGATCACCTGAAGAAGGCTGGAGCGTATAATGTCCGAAATGTCGTGAATATGACGGATAATAAGCTGAACAATGTAAATAATGTAAATAAAAATATAAAATTTGCACTAAATTATATTCAATGTTAAAAAACAAAATTCTAATTCGTTTTCAAGTGTTTAGAACAGAGATTGATTTTTATATTATTATCCGTCGTGATAATAAACATCTGCTTTCTAAACAAAATGCATTACGTCGAACGGCCTGCGTACGTGAGAAGACTTAATGTACCCTCCGGCTAGATGTCAATCTCCGTGCCATTTTAAACGGGGCGCGCGTCTGTATATACTAAAAATAACGTTTGAAGTAAACGTCGATTAAAACAAATCCTTTAATTCTTTAGATACGTTTGAAGTCTGCAAGAATCCTGAGGAAGGTGCTGGAAATAACGTCCAGTGATGTTTACCAAAATGCTTTGTTGTAAATCTACAAATGATTGATATTAAAACTACAAGTAGAATTCAATTTTTTAGAAATAAATGACATAGATGAAAAGGAATATATATATGTGTGTGTGTGTGTGTTTGTGTGGCTATTAAACAATTAAACGAGCCACTATGCGATATACATTGACCAATATGCATGAATCACAAACACGAAAAATTTCATTCAGCTCACTAACAGTTCATTTTTATGCATCGATTAATGTTTATTTTATTTGTTACAAAAATGGTCAGTTCAAAGGTCAAACAACGCATCCACGTGATTAGAGGAATGCGGGTGATGAAACTGTAGAAAAAGGCCACTGAATCTTTCCGTCTGCTAACTGAAGTTTATGGCAGAGAAAGTCTGCCAGGTGTACGTTTTTCGAGTGGCACAAGAGATTTGGTGAAGTTTGATAATGCATGTGATAATTGACACTTCTTGGTAATGCTTTATGATACATTTCAAAATCACAAACGCTTCAAATCTCCGATTGGACATAAATAAATTTAGTGTCTGCCTATATCTCTAAGCTGAGGTATCATGATTACTTACATTATTTATATTAATCGGACTGTCATACTCATCTTCATTGGCATGTTCATAACGTTTCAGCCATTGTACACGCCGGGTTTTCGTCAGGTGATTGGAATTTCGAACCGAACCCTTTATTTTGTCCACCATGGTAATGGATAAAGACGTTGTTTAGATTCACTGACTAGACCCAAAGAATTGTGAGTTCAATACCAGGCTACAGCAGTGGCAAACCAAAAAAATTGGAGAGATGAATTAAAGGAAAATAGCTGAGACATCTGGAAGAGGCATGGCATGTGGAACTAGAAGAATCTACCTCGGTAGACAGAATAAAAGGTTCGCTTCGAAATTCTGATCACCTGAAGGAGGCCGGAGCGTACAGCGACCGAAACGTTGGGGATATGGCAATGAAGATGAGGATAACAGTCCGAATAATGTAAATAATGTAAGTAAATAAATTTAGTGTCTGAATGTTATTGTTGTCTATTCTTTCTTCTTTCGAATGGCAAAAAAAATGATTACAGTAAAATTAATACGTTTGTGATGGACCAGTGGATAGATAGACCAATTTATATTAACGATATTTCCAACGTACAGGATTCAAGTAAACAACAATAACTCCAAATTTTGAATCAACAAATATATATTGAAATAACATACAAGAACAAACATGCAATAAAATTGTGTTCAATGTATAGATTAAAGGAAAGTTGTTCCCCTTTAATTGTAGATTGATTTGTAATTGATTGTTCGAAAAAAATTCTCTCAAGAGAAAAATGTTCAGAAATAAATATTAGAGCAAAGTTTGCATGTTAAGAATAAATAACACAAGAATATAATTAATTAAAAATGCGTTGTGTTATAGAATGTTTCGAATCAACAGAGTCCTGGTTGGTTGAGCTTGGCTAAGTACAGAGAGAGAAATGTAAGTTTGTATTAGAAAATTCTGTATCTGTGTGTGCGTTTGAAATGTTATAAGTAAGATTGTGGATTTGTTTTGACAGGCGAAATTTACTGGAGGACTTGTGAAAAAAGTCGCCTCTTTTAAGGAAAAAAGATAGTCTCCCACGGGAAAAGTTAATCCTGCATTAAAAATATGCGATTGGTTAAAAATTAACCAATTACTACATTCATACTAACGAAACAGGCAGACAAGCTGAAAATCGAAGGATTCAAAGAAACAACTGCGATGGCTAAAATGTCTTATAGAAAGGTAGTATTGATTTATTAGCCAATCGCAGACGAATAAAATATGGGCGTGGAAAAACATAGCAATCGCTACACGTTAAAAGTTTCAGGTATTTCTATCGACAGACAGATGTTGTGTTGTTTTCAAAAGAGCTTCTAGCTATTTCCACTTACATGTTCTGTTAAGAATGCGAATATCTTTCAGAACAAAACAGCCAATAACAAAAATTATAGTTTTATGATTACAGGTATTATTTACAAAAACAGAACTCCCTTAAGAGAATCATACAATTCGACCAACAACTTTTTTCAGTTCAGTCACAAAAAAACAAGTCAAAGAAAGCACCATTTGTAGAGCAATGGTTAATCATACAAATCAGAAGAATCTGCAATGTTAATGATCCTGACCTGGCATCTAGGCTTCAGTCATTTTCCCACCCCACCGTAACGTAGCTTCCATGGATCTTTACTAGAAATATTTTCATCGTAATTGCAATTGTTTCGATCAAATTTCTTCCATGGTACTTAGACTTTATAAATTTAAGTACAGTACAAGATTGGTGGTAAGGTTTCATCATGTTACAGTTGAAAGATGGAACCGAACCTTCTATGGTAAGTTTCTTTCTTCTCTCGCTTCTTGCTTCCCAGTTAACTTTGTTCTTCAAAAATGTTCTTTTATTGTTCTCTATCTTTAATAGTGATTTTTTTCTCCTCTAACACTCAGTACCTCCACCTACTTACGTTTTAGTAGCTTTATTGTTTTGCTTGAGGGTGAAATAATTTAAAAAAAATGGAAAAATTTGATTGGGCGAATGTAATCCAAGGGGAACAAATCACACAAAATAAATAATAGTAGCGAGAGTAACTTCCCTTTAAATTATTTTTATTTAATGCTTAAAGTCAGCTCTTCATGTCAAACAATAATTCAAATGGCACGATTGTTGCGAGTTCGATTCTCACTAGGTGCCATAAACTTGCAAATTTATTCTATGTTAAAAATATGAATAAGGTGAATTTTTAAAAATTTACTGAAGATCATTTATTTCCTTGCAGGACTAAGGTTATCTTTTCTTTCTCAAAATAACACATCTTTTTGTTACTTCTCCTCTTTGTTTTTCTTCTAGTGTTAATTCACTCAACATTTTCAAGTATATTACTCACGGATTTTTTTTCTTATCTTGTTTTGAATGTTCCCTATGAGTATTAAATTCTCGGAGTCTCCAAGCCTTCTTTATCCATTCAGTCAGTTATGTGCTATACGTGATACACTTGTAGTGGATCTAAGAAGATTGCGGGAATATTTAAGATTGTGCAACAAATAAAATATGCAATATCCACAAACATAAATTATAAGAAATGGCCAAATGGTAACGATATTCAATCACGACAAAAAATATATGTTTGAAACAACAGATTAAATTTTATATACACAATTTACAGTGTCTTTGTTTGTAATGATGTCTGCAAAGGTATATTTTAGAGAAAAAGTACTTTGCTGTTTCGGAAATGTTCAATTCAATGTCTAAAAAGTTGTCTGCCTTTGATTGAAATGTTGAATTTAACTTAGATAAAAGGTTTTTCTGAGAAAGATATTTAGTGAAAAAGTTTGTTGCGTAATTTTTTCTAATCTCTCATAAAAGAAGTTTGCTTTTTTGGTGGCACATAATTCATGAGTGAATCTTTCGCGTGTGTGAATCTCAAATGCAACGAAAATTCGTTTACTATTTCTATTTATAGTTTTCTTAACAACAAAATCAGCTCCAACGAGGCTTGGCAGCTGTTGCGAATTTTTCTGAGAAATGCGTGGGCGAATGTTGTATTTTTTTATTTTTTAGCCAATAGAATTTCTTGAAACATTTAAATTAGGGATGAATTTGAGAAAGATTTTTTTATATCGTTTGAACCTATTTTTGCACAAATTTTAACTGTTTTGGTATGGAAATTTCTCGAAGCTTATTTTTTATTTAACAATCAATGAAATTGAAGAAAATGTTTGAAATTGAAATGAGGGTTACTAAACACGCTTAGTCAATCATGTATCTTTCGATATATGACTGACGAGGCAGATTTTTTCCCACAGTAGGTTGCCATTTCTTTCTGCGGTAGACCAATTGCCATCCTAGGCTATAGAACAGGGTCTGTCCTGCTATTTACCCATAGCTGCAGGGAGAAGAAGATTTATACCTTTTCCAAGGATATTAGCACGGAAGTGAATATAAATTTAATGAGATAGGTGCCTAATACTTGTAGATACCATTGTAATGGATATGACTGGAATTCGAACTCGGCTCTCCGATTCCTCAATCCGAGCCGCTGTCCATTACTCCACCGTTACGTATCCCAAAACTTTTAACAGTATCTTTCTGATTGTTAGCAGCATTTTATTTGTAGATTGTATTTTACCTAAAACTTCCTCATCGCTCACATACTTTGACCATGGTATTCGTAGCTTGGCCGGCTTAGGAGATTTTTATGGCCAAGCATATGTGCTGATTCCTTCGCTGGACGAAATAAAGGGTTCAGTTCGAAATTACAATCACCTGAAGAAATCCAGAGCGTACAACGCCCGAAACGTCGTGGATATGGTAATAAAGATGAGGACAGCAGTCCGAAAAATGTAAATAATGTAAATAATTACAATATCTTATCTGAGAAATATAGAGAGGTCCTGAAGAAGGCCGAAGTGTACAACGGTCGACACGTCGTGAATATGGCGATAAAAATGAGGACAACAGTCCAAGCAATATAAATAATTACAATACCTCATCTCAGAAATAGAGACCCGCATTGAAGTTTTTAAAAATGTTAAAAAAACAATATTGTTTTGAATTCTCCTTTTTTTTTTTAACGTTACAGAAGAATTAATCCTTATCATCAACTAATTTGCAACTTGAGTTTCTTTGCGTCCGAAAAGATTAATCTGTTCATCTATATCTATCTATCTTAAGCGTATCTTAATTTGCTACCAAAGTAGAATATGGATTGTGCAGTATCGACTTTGAAAATATATATCTGAACAGCTAGCATTTACTAGGGTTCGAAAATCGACCTCCATTGACGGTGTGAAACAAGTAGTTGATATTTACTGAGTTTTACTTTGTATAGCACAAGCTAAACATTAATGCTTATCGCCCCGGGTCCCATTATGAAACCTGAACAAAAATAACATAAAACTAGATCTCATTGCGAATTTAAGTGCTATAAAGAAATTCAAAGGTTAATTTCAGGAGTCCCCGGAATGAACATCTTCCACTTTGCCTATCCCAGATAGGATAGCTAAGATGATAGCGTGTAGGAGAGGCTGCTTTGACAGTTAGGTGAATTCCATTGCATAACTTTGGGGAAGTTTTCCGAGAAGAATGATAGGCCTTCCAAATTTTAGTTAAATCGAGAGGGGAGATACACTAGGCAGCTCATGAAACTTAGGGAACTGAATTATGTTCTTAAAAAAACAGCCACAGAATTGTCTAGAATTAAGTCAGTTGATTTATACCTCTTCAGGGCTTTGTGATGAACAACACCATGTTAACGGCTAACAGGGAAATTTATTTGCAGTCATATACAGATATATAACGTGTGCAGTTAAGTCCGCCATTTTGTTTTCTTTTTCTTCTTTTTGCTTCTCGTTTGCCCGAGAAATTTCTATTCTCGCTTCAACGAGAGTTCCACTACACTACTGAGTTTATTCGTTATTCGTGCTACTTCATTACCGGTTATAGAAATGTAACCGACCTCCGAGTTACGATAAAAAAAAATAAGATGAAATAAAGACTAGTCAAAATTGAATAATGATGTCAACGCTTCATCGAAAACATTCATTTATCAAGATCGGCATTTTCAGAAAACTTTTAATTACTCTTTAGCTGCAAATCTTGAATGCTTGGAATCTGGTGATTTCCAAGATGAAAACATAACATTCGTTTAGTTTCAACCAAAATTGATTTTATAGTATTTTACTTTAACAATCAATAAATGTTGATGTAGATCAAGAAAACGAAAGGTACGACTTTATGCAAATATATGATGTTCATATCACTGCACGTCACACAAAACAGCAAGCCCAGGACGGAGTAAGAAACGACTGTTTGTTGGTTTTATTTAAGTTGGAAAAATACGTGTTTTCTGGTATATTTATCCCACAACAAAATAGCGGACTCGGCATGTGAGCCCGCGTAATAGATAAATAAAACAACGACAAAACTATATATATATATATAAACAAATGATAATGTTCGTATTAACAAAACAAAGGTATATATAGACAATAGGAAATTGTTGAGTGTTGTAAAACAATGAATATGAAAGAAGAAAACATTTAAGCTAGTGAAGGTGTTTGTGTAGAAGTAAGTCTAACAAGCATATGTGCTAGAGAGACATGTGTATATAAACATGTGTTTGAGAGAGGACCAAGGGAAGCGAACGCAGCGGCAGCGTTCTTATCTATGTGTGACCTACATCTTACCGCTCCTGGGTGAAATAGGAAAAAGAGAATGACAGAGAATGTTACTTCCTATTGATAGGCTTAAGGCGCGTCCCCTAGCGGCGGCTTTTTTTGGGAAAGTAAGTGGAGTAACTCCACATGACACTGAGATTGCTTCAAGCTCAATTTATTTAGCCATTTCATTTGAACAAATTGGAATGTTTCAGAAATTTTCATACATTTATCGATGTTTTATTATTTGCAACTATTTTCTTTTTTCAGATTCTCAATAACGCTTTATATTCTAAAACTGTGAGGTTTACTGACAATTCACTGTAAAACACTGATTCTTGTAAAGTTACCGAAGTTAAGCAACGTCGAGCCTGGTCAGTACCTAGATATGTGATTGCTTGAGAATACAAAGTGCTGTAAGCTTGGATATGCGAGTGTTGTAATAGGTAACTGCTCAGAATTGGAAAGCAGACAGCCGAGTTCTAATTGCAATCGAGTTCATTATAGTCACTTACGCCCAAATACCTTTAGAAAAGGTACAAATCCACCTCTTCCCCCCCCTAGCTATAGTTTAATTAGTAGGACGTGTCATAAAAACAAATCAATCAATTTTCCTATTTTTATTTTTTGGAAACATTCTGCGTCACATATCTTGGATTCTGGAACCACTTCATACAATATTAAATCCTGTTTAAGTGTATACAGGTTTACAAAACAGTTCCTGTTGACAAGCAGTGTTACTGTATTATCCGCTCTATTAATTCTAGTATTGCATGTGACCTACCACTAACTGATTAGAATTAAAAATTAGATTTAGGTTGAAGTGAGGACGTTTCACTGAGAAATATCGATGCCAAAATTGAAAGAAGATAAAAACTGATGCTATAACAATAAAAATAAATAAAACAAGATAAAATCATTCACGTTGATCAAAGGTTGATTGTAAGTTCTATAGTAAAAGAAGAAAGTAAGGAAAGACGAGACTCGACGAGACATGGCGAGAACGTACGAGTTTGCATATAATAATAATGAAATAATGACGTATGCTGTGCGTGTGTAGATAGGACTGGGACTGTCTCTACGGAAAAATAAACAGCTGATTAGAAAGCAGACCTCAAAGATGCTACAAAGAAAGAAAAAAAAAAAAAAAGAAAAAAGAAGAAATTTATCTTTGGTTAACGAATCTTTCACTTCGTATTACACTGATAAGAAGAAAGTTCCACTTAGATTTTTTTTTTTTTTAACCCAAGAACTGCTAGTTTGTGAAACAAACTTCCACATGGATGTTTGTCATTCCTATAGATTCTTGGACGCTATTCCCAAAACGACATTTAACAACAGAAAATCTGCAAATGGCACTTACTCTATCAAATCATATATGACAACTCAAAAACACAGACCAAAACGTACAAAAATAACATTCAGAATGAGAAAAACAGCACTAGGTTAGAACACCTAATATATATATATATATATATATATATATATATATATATATATATATATATATATATAATAAATCCTAAAGAGCCAGGAAAACCTACCTATGTTTCAACTAAACGGATCTTCAGGATAAGCTGGCTAAAAGGAAATGACGAATCGTATTGAGCACTACGTTTTAGTCTTACTACTCGCTTTGGTTTTTTTTTCTTTCTTTGTACTAAAGACGTAAGGCAATGGACGATTTATTTCGGCTTTTTCGGATGTTTTTAGTTCTTTCTTTTTTATTTTCAATTTTTTCCTCGGCTACCGATTTGTTTTGACATGTCTACAAGTTGAGCTATCTGAGTTTTTTACCAAGCGAGTATTACTATTAGTATATATATGTAGAGGAGAGCACCGTGTGGGTTTACGTGTTGTTAAATTAGGGACACGTGCTATTTATTTCCTGCTAGAAGAAGGTCCAACTACAAGAACAAAGGCGGACTCAAGTTGAGTCCAACCGAAGATGTAAAGAAAACAAACAAGACCGATATATATATACATCAACAAATATATGTATTCAACAACAAAATTTACAAGTGAAAAAGGCATCAGCATTTGTATTTGTGCGTGAACGTAAAGAGTTTGTATTTTGATGAATATTCGTACGTACGTGTGTGTGTGTTTCATGGCGTTTTCACACAAGTGGGCAAAACGCAGATCTCTGCGAGAGATCACATTTTGTAAATGTGTCCGCTGAAATGCGGAGTCAAAAGAGAACGAGGCAAGAAGTCGCTCAGTATTTATAGTGGAGGGAGAACGCGCCCTAGCGAAAATTAGGAAATGAAGGAGGAGCTAACTTCGATATATATATATATATATATATATACATATATATATATATATATATATATATATATATATATATATATTAGGTCGGTTATATATATATATAATATAAAATTTATTACATTGGAATCGTAATCACGATCCAATTCATCAGACCTACAAATTCAAAAAATATATCGTAAAATATATCTGTTTGATGTTTTGGCACAAATCATCAGTGATGTTTTTCACCGAGTTTCATTAGGGTTGTTGGGTCTTTCAACATCTTACACCCTCTTCACGGCGACACAGTCTCTCTGGGTATCGACTAGTGTGCCATCCGTCAGCGACAGTTTTCTACATTTTTAAACGCACACACACACATATATATTAGTTTGGTGCAAAAATAATGACGTAATAATGTCGTTTTTTGACGTAAAAAAATACGGCAAAAAACGTCATTATTACGTCATTATTTTTGCACCAACCTAATATATATATATATATATATATATATATATATATATATATATATATATATAATAATAAAATATCTATAAGAACACCGGATTATATATCTTACTGTTCTTTCTTTTTATTTATATATACATATACATATATATATATATATATATATATATATATATATATATATATATATATATATATATATATAAGAGGGAATCTCCGTGCAACATGTTTTTGCAGTGGTGAGAAGGCAGAGGTAGAGGGAGGTCTAAAGGGCTACCTCGGGCGTCATACACTCTAGTTACGTCACTGGATTCGAACCTGGGATTAGATATGTTGTCTGGGTGTATGTGAACCATGGAGGAAACAAATGCCATGCACGCTTAAAAGTACAGTGATAAAAACGTCCATTAACACATTTGACCACGAGAAACTGTTTTCTGAAACCACTAATTATACAGAGTGTATCAAAAATACTTTTAGAAACTAAAAATAAACATATGTCCTCAAATCCTTCTCTTCTGAATTAATACGATTAAAGAAAGTTTACGGTAGATGGCCCTGTGTTGTCATATAGACTAGGTTACATTTTTCATTCGTGTACATTGGTGACTAGTTTTCCATGTTTAACGCGTGTAGTAGTGATATAATTGAGAAGTTCCGTTTAACAATGGCAGGATATGCATATTGTGAGCAGGCAGATATGATTTTTACATACAGCCACGCGAATGGTAATGGACGCGAGGCTGCACGGCTGTACCAGATTGCGATACCAGACCGAAGGTAGCCGAGTCATCCAATTTTCGCTGCTATTTATCGTCGCGTTGTTGATCCATGGCGTCACAAACAATGGATCGACGAGGACCGTGATCCACTCGTACGCCTGGCCACGAAAAGTACATTCTACGTGCTGTCGGAAACCATCAAGGGCCTTAGCAAATCATAGAGTACCGCATGGGAAGTAATTCAAGAGCAGCTTCCGTATCCGTATCATTTGCAACGCCCGCAATGTTTGTAAAAGTATTTTGGGATTGTATCTTGGATTGTCCATGTAAACTTAATGACTCAAAAACGAAGGATTTGCGGACATACGTTTATATGGACTTTTGTCCTTGTTTTGATGTGAAGAGGTCGATCCCAAAGTGTGTAAAAGTATTTTAATGTATAAAATCATAATCAGTTTTGCCTCCAGTGTGTAACATCTGCCATCAATGGTTGGTTGCACACGCATTATTTTTTTCGCCCTATTTCTTTTTTTTTCTCTTCTGGTTGATATAGCAGCTTCACTAATGGTGGAAGATTGCGGGTCACACTGAGTGACATGCTCAGATGGGGTCGATATCAAAATGACTGTACAATCTGACCTCATTATCCGCGGTTGGCCCAGTCAGCAAAACTTTTTAAACAAAACTATTATACAGTGTCGATATACTGTTGCAAAATTTTGGTCACACCAGAATGTTTGCTATTATCCGCGGTGGAGGTAGTATTGGAACAATTGACAGCGGATAATGAGGTTCTACTGAATACATTTTTTTACCGCCGCAATGTTTGTTTTTGATACTGTTGTTGTTTTAGTAATCGTTGATTTTATCAAATGTTTTTTAGTTTGTGAATTGATGTCCTATGACATAGCTATGTCAATATATAACTACTTTGCTTTGAGAATTTATGGACAATAAGAAAATCGGGACGCTTTCCACTTTCCAGTCAGTGATTAAAACGTTATTTATTTTTAACTAATTTAAATTATAAAATTAATTAGTTATTCCATATTATTCGTTAGCAATAAAAAAAATATAGACGTCTAAAACAATAATTTCCTAGCCTGGTTGACCAATTTCTTCTTCACTTGGTGCCTCATACAAAATTTGACATTTAGCCTTTTCTTTTCTCTATCCAGCATATTCCATTTCTTCAAACAAAAGATATAACCACAGAAAATCAATATACGTGTGTGCATTTATATACAAAAAAAAAATCGAAAAGTATAAGGAAAGAATAAAAATGTAAATTAAATAATTGCAGTTTTTAAAAGTAAAAAAAAGAAAAAGAAAAACTAAATTAAATATTAGGTTGGTAAAAAATAATGACGTAATAATGTCGTTTTTTGACAATAAAAAATACGTCAAAAAACGACATTATTACGTCATTATTTTTGCACCAACCTAATAATTACAGTTTTTTAAATTTGACTCAAATTATTGGAAATGTATATTAACTGCGACTAATTATCAACGTCATCCCGAAAAAAATCTTGCTAGCCAGGAAACCTTAAAGGAGGATCCTCAAAAGGGCTAAGAAGGGAGAAGTTTTTTTTTTTTTTTACTTTGGCATTCATTATTCATTCATTCTTTCAAGTGGAAGAGCTACCAGGCATTTTTTCTAGAAATTTTAGTATTCAAAATAGACACATCGGTCTTTATCTTCAACAAAACGAGGTCTGTCTCCCCACTAAGACAAATTGTGACACAAGGTCAGTTTTTAAACGGCCCTCAAACATTGTTCAGCATTCCATGAAAAAAACAAACCTATCATCCTTGAATTTTTACACTTGCAGGACACTGTGTACAGCTGTACACGTAAAAAACTTAAACAGGTCTGTTAAGTTTTAAAGATAAACTTACTACTACCTGCTTGATATGGTTAAAAAAAAAAACAATTGTTGATAGTTTTTAAACTGAACTCTCTCTCTAATGATTTTATTTTTATCGTCTACGTAGTTAATAGTTGGAAAAAAGTTCTGGTGATATGGACCGAGAAAAAATAGCTTGACTCTGTCAACGTTGACCTGTTTTATCACGTGGCCTTAATCTCCGCTGCTGTGGCGGCGGTGGCGACGACGACTCTCTGGTGTAGTTTTATCACACACCCAGTCGAGATAGTCGCCTTTTCTTTTTTAAGCCTTTTTTTAATCTATAGTTTAAATTTTTTTTTTTTACCACAAACAATACTTGTGTTTGTTCTTTAAAGATAGAAATGTTTTATTAACTTTACTCGCGTTACAAGATGACCACACGATGTTTTGAAGTATAATTTG
The DNA here is from genome assembly GCA_963932145.1 of Acanthosepion lycidas. Taxonomy (NCBI): domain Eukaryota; kingdom Metazoa; phylum Mollusca; class Cephalopoda; order Sepiida; family Sepiidae; genus Acanthosepion; species Acanthosepion lycidas. The sequence goes on along the minus strand of OZ010587.1, from coordinate 113,112,369 downwards.
GTACCAAACACAAACAAGATGACAATGGCAAACACAACTCAAGTTGAGCAACCTTCACACAACCGAGAGAAAGAAAAATTTTCACCTCGACGACATAAAAATGATGGCTATGTGGACATGGTAAATGAAGACAAAAGCTTTAAGCTACCAGACGAAAATGACAAAAAAACTCCAGTTACAAAATTCGTTTTAATTTTAACCTTTTTTTCCGCCATCGGAGGCTTTTTATTTGGCTATGATACCGGTGTTGTGTCTGGGGCCCTGTTACTTTTAGGCAAAAACTTTCAAATGAGTACCATTTCCAAAGAATTGTTTGTAAGTGTCACTATTGTATTGGCCTGTTTGTTTTCTCTTGTTGGTGGAGTTTTGAATGACTGGGTCGGTCGCAAACCAACGACCCTGTTGGCCAGTCTTGTGTTTACCGTTGGGGCCCTTTTGTTGGGGTTTGCCCCCAATTTGGTTACGCTAATTATTGGCCGAGCAATCATAGGAATTGGGATAGGTAAGTTAAAAAAATGGATTTATATATTTTTCATTCCGAGTGTCTCTTTCTAGTCTCGTATGAATACAAACAACAATTCTTCTCTAGTTTATGGCAGTTTTATTTAGTTTCTTTTTTTTTCTCAAAAGTTTTTTTTTTACCAAGCGCATACCAACGGATTTATTTTCTGTACTAATAAGTACAGAAAATAAATCCGTTGGTATAATCCAAGTGGATTCTAAAAAAAACTGATTCACAAAAAGCGCTCAATGTCAGAGCATAAATTTTAAACGCAACAAAATCCAAAATTTTACCTCATATGGTAATTTAGGATTTATTTGTTGTGTAAAATTAAAATAATATAAACTTTCGTTAAAATCTTCATTTGATTAATAAACCCTACATGATGTATTGTAAAAGAATCAATAATCATGTTTTGTTTTGCTTTCTTTTCTTTTTTTCCAATTATTTCTTCTTACCTGCCTCTTGATTAAATGACGGAAGTGTAAAAATGAAAGTAAATATTTGTCGATTTTGAACTTCCGTGAAAGATGTTTATTTTTTTTTAATTTTTGTTTCATAAATGAAAACTGTTTGAGAGGAGAAAAAAAAAAAAAAAAAACACCTCTTCGTACATCATGTTTTACGGCACTGAGTAGCATTAGGTTATTAATTTTTTTTAAAGATAAGAAGAAAAAAGTTAATTTATCTTTTTAAACCATTTTTTTACTCTTCTTAGGGAATTTGAGTAACAACACCATCATAAAAATTCTTTACCCCCCCCCCTACTATTTTCAGTCGTACAATAATTAACCACTTTGGCCTTAAGAAATCATAAAAATAAATCTCTAATGGTCTCTGTTCGAGTTCCGAGTTCCATCGTCATTTCTAACCAACCTCTCCTGTTATTCCGACATTAATAAAAAAATTTCCTATAAGTTTAAATAAAAAAAAAAAAACAACCCAGTCCTTCGTTGATTTTCGTTCTTTTTTTTTTTTTTCCTGCTCTTTATTTTCCAGCAGTCGAACAACTGGTGTTTGTACAAAGATTTTTAATGTTTCTTTACTTTTTAGTTTTTTTTTTAGTCTTTCTCAATCAACTTGATCAGTAATTTTTTTTTTTTTTTTTATGAAAGAAATCCGAAGAAGAAAAAAAATCAATTTTACAGTTTACTCTGTTACCCTTGATGAAAAGTGTGACATTAAAAAAGAAATATACACAAGAATTCATAGTTGCTTCTTGAGGAACAAAGAAATAGTAATAAAAAAAATATAACTTTAAAGTTATTTCAGTACTCAAGGAAGGGCCTTGGGCCAAGTTATTGAAATAACCAGTTGCTTCTTGAAACAATTGTTTTTTAGTTTGTTTTTATATTATTAATTGTCTTGAATAAAAACTTAAAAAGTGATTCGTATGACGATGGTTAAATTCTGTGCTAACAGTTTCTTCCATCATACTTTCTTCTGGCTCTTTGCATTGATCTTCAAAAATTTAAATGCAATGTCAATCATTATCTTCTGTTTTCTAAATTTCTGTTCTTTTATTGTCCTCTTAATAGTGTTTTTAGTTATTTTTTTTTTTCACAAATGCTCAGTAACTCCTTGCATCTTAGTAGCGTTATTGTCTTGCTTGAAGTGAAATGATTTAAAAACAGAAGTTTTTAGTTTCTTGCTTCAATTCAATTGTTTGCTTTTAAAATTCAAATTTTAAATGGTGTGAATCAATTTCATAACCCAGTCTTAAAACTTGACAAGAATTTGCCTCTACAATATTACTTATTGGTGTTAGAATTTGAAGATTCTTACTTTAACCCCTGTGACTGGCACCAAATATAACATATATATGTGTGTGTGGGGGGGTATCTATATCTTATTTTATGATGTGGTCACTGCACCAGATATAATCCATTACTTGTGCTGGTTCCCAAATCCACTGTTTGGGTCTTGAATATCATTCCAAGGTGGTTACACTTTGGTGAAGATGACTTCTTTTCTTCATCAGAATATGTCATCTAGTTCATTGTGTACTTGTGACGAATTCATAAACCATGAATTTTAGCCAGTAGACTTTTTTTAATACATGTTGAGCTGAAGTTCCTGCGACACATAATGAGGAAAGAGGGCCTGGAGAATCTGATACTCACAGGTCAAATAGATTGAAAGAGAGACAAGGGAAAGCAGTACAAGACATATCTGATGAGCTTGAGCAGGTGGATGACAGAATGTGGTCTGGGGGAGGAAGCAGAAGGGAGGAACTTACTGAGAGCTGCAAGGGATAGAGGGAGGTGGAGAGCCATGATTGCCTATGCCCTGAAAGAAAGATGTCTGAATGGAGCATTCTGGTGTCTCTAACTACTCCAGCTGAACTCCTTCTCTTCACCTGCTACTGATAGTAATCAACTCTTTCATGCATGCGTCCTGGGTAAGACGTTAAACTACGTCCAGCAGCAAGGTCTCTGATCAGGAGGTTTTGAGGAGCGTGGAACCACTTCTTAATTGCTGGTGTTCCCAAGTCCACCCTGACCTGGGGTGGTAGCACCTGTTAGGGTCCCAGCTATGGGCAAACTGTTAACTATTACCAGCAATACTTTTTTGAAGAAAATTATTACCAGCTTTACAGTTTTGAAGAAAATATATTACCAGAAGAGATTTTTGACAAAACAAAATATTACCAGCAATAAAAATTCTTGTCAGCATTGAATAAGCCATTGAGGTTGATATGCCGTAAAACAAAATAAACCAAACCCATATAAACCAAAGAATACATACTCTATTCATACGAATCTATCCTAAAAATGTTGTCAGCATTAAATAACCCATTGAGGTTGATATGCCGTAAAACAAAATAAACCAAACCAATCTTTCATGCGCATACATATTCCGTTTATTAGACTTCTGCCAGAAAATAGATCAGATTAATTAGCATTTCAAACAAAAACCTTCTGTTGCATAACCCATATGGCCTTCAACAGTTTTTGCCTGGACTTTTAAGTTTTCAAAGATTTTTGTTTTTTTTTATTGATCGGTATCACCCCATACAAGGCAGTAAAGCTGCAAAAACAAGGGGTACTGGGTGTGAAAGAATTAGGAACAGAAACATTAATAATGAGCGGGAAGAGAAAAGAGTAATCAGGAGGTAGCGATTCGCAGTGTTTTTAAATTTTTTCAGATTAAAGTTGACTGGAAAGCATGGATCCAGAAGGGAGTTCCACAAGTAAGAAGTGTGAAAAAGGACCCTATTATCATAGAATTTACAGCTACATCTATCCAACTCAACTGTAATATCTCAAGGTTGATCCTGGTTTGATCAATGGAGTGATCCCTTACTCCATGTGATTATTTTGATTATAAGGAGGCCAAGATCAGTTTGTCACAGGTATCTTCATGTTGGGCTGGTCCAAGTTGAGTGAAGTCATACAATAAAATTGGAAAAAAAAAAACAGCACTCGAAATATATACAAAAATAATTACTATTTTTTATATCAATTCTGCGTACAAGGGTACGTTAGTTGCTGTTGTCGACCCCAACCTGTTCTTAAATCAGATGCAACACTTGGGTAAGCTGTAAGTTTTTGGCTAGCAGAGTTATCGAAATTTGTTTTACTGTTTTGGTAAGTTTGGCTCAAGGCTGATGTCTGAGGTTCTTGTGTTTGGTTTCCCTTCTCAACTGTCAGCTCGCAACTCCGACTCTACTCAACTCAACTGTCAAACTGAACTGTCTGAATGGCTTTTACGCATTCATTTTCATAGATTTCAACTAGAACCCAGTGTGGGGCAAGATGTAGGCTAGGTTTCCGTGAATCTCTGATTTTCAACAAAAGTCTATTATTTTTGGTCTTGAGAAATCAAATTAGTTTCATAATTTTGGGGAATTCTCCCTCTCTCATTGGGGGTGGGTGGTTGGAGACATCGCTCCACCAGGCTGCCTCCACCTTCTCTTAGTACCATCTCTCACTATTGCTCCCCAGTGGGTGTGAGCAGATCCTTCAACTTCCTTAATGTCTTCTCTGTGCCTGCTACCCTTCAGTGGGTGCAGACAATCCCCTCATCCTTCCTTGATTGCTCTTCTGTGCTTGTCACCTCCAATATTTGGTCAGAAATTGATAAAAAAAAATATGGTTTCAAATATACTTTTCTCATAAATGAATTGACACCACATTTGGCTCTCTCACCTCTGACCCAAGAGACACTTTCCCAGGGAAACTTTTTCAACTCCCATTATCATGACCATTATTCAGCCGCAGGTGTTCAATTCATTGTTTGTTTTCATTCTGACATACTGCAAAATAATCAGGCATTGGTTGTCAACAGCTGATTTGTTTGTACAAACTGAGAATCACTTTCAAGCAGACATTTGGTTCATTGTACATATTTCAATTCTCTGGGAATGATTCTTGCTATCAGCCTATTTTTCTGGTATTAGCTAAACCTTTTCATGCTAAGTCATTCATTATTATCTCATTTTCAAGTTGCCATTTTGATTATTAATTACCAGCAACCCAAATAATACCACATATGTTCATATAAAATTTTAGTTAAATTCTTAGAGGTTTCACACACACACACACTATATACCTTCTTGCAATCATGGTTTCTGCCAATTGAATTGACACATTTGGCTCTCATTTCTGACCCAAGAGACACTTTGCCAGGGAAATTTTTAGTGATCAGCCACAGGTGTTCAATTCATTGTTTTTCATTCTGATATCCTACGAAATGAATTCATTTACTTTTAACTCAATTGAAAATTTAAATCCATAAAATATTTATAAGGAAGGCATTGGAAGAGTCTGAACTTAAAGTAAGATTTACTAAGATTGACATCTCTGGTGCAACTCTCTAGGAAGTTGACATGACTAGTGATTTTTTTTTTTTTTTTTCTTTCTTTTCAAAAGTCCACAGGTTTCCAGTCATTCTAAGGTTATTTCATGTTATTTTAACCAATAAATGTACCCCCCCCCATATTTTTTTTCATTTTGATATTTGTTATAGCTCTTATAGTCATTAGAAAATTCTATCAAATTTAAGTGCAAATTCCATCCACTGGCCAGAAATTAATGAAATCTGATACCCTTATAGATTTTTAGTCAAGGGATCCAAATACCTGTTTAGAATTTTACAGGGAGTAACCAAAAAGTAGGTATTCGCAGTTTTCTGAAGAGAAAAAAAATTTTTTAATTTTTAGGTGGCTGACCAAATGGAAAAGTTGAGAAATATCATCTTCAGTCCCTAAAATTAGCAAAAGGTGGCACAACATTTGGGGAATAAACCTCAACAAATTTCATTAACTGTCTCTCAAACCTACCATTTTTAGATCTTTTAATAGGTTTTTTCATTGTAATTTTGCAATTATGGTCTTCTAATATTGACTGCGTCTGCTAAAAGTGAAGACATCTGGAGGTAAGAAAATATTACATAGTATTTGGGGAATTCATTCCCTAAGTTTTAACATGTGGAGAAGTGGAAAAATTAGGCATGGCTGACCACATATGTAGAGAGAAGGGAGATCACCGCTCTCTATGGGATCAGGTTGAGATCATAGACAAAGAACACCATTGGAAAATTTGTAAACTTAAGGAATCAGCACATATGCTAGGCCACAAAAATTGCCTGAGCTGACCAAGCATAGAAATGAATACAATATGGGAACCAGTAATAAGGAGTGCCAGAGAAAAGCAATAATAACCAAAAAAAAAAAAAAAGAAAAGTTGCAATATGAGCTCTGGTAAAAACATGAAATTGTAACAGCAAAAAAATTGCAATATGAGCACTGGTAAAAATGGTTGCTGAAGACAGGTTTATAATTACCCAGAAATTCATACACAGATGCCGTCAAGGACACACTGCACAGGACCCAAAGAGTGTGAGTTCAATAGCTGGTTAAGGCAGTGGAGAACTTTCAGAGGGAAAATTAGCAGGAGATAACTGATAACTGACATCCATTAAACATGGCACGTAGAACTAGAATAGTCTACCCCAGTGAGCGAAATAAAGGGTTAAGTTTGATATTCCAACCACCTGAAGAAGGCATGAGCATACAACGGCCGAAACGTTGTAATAAATATTGCGACAAAAATGTAGCAATTCTGGTAAAAATTCATTATTCATTGAAACAAATATTTTTCTTAAGTTAATAGTGTCCTTAATAAATCTTATTTATAAAAGCAATTAAAAGCTTTTCTAATGAAATAATGTCATAGTTTTATTGCATTTTTTTATTTTACAATTCAGAACAGATATTTGGTAAATGGTGTTTCTGTTTGACAAAAACGAATTGATGATTTAAATTCTCCAAGGAATCCTGCTTTTAAATAATATAAATATGAAGTTCCTGAAATTTTAATTTTTCAAAATTCCATAAAATTAATTAGAGGCAACGGCTATAAAAAAGAAAAAAAATATTTTACCAAGATTTTCTAAAAAGAAATATTTTTAAAATAAACTAATTCATTTGTGAATTTGTGCTGAAAATTTCAGTAAAATCCAACAATTTGATTTTTGCAAGAATTTCCCAAATGTTTGTTACTGAAAAAAAAAAAGATTCTAAATTTGCCATACTAATCTTTGGTCTACTGTTGACACTAGAAAAACAAGATTTTTAATCAACATTTTGAACATGCTACAAAACTTTAATAAAATAATCAAAAAAATATTTTGTTCTTTCCTTTTAATAATAACATAAACATTTTCACAATAAAACTTTGTTTTTATCAAGTTTGGGGTCATTTTCATCATTGCCCATTTTTTTTAGCAAAAAAGGGGGAGGTTTATTTATTATATATATATAAGTGAACATTGAAGTCAACACTTAAAGTCAACAGTCGGTTTCATGCTAGACGTAATCGTTAGGGCTGACGATTGCATCTAGCATGAAACTGACTATTGCCTCTAAGTGTTGACTTCAATGTTCACTTTTATATTTACACATGCTCTGATATTGAGTACTTTATCTGATAAATATAGCACATCTTAAGACAATATTTCTTCATATGGCGGGGGGGGGTTAAATCTGAAAGAATGATAGAATAAGAAACAAATAGGAAATGTTTATAATTTAACATTTTGCTGTTATTTAAACATCATCTGAAATGAATTATGGAAGAGAAAGTTCTGTTACTTTGAGTTCTGTATTTGTTTTTCATTGGACTTCATGTGTTTATGTCTTGTGATCTTTGTGTGTGGATTCTAATGTTGACATTTTTTGTGTCTGTCTGGTCGTGTCTGTTTTTAATTCTGATGTGATCAGAAGTGTGGATAAATTGTCTTCAGTTCATCTGTTTCTGTTTTGTTCAAGAATTGTCTGTTATTATCAAAAATTGGGTATTGCCATTGTGGTAGACAAGATTTTCTTGGCTACTTCATAGCATTCTGTAAAGCACTTGAATTGGAATCAGTTCAAATTAACACCATATATAATGAATGGTTAAACATATATTCAATATTTATGTATTTTATATACACACACATACATTAATTTGTAATTAAATACGTATATATCTTTATTTTTGATAAGTTAGCTTTAGGCTGTTATCTTTCAAATAAAAACAAAATTTAATTTCAAAGGAGACATTTAAATTATCCAAAATGTGTTTTAAACTTTTCTTCAATAAGTTCGTAGTGATACTAATTAATGACAATTAAAAGATCTAATTTTATAATTTTTTTTATGGACAAATGTCACAAATGAGTTTGAGCAAAATTTAAAGAACTAAGAATATATTCAGTTTATTTTTAATTTTAATATTTCACTTAATTTTTAAAGAAAATAAGAATAACTGAAGCAACAGCAATTTGAATAAAATAGTTTTATTTTAGGTACCACCAAAATGGATACTTTTTTTCTGCAATGAAAGCAAAAAATTGACACCCTCTGTTTTAAAACATTTGCCAAAAATTAAGGAATTATCCGATTCAAGCAAAATTTTCAGGTCTTTTGCTCAATAGGTTATTTTATTAGAAAACCTTTGAAATATTTTGTGGGGATAGGTCCCCCTCCAATCCTTTTGTGTATAATTTTAATTTGGGTGGGTGAGTCTTCATCCAGATTTTTTAGTTATATAAAAAGAAATCCCTGAAGATATTTCAGTAAAACATTTATGCAATATACATTTTGAACATATGGAAAATTCAGCATGCATCTTGCAAAAACGGTTCAATAAAAGTCAAAAATTAATAATTTTTCCCATTTTTAGAAGTGTATAAAGACTACCAAATATCAATTTGATTTCTTAGAATGCAAACCAGCATTGATGAACCAGCATTGGCAAATTATACCATATGGGCAAAAATTGACTCCAAATCAAGGCCTGAACTAAGATTTTAAGGGGACTAACATTTTAATGGTACCTGTTTGAATTTCTGAAAATTTGGTTGAGTTGATATGCAATTATACAATGCATGCATATATATATATATATATATATATATATATATATATATATATATATATATATATATATATATATATATATATACACACACACACACACACACACACACAAAGATAAAAGACAATAGGAAAACTTTAAAAAGAAACAAGTAACTAAAGCTGAGTAGAGTATTGCAAGAGAGGAGGATTTCTTTGGTAACAAAGAAAAAAATACTGAGCTTTTACATGACATCTGTTGCAAATGTTGGACGATTTTCTCAAAGATGAAGAAGACTCTAGGTGATAGAAACGTGGTTCTACAGAAGGATGCTAAGGATATCATGGACAACGTGTGTGAGCAACGATGAGGTCTTAGAGAGGTTGCAAACAAGGAGGAGGCTTATACTTAACATCAGGAAGAGGCAGCTGAAGTTTCTGGGACACATAATGAGGAAGGAGGGCCTGGAGAATCTGATACTCACGGGTCAAATAGAGGGAAAGAGAGACGAGGGAAAGTAGCCTACTTCAGAAATATTATTGCTATTAGTATTTGAGGATCTGAGTATATCCATAATGGTTCTGTAAGTGTTTGTGACTATTTGATTATTTAGATGGGATAGGTTGTTCTGGATAGTGGACGTGACAGAGTTGGTCGGTAGTATTATGCATCTGTTTTCATGTCATTTATTATTGCGGATTATGTTATTTTTGTTTCGGATGTATATTTTGTATGCCTTTCTTCTTGCGTTGTGGATAAAATAAATTGCCAAAACTGTTCCTCCCAATATATTGGAGAAAGAAGCAGAAATTTTAAAAAATGCATCTCTGAGCACAAAAACCTCACAAAAAGCAACTTAACTAATGCACTAGTCACACATTGAAATAAATTCAACCACAATTTTGATTTTAAAAATGCTACACTCATAAAAAAAGAAAATAACTCACTCAGAAGGAAAATCCTTGAGAGTGTCGCCATTTAATATTATTCAAATATTAATCTACACCCAGGTTTTTTTCTGATATCCCCTTTCTAACAGAATTACTATTCTCCCAGGCAAACGTACACAACTGTATCAAGAAATCAAAAGAAAATGGTTGAATCTGTCAACACAACAATAAAAACAATATTTCCATGTGACAGTACTTGACGTAATTTTCTGTTGACAATATGAATACAATAGCGTTTTCTAAATTCTTCTAAGGACATTTTGTTTTGTTGTTAATAGTTACTTTGTTTTAATAAATTCATTTTGTCTTGCCTTGAAAAAGTCCACATTGGACGAAACATGTCAGCTAATACAGTTTTTCTTTATACATAGTTTTTTTCTACAGGTTAACTCTGTTTTAGTGGATACTTGTATTTGAGTAGATGCTCCATTTATTTATTAAACACTATATTTATTTCTGTCTACTGGCCCAAATATTAGAGAAATTTTATTAGAGAAAAATATGCGCTCTTCGGCAGGATTCAAACTTGCATTTCTCTAGGGGAAACCGTCATTAGATCTGCTGTGCTTTGACCTCTCAGCTACGGTTTATGTCAATGACCAAGATATATATATATATATATATATATATATACACACACACAAAATTCTTGACATCTCATAACTTAGTTACCTTCCCTGAAGTGTTACTTAGCTAATTGTACTAAACTCAGTGTTCTTCACTTCACCAGTAAAAACTTTAACTTTCAGATGAACACAGCAATTTTGTCTCTGAAAATGATGAACACTACAATATTTGTCTTGAAGAAAACAACCTGAGGATGTCATTGTGCTAATGTTGAAAGTACTTGGAATAAATAACATGTATCAACACAGTAATTTTCTCTCCTCCTTCAATAATAATACCAAACAGCTTGTCTGTGAATATGATAGGATCTAATTGAAAATAAGTAGTCAAAACTTGTCTAAATTATTCAATGAAACATGTCACCAAAATATATGCTGTGTGTTTGTGTATATGTATATATATATATATATATATATATATATATATATATATATATATACGCGCACACCCAGGGATACTTAAATGCTCTTGGTCCAATCCACTTCTCAAGACCAGTATTCTAATATTTTGTCAATGAAAAACTGATTTTGGTGGAAGTGTTGGGCCAAGAAATTTTCAGCACCCTTCAGATTTATACTTCGCACATGTGCATTTAAGGCATTAGTCTTCCAATAATCCAGTTTTGATTAGAGACAGTTGGCAAGCAATGTTTAATAATTTGGTAATTAATTTTCTTATTTACATTCCAAATGGTGTGTAGGAGTGGGGGGTGGTGTCATATATCTGAATTTAATGAAAACTATTAGATTGGTGCAAAAATAATGACGTAATAATGTCGTTTTTTTGACATTAAAAAATATGTAAAAAACGACATTATTACGTCATTATTTTTGCACCAACCTAATAAATATGGTCTTGCTCAACTGGGACATGGAATTTTAAACATATTTGTTTGTTTAGCAGTTCTTTTTTTTATTTTTTATCTGATTTCAATAATGGCAACTGCCTTTGTAGCTGAAACAGCAAAGTACCTGTTGTTAGCACCTTTTTATTAACTGAAACATTTATTCACTATTATTAATTTTTTACTTCTTAGTTTTGTTTCTTTTTATTGAAACTAAACACCAATCTATGGAGGACAGAAAACTGGATTAGAAGTGAAAGAAATAAACCACTAGGTGAGATTCAAACTCTCGTTTAGTATTAGCATGAAGAAGAAACGGGAGGGGCATGTTGAAAAGAAGGTGGGGGTGGTGCAAATCCTCTTTAGTGAACTCTCTTTTCAATTGAAGCTTATCAAAGGGTCATTGATTAATCTCAAAGATTAAACAATCAAACATAATTATGAATAAAAATGAGGTAACAATGTTCTAAAAATAATCCTTATCTGTTACCTCATTATAAAAAATAACAACTGAGGAAGACTTAGTATGTTAACTTAAGTAATTCCAGTCAGTTTTAGCAAAGAGAATCTTTTTTTGGTTACAAAGACAGCTGGCATCTAGAAATAGAGATTCAAGGATCTTTTACTGAACATGCACCACAAGGAATTTTGAAACTTATCTGAAAAAATGTTATTGCAAACAGGCATATTGATGAGATGTTGGCCAATTACTGAACCTGAAATCTGTGTATCTGTGTTAATATTGTCCACTGATACAATTGGCCATTTCTAATCCAGAATGGAAAATTCTGCTTATTCCAGGATTTCAGTCATTGTGACGCATGTCCAATGTAACTAGGTTCACACTGACACATAAAAATATAAGCCAGAACTTTTAAAGCAGGGGGTGGTGGGGGCATTGTCATTGCTAATGGAAATAAAAGCCTTGCTAGGGTTAACATGATGTGTAAATTGGAAAGCAGTGAGTGGAAGACTTGATAATTTTTGGTGAAACTGAAGGCTGTCCAGACAAGAGGATTTTAAGTCAGTTGAACATTTAGATGGCCTAAACCTTTTGTCAGGGGTGGGGGAGAATTTTGATAAAATCTCTCCACCATATCTGAGCTGTTACTTGTATGACCGGACCTGATGAAATCCAATTCAGAAAAAACCTACACGAAAAACAGATCATTAATGTACGATGGACTAAGGTGGCGATAAAGTTAATTTGTGTAGAATTAAAAGAGCCACCATGCAAATAGTTGAGAAAAAGTAGATATTGGTAACAAAGCCAGAATGAATCTTTTCAATCTAAATGTCTAGAGAAGTGTCAACTTTCTCTGCCATAATGTAAACAAGAGCCGAATGTAAAACATTGAGTTATTAAAAAATTTTCAAAGCTTCAGTTTCTTTATCAAACATATCATCAATGTATAAGAAATAAAGGGAAGATTTGTTGAAATAAACACTGTCTATGGAAACCCACAAATATTAGCCATTGATGATCCAAGAATCTTATCCATATCTGTTTATGTATGATATTAAAAGTAATCTCAACAGAACAATATGTAGCAAGCTCCATTAATTCAATAAAATTTGGTTCTAGTATAGGCAGGCTATACTTAAGTTTTGTACGATCAAGAAATTGTTTAAAATCATTTCTTCTAACCTCAGAAAACTTGTCTCTCATTGGTTAGTGCCCTGTGTTTTGAACCACCAGAATTTCAAGGCTCAAAGGTCGAATGTAGCATTGTGTCGTCCCATATTTGATTATTTTACATTTTCTTTTTCATATGTATGCTAGTCGTATTGATAGTAGAAATGATTTATTTCATATTTTTATTAAATGAAACATTATAAATTGTTGATTTCTGTTTTTTTTATTTTCAGCTCCGCCCCTTACCATAGGTTAAATAGTAGGACTGGTTTCTAAAAAAATTGTTGTCCTTTTCAAAACTAATTGTTAATACAATATTCAGTCACAAAATAAAAAAAAAATATCCTTACAATTCAAAATATGTTTTGGCTTTAAAGAACGCATCACTAGTTGATAAGTCATAAAAAACAAATTGATCGATCAATCAGTTAATTTTAAAACTTGCTTTTCACTGCAACTTCTCAGACCAAGTGTTTGACTATCTCTATTACAAATTTGCATTTATTACTGATAGTTTTCTGAAAAAGAAATGAAAATTCTAACCCTACCTGTCATGAGTAAACATAAAGAACAAAAGCAATATGGTGTCAATTGGTGGGTGGGGGGAGAAAATTAAGGCAAAGGCAACAAGGTTAGATTTGATCTTCTATCAGACGTAAAACTCTAGTAAAAAAAGTGGGATAAGAGTTCAAATCTTATTAAGAGGCCCTACCTCATCTTTATAACATCACATAAAAATGATGGCCTGAGTAGTTACAATGAAAGTAAACTAAAAATATGATGCAAGAAATACAAGTCAAAAATGACTGTTGCCAGTGCTTCATTTAGTAAAAACGAAGATGATATTACTATTGCCTTTATTTTGTTGCTTAACTTAAATTTTTAAAACAGATCTATTTGATCTATGGAAAAGATTAAAATGATTACCCTTTCATATGATCGTAATTTTAAATTTGTGTTGTGATAACATTTCATTTTAGAGTTTCATATTTCTTGTCTTCAAATGCATTAAAATTAAATAAATAAAAGCCTCTTTTAATTTATTTGCTGTTTTCTCCAGGCCTTGCTTCCACCACTGTCCCAGTGTACATAGCTGAATGTGCCCCTGCTCACTTGCGGGGTCAGTTGGTCACATTAAATAATCTGTTTATCACAGGGGGTCAATTTGTTGCAAGTCTGGTGGATGGGGCATTCAGTTATGACCGACAGAATGGATGGAGGTAAGTCAAAATTATGAGCCTTCTTTATTATTATTATTATTATTATTATATATATATATTTTTTTAATGCTTTCTACTGTATTCTCTCTCTCTCTCTCTCTCATATACACACACACACACACACACACACAACACTCACATATATCATCAGCCATTGCTGGTCTAAGCAAAAGGCTTTTCCCAAATTCTTCCATAACCACCATGAATGCTATTCTTTCATGTCTGAACAGCAAATCCTTTTGTTACCTCTCTCTCTCTCTCTGTTCTCTTCTAACTACATATTTGTTGTCCATTGTGTACCAATCGAGCAACCTTTTACTCCATCTGTTATCTTTTCTTCTTGTTCATTTCTATGTTTTTGTTGGTTAATCCCTTTTCAATGGTCTTTCCATTGATCTTTGTACCATTTCCACATTTCACATAGACCCATCATAGCTGGCATTATACGTTTATACACTTTACGGTTTGATCATATTGCAAATGTGCTTTTCATTATGCTTCAGTTTTTAATAAATACTTTCCATCCTTTCATTAGACATCATTTCATTTTTCTGGTTTGTCTTTATCACCTGTGTTGGGTAAAATGCATTCTTGACCCCACCCTCCATCTAATTCTTTTTTGTTTTATTTCTGTTCATTATTAAATATACTTTTAGATGCTGAATACAAGTGTAGTGTCTTAATTGCGATGGGGGATGTCAATATGCATTGAATGGGATGTGGTTTTAATAAAAAGGGGGGTTTGAAAAATTGAAAAATGTCAAAAAAAAATGTCAAATTAACCGATTTGTATTAGGATTAGGGAGAGAACATGAAGATACAGATAAAGAGTGATAGAAGAACAGAGGGGATAACATAATGGATAATCTTATTTATCAACACCCAAGGGATAAGTCATTATCCTGTCATCTTGAATAACTAGAAAAAAAAACTGATTAAAATGCAGATTTTACTCGAACTAGTCATTTTATAATAAATACTAATTTGCAGCCAATTATTTTAGAAAAATTTAAACTTATTTAAATTATTCATAAGTTTAAACTTATTTTTAGTTATTCATTATTAAGGCTTTGATATTAAAATATTTTAATTAAATAAAAATCTACACACTGTTTAATTCAACAATTAAAATATCTTTTAGAAATATATAAAATGTGCCCTTTAAAAGAAAAACTTTATGAAATTTAAAAATATTCATAATTTTATATCTGTAATAAAAATAAAAATAAATTAATTAAAATAAATTAAAAAAATAAATTAATTAAAATAAATTAAAAAAATAAATTAAAATAAATAAATTAAAATAAATAAATTAAAATAAATAAAAAAAAAAAAAATAAAATAAAATAGTGGCCATAGAATGGTATTTATAAGACCTGGATTTTGCCCCCCATTAAATATTTGAATATGTTTGAGTATTTATTTAGAAACACATTATGAAACACGTTTCAGAAATAGATAGAGAGAAATAATGAAAACAAAAAACTCAAAATTTGAAAAAGGAAAAAAATGGGGAAATTTATAACAAATAATGATTTGTAAAGGATATGAGGTGGGGGGTGTAGGTGGAAGAGTACCTTTTTGGGGAATATCAATTAAGAAACCAGTCTTAACCAGACTGTAATGGCTGAATTTCTGGGACTTTGCTTCCACCAAAACATGCTATACTCCATCTCCAAACCTGTAAGCTCAGCACTTTGGCCCTAACCTCCAGTCTCTCAATGTCTTTGCAAATAATTTCAAAGTCTGTCAAGTGCTTTCTCATCTGCTCTTCAGAAGCCATATTTTCATTAATGTAAATGTCCCTTGATGCATAATGAAGTATCCTTCTAATAGAGTTATCTTGGAATAAAAACTGTCTCAAGGACTGCCCTCATTATGAGAGAGATCACATTTAGTTTGAAGCCTGAGTCAGTATCTTTGTCCTTTTGAAAGCACAGTCTGGGACTTGTGGATGTGTACCTGTAGATATGCTTTCCTTAGTATCAGTCTATATTTCCGAGATGAGGTATTATGTACACTATTTACATTATTCGGACTATTGTCCTCATCTTTGTCACCATGTTTATTACAACGTTTTGTCCGTTGTACGCTCCAGCCTTCTTCAGTTGATTAGAATGTCAGACTGAACCCTTTATTTCGTTCGCTGAAGTAGACTGTTCTAGTTCCACATGCCATGATGTCCTTAAGGACACTTGGCACAGTGGATAAAGGTGCTGGTTAGATCCAGTAACAAGACCCAAAGAGTTGTGAGTTCAATACTCGATTAAGACAGTGGAGAACTTTGAGACTTGAATTAACAGGAGATAACTGATAACTGACATCCATTAGACATGGCACGTGGAACTAGAACAATCTACCCTAGCGAGCGAAATAAAGGGTTCAGTTTGACATTCCAACCACCTGAAGAAGGCCACAGTGTACAACGGCTGAAATGTTGTGATAAAGATGAGGACAATAGTCTGAATAATGTTATTAGACTGGTGCAAAAATAATGACGTAATAATGTCGTTTTTTTTACGTTAAAAAATATGTCAAAAGACGTCATTATTACATCATTATTTTTGCACCAACCTAATAATAGCTAACCAATTTGCTATTCCCATTTTCTATGTTATTTTGTCTTTCCCACAAAACCTTCCAATTTATTCTTGATTTCTCCTTGAAATTTTTTCTTTTATTTGGAAATGTTGTTGTTTTTACATTCATTCTAAATCTCACCATTCTCTGATCACTTCTCATATTTGTTCATGATGGATATGTCTTTAATTGTACAGCATTTGTCAGCCGTTATGAACTCAGTTGAACTTCTTATTTTTCCTTTGGTCTTTTTCAGTTCCATCTTTTATGCTTCTTTTTATTTGAAAATGTTTTTAGAATTATTGAAAAGTTTACTAACATTGTGTATATCATTTGTCTTTTCTAACTTTTTCTATAATAGATCCTTTTCTTTCTTCTTTTCCCTACTGAAGTCTCTCATCAAAATGGTACCTTGTCCTGGGTATGATATCCAACAGCAAGGCCTCTGATCAGGAGGTTTTGAGGAGTATGGAACCACCTCTTAATTGCTGGTGTTCCCAGGTCCACTCTGATCCAGGCTGGTAGCACCTGTTAGGGTCCCAGCTATGGGCATATAGTGAACTCCCAGTTTAGCCCATGTCCTGATGTCCTGGGTATGACGATAAACTACATTTGAGTCCATGGGTATGACGGTAAACTGGGTATGGCGATATTCTACATCTAATAGAAAGGCCGTTTTTGAAAACATAAGGTTGTTGGCTCTACGTTTTAGGGAAAATAGTATTACCAGCTATACGTTTTCGAAGGAATAATGTGGCCAGCAGTGTTTTTGAAAAACGATATTACCAGCTATTCGTTTTTGGAAAAATATTACCAGCTATACATTTTTGAAAAATAATATTGCCAGCTATATGCTTAAAAAAAACAAAAAAACAAAAATGAAAAAAAAAATGAAAAATATTACCAGCTATACATTTTTTAACAAAACGTTATTCAATGGGGTCAAAAACTGTGAAAGTGTAAAAATGGTTTTAATACCAGAAACTCTCTGTAAAAAATTATTATCTTCAATACATTTTTGAAAACCAAATGTTGACAGCAATGCATTTTTGAAAGAAAAAAAATCTTAAACAAACCTTAAAACACAAAGTAATCCAATGAACCAAATAGGAAAACAATGATCACAAATACACATAAGGTACTTCAATGGAACTGTAGAGAAATAAATAAAAAACTATTACCAGAAATAAATTTTTGGAAAAATACTATTACCAGCTATATATTTTTGAGGAAAGAAATATTGATAGAAATGGATTTCTAACAAAACAAAAATATTATTGAAAAAAGAAAAAAGTCGTCAGCATTAAATGACCCATTGAGGTTGATATGCCGTAAAACAAAACAAAACAAACAAAATGGTACCATTTGTTTCTTCTCTTCCTCAATTTCTTCACCTGAACTTTACATATTGTTCCATATTTTTAGAGAGTATTTTTAGCAGAATTCTATTATGATGCTGGCTGCTGTCGACATTTTTTATGTAACTCACAATTGTCACTATTGAGTAAAATCTGACAACATTAAACTTTTTATTCTCTTTATTTCCTGATAGTAAAATAGATGGTTATTTACGTTCAGCTTAGAGGGAGATTCTTCTCGTCTCTTGTGAGTATCATTCATACTTACTACATGTGCCAGGTAATGGTAGTTGGTCCAATTTGTAGTCATCAGTTTTGCTTTGAACTTTATTTGTATAAATCTTTGTGAGTGATTTTAATGTTAACATCTTTGTTTAGCATGGACAATCTGAAAGTGCATGAAGCCTTGCAGACCTTTTTTAGATTCTGATCCAAAAGAAACATTATGGTGTAGTTTTATCGTTTGGAGTTTTAGGAAGATAGTGGTTAATTGATTCCACCTGTTTCCACTAATGAATTGTTTACTCTTGATTTCTGTCGGCGATCTCAGAGATCCATCGTCCTTCAGTACTCATTGTATCTGGCCAGAATGAGTTGAGCCAAATGCTTGTTTTGATATAATTCCTGAGAAATATTTCATGCTGTTGGCACTGATGTTCTAGTTTTGTCAATTGTTTCCTTTTTTTTTTGTTAGGCAATTATAAACTAATTAACTCAACAAAAGCCGACTGCATGAGTCAGTCTTCCAAACTGAAATAATTCAGTCTGTGAACAATGGCTTAATTGCAAAGAATTTTCAGTTTCAATATAAGCTATTATTACAAATTGTTCCTTTTCCTGACAATTCTTGAAATGTATGCACATTTTAATTTTAGTAGCTTGTTAAATTTTTATTGTAAAATAGCAAAATCATAACTTACATTATCTACATTATTCGGACTGTTATCCTCATCTTCATTACCTTATTGACAATGTTTCGGCCATTGTACACTCCAGCCTTTTTCAGGTGCTTGGAATTTCGAATCGAACCCTTTATTTAGTCCACCAGGGTAGATTGTTCTAGTTCCACGTGCTATGCCTCTTCCAGATGTCTCAGTTATTTTCCCTTTAACTCGACTCCAAGTTTTGGTTCACCACTGTTGTGCACTGGTATTGAACTCCCAACTCTTTGGTTAGATCCAGTGACTAGAACCAATGTCTTAATCCACTGGGACATGAAGATGAGGATAATAGTTCAAATAATATAAATAATGCAAGTAATCATAAGACCTTATCTCAAAGATTATAGACAGATAACAAAATCATAAATGAATGAAAAAGAGGGAATGTTAATATGTGTGTAATTAACGACTTCAAATTATAAGAAGTTACATCAGAAAAATGATGTCTTTGGAGGACAGATGAGATATTTTTATATTGGAGACCAGTTTTATTTAGTAGAAGATGATTGGTAACTAAATATGGCAGATTAATAATACATCTGTGTAATGCAAGTTTACAATAAAGGTGTAAGTCAATTGGAATAAAGCTGCTTGAAGAATAATTTCTACTATCACTTATTAAACAGAAACGGTAGTGAATTTCTTCACTTTATATTCTATACTAATAAGTTCCAAGGTGACTTTTGTAGATGTGGACATTTCAAGTTTGTAAGATTTTTTTTTTTTTAATGAAATATTTTCATTATTTGTATTTGATTCCTATCAAATAAAATTCTTGTGTTGAACGACCAAATAACTAAACATCAGATATATTTTTCTCTTTTATGCAAGGAATGGTCAATTTTGGTCAAGCCAAGAATACTTTGACACTTCTTCAAAGTTTTACTTTATCTTATTCTTGCTTTTTATAACAACTGGCCAAATATGCTCTTCATCATCATTCTTCTTCTTATTATTATTATTACTATTTTGACTCCCTTGTATGTTTTATTATTCAGACCAACATATACAAGTATTATACTCAGCCATATTTCAGCCATTGTCCTTTTATTGGCCTTCTTCAGGTATCAGTCTTCATACTTGATAACCTTCTTGAAATTTTGAACAGAACCCTTTATTCAATTTACAGGATTGAATAGTTCTCATTTCATTTTCCTCCTGCTGAAGGGATTATGTTATGTTGGTACTCACCTGTCTTATTCAATCCATTTCTTCCACTAAACCCATGCGTAATTTTTCACTACTACCAGACCCATGGATTGAACTCAAAACTGTCAGGGAACCCAATATATTTTAACGAATGCTTTAATCCATTCATCTATATTTTCACTTACAAGAAGACTGGAGAGTACCTTGGCTGAAACAACAAAGTTGAGCACACTGGTTCAAATAGCAAAGTATATAATGATAATTGCTCATTTTAAAATTTCTGAAAAAAATTTAAGTTTTATTAGAATTTACTTGTTTATATCCCAAAGTTTATTTTATTGGTCATCTAGTGTGTATTGATACCGAGAATTGGAATAAAAGTAGTAATAAAATCTTACTGATTGTTCCAAATATGGGAAGAGGTTTTTATTTTTAAGTTTAAAATGAAGAAAATCTAGTAAAGTTTAATGTCTATTAAATGTTGATATGAATTTGACTTTAGTGCCTACAGATCTAGGATCTGCGGCACATATCTGAAAATGAACTGGGAACTTTTCAAGTCATGAAACAATGATCATTGTTTACTTAACAAAGTCTACTTTTATTTCTGTGCCTTCACTCAAAAACCTTACCTGTTAATCAATTTTAGAAAAACAGGTGTTCTCCAACTTGAGGACAATTTGTCACTCCAAATTTTTATAAGTACATAATAAAGATACTTATAATATCATTGTACTTATTTTATTCATAATGCTAGCTTTTGGTGAAACTGATATTATTTAAGAGAAATTCAAACAAAAAACAAATATTGTATAAACTGAGTTTTTCTGACTAGCGTCCTTATCTTGATTGTTATCATTACAATGTTTCAACTATAATACTCTTCAGGTGTCTGTTGTTGGTACTTCCAAGAATTTTACACCAAACTTTTTTTTTTTCCTCTATGAGTGTAGACGGTTCTCATGTCCATGCCAAGGGGGAAACGACTCATATCCGTTAATTCTTCCTTGCTAATTTGTCCTTGTGATATCACTCGTTTCTTCTAATGAATGGAAATATATGAAATTTTTTGCCCTACCCAGCCCAGGGATTGAGTACACAGCCACCAATATTTTATCTACTAAGCCATAGGGGACAATTCAGTGGTGGGAATTTGGAGCTTTAAACCTAATGTCATTTGTTTACCTATTTAATTAAAGTGAAGTATGATCAAGAGTTACATATCAAATTTTGTGCAGTTGTAGAGGGGGGCATACAAAGGTAAGATGTTGTCCCTAAAATTAAACCTGAAAGAACATTGGAAAACCATAATTGAAGGTGGGGGGGATGGTATGAACAAATGTGTATAGGAAAAAAAATGTATAGAGGAATCACCAGTCCTTCTAAAATGAAATTGGAATAACCAATAGAAAACAATGGAAGATAAGGCAGTTTAAAGAATCCGTACACACGCCAGGTTCTAATAATCTCATGAGAAAACCTAATTTAGAAATGAATGCCATATGAAAACTGTTATTTAAGGAAGAAAGAATATTAAACCTAAAATTTCAAAATTCCACTACTTAATTGCAAATTCAGTATCTGTCAATATGAACACTGGTAAAAAAATGCCTACTGAAGACATTAGGTTTATAATACCCAGAAATTCATACACAGATATCCTCAGTGGATAAGTGTTGGTTAGTTGTCTCCTGTTAATTCCCCTCTCCAAGTTCTCCACTGCCTTAACCAGGTATTGAACTCACACTCTTAAGGTTCTGTCACTGGATCTAACTAACACCTTTATTCACTGTGCCTTGTCTCCTTGAGTGGAATTAACAGGAGAAAACTGATAACTGACATCCGTTAGACATGGTACGTGGAACTAGAACGGTCTACCCCAGCGAGTGAAATAAAGGGTTCAGTTCGACATTCCATCGAATGAAGAAGGCTGCAGCATACAATGGCCGAAATGTTGTGATAGACATGGCGACAAAGATGAGGACAATAGTTTGTAAGTTTGTAAATAGAATTACAATTACATTTCAACACCATAAATATGTCTCCTCAGGTGATGTTAAACTATTGGCCAGAGGAGACACATTTACGGTCGAAGTTGAAGATAAATTTTAGAATTTACAGTACAGTACTTTCCAGCTGTAAAAATTTAACAAAGTCTATAAAAAGAAGAATTCTTTTAAAAAACAAAAAACAAATAGAGAGAAACAGCAAATTTCGATAAATGCGTGAAATGTCCTATGAACGATGAACGACACCTTGATGCAACAAAAAGGCAACAATGAATGTTGTTGTAATTACACGATGAACTGGTACAATGTTCAAAATTTGAATTTACAGATAGATTTTTTTTTGTATCGCTGAAAGTTCAGAGTGCGAATAATTTGATAGAGAGAATGGATAAGAATCTGTTAATCAGCCATGATGACTAATGATTAAACCTTTAATCATTGTATAAGCTTTGTTTTGGACTTGTATCCTTATCTTTGTGTTTTATTTATCCACAATGTTCTATCTTTTTACCTTCTGGTCTTTGTAGAATACCTGTTTTCTGGAATCTCAATGAACATTGTTCTGTTCAGACAGATAAGAATACATTAGAGATATATATGTGTGTGTGTGAGAGAAAATGCATATTCTCAAAACAAGATCTGACAACCAACACAAAACAATTGAATAAAATAAATAAATAAGTATTAATAAAAAAATTATTTCAAACCAATTATGTACTATGTCAGGTTTTTATGGCTTCCAAAAGATCTTGTTTGAATTACATGTTCCATTCTCTTTTATTTATTTATTTTTTCTGGATGATGATGAACATGAAAGGAAATAAGATAAAGATTGAGAGTAGAATCAGTTTCATATGTGTATTTGTATGTGTGCATATATATATATATATATATATATATATATATATATATATATATATATATATATTTACTGGCCTGAATGGATGCATATTTTCTATGAAAGTTTTGCAGACATTCAGGCTGGTAAATGTTGTTAGTACTTTTTATTATAAACAGAGCATTTACTTAAATATTTGTATCTATAGAAAGAACATATAAACATAAAAAATGTCTTAAAATAATTGTCGAACTTTGTCCATTTCATAATGTGTGACATCATTTGTTTACATTTGGATATGCATCGAGCAGATATGAATGTATGAGAGAAAATCCTGGAGAATTGTTTAAAAACAGTAAAATTGACCTTGCTTACCAAACGCTCCTCTGTCACCCAATCAGTTAAGGCACATCAGGCTATATGACTGTTCCGTATAGGATACAGGTTCAATTCCTGTCGGAGGACGCATATTTTCTATGAAAATTTCTCGGACATTCAGGCCAGTAAATGTTGTTAATACTGTTTATTATAAACAGAATTTATGTAGATATTTGTATCTATAAAAAGAACATATAAACATAAAGAATGTCTTAAAATATATATATATATATATATATATATATATATATATATAATTATGTTTTACCAGTTTGTGGTTGGAAGGGATAATTCGGGGGTGGATATAAATGCAGGGAGAGCTCAATGTAGATTACAGAGCATTATATTGATAAGAAGTGGAGACTTTAATTATTCATTTTATGCTGGAAATGGATAATGGATTTTGAAATGGATAATTTAAAATCTCTGTCTTCTTATATAATATGAGGGAAAACAAAGATTGTTACTTACCATTTCAAGCTGAGTGCATCACCATATTCCTTACCAGAGTGAAACTACTACTGTGTTTGCTTCCTATTTTTTATTGAAGGACGTAGATGGCTGATGAACTAGAAGTTATCTGTAATTGGACTACAAATTGTCAAAAGGAATTGCAGTGTGTGATTAAAAATGAGTAACTGACAAATGGCACACGAATTAATACCAGATCAGTATCGGCAGGGTCAATGTGAAGAGGGGTATGATGTTGGAAGGACCCCAGGTACCTAATGAAAGTCGGTTAAAAAAAAAAAAACACTGATGTTGCATGCCAAAGCATCAAAGAGATGTATTTCATGAATAGATCATAATATTTTGGGGTGGGTTAATATCTAGAAAGGCTGGTTGGGACCATTCTATTAATTTGATGTCCTTTTAAAAACTTTGGTAAAGTGAACAATAGAAAAATTTTCAGAATGTGAAGAAACCTTGTCTTTTTAGTTTAAAGCTTCTTGGATTTGATTTCCAAGAACTTAAAATGATTCACAAAGATGGTTGTTTGAATACTTTCATTTCTTTGGCTAATGTTCTTCATATTCTGCATCTTTTCTCCGTTTACCTTTGTAACACCTACGTCTTCATATGTCTTTTGTTGGCCAGTCCATGTAGCAAGAAAGAATGGCCATGATTGGTATATGTTCATTGCAGTGGATGATGTTGATCACTTGAGATAAAACAAAGATTTGTTTGATTTTGCAACTAACAAGAAAAAGACTGTTGGCTTGTGGGTCCTTGGTGTTACTCTCTGATTTAAGTTTAATTGTGTTTGGTAGGTGTTGGTCAGTTGACAATTGTCAGTGTGTTACAGAACCTGCTGAAATTTTTGATTTTTAATACAAGCTATTTTGGCACCACTGAAAATGGACAGCAAGTTTAATGTGAAGCTGATCCCTGAATTTGATGGACAAATGAATGGTTCATCAATAGTTGAGTGGGTGGAGAAGATAGAGCTCAATTGAAGGAGGGTGTGACATGAAGCGGCCTGAGTATGTTTTACCCTTTGGTGGGGGCATTTACTGTCTACAAACAATTAATTGATGAGAAGGTGAATGCAGATGAAATTAAAACTGCCTTATATATGATATTTGCAGCAGATTTGTTTGTGGCATATGAACAATTTATGGAAAGGCAACTGTGACACAGATGCATATCTGGGAGAATTCAGTTCTGTTCAACGGTATGACTAATCATTGTTTTATGTATGCATTCAGGGCAGGGCTGCCAGATTGAGTGAAGCAGTTCCTTTATGCATCATCCACAATGGATTCTCTGACCTCTAGCCAACTACTGGACCAAGCACAGTCAGTCATAAAAGATGAAGTGATGGACACTGGTCTGACAGTAGTAGCAGCACAGACACTAAGTGAAACAATCCCTTAGGATCCCTGCAATAACATGACATGCTAGAAGTGCAGTGGCCCAAACCACATAGTGAGAGGCTATTATCAGAAAGCGAACAAGAAAGAGAATAAAGTGTGTGGACAATGCTGACACAGATGCATACACGGTTTCCACTGCGAGGACTGTAGGCCATAGATTGTGTAAGTGCCTGCAAAAATGTGTCAAGGGAAAAGATATCAGTGCTGATTTCTTCCCAGCAATAAATGTAAACCCAGCATTACCTGTAATCAAAGATCAAATTGATGACAGGCTATGCATTGAAAGCACTTGGATTGCCACTGATCAATAGCAAGTAAAAATGTATGCTGATCAGACAAGATTGCATGTCAAACCCCTCAATAGTGGGTCCTGACAAGGTCAATGTTTTGGTAGCTTGAGAGAAGCTGCTGGGGTTTGATTGGCTAATCAGCATAAGCACAATTATGGACCTAGGTAGAATTACGTTTACACCATCATGGGTTTGATCACACAATTGTGGTGTGGAAGAAGGTGGAGAATCAGGCTCCAAAAATACTGAAGAACAAAATATCTAAGTACCCTGTGTCCAAATAGACATGAATGAAATACGAATGTGAGCCGCGAGCCTGGTTGGACAGCACTTGATTGCTACTGTATCGCAAAGTGGATTTTAGTCCACCTTGATATCTAATCATGCTAATGCCCATCATCCAGGATGACAAAAATAAGGTGTGCCCAGTTCTAGATTACAGGGATCTAAACCAGGCATATTGATGCATTTACGGTGAGTGCAGATGCCTGCATACGCCAACTGAGAGACTGGTGACATAAAAGCTGATAATGTTTCATTGTTAGAGCTAAGGAAAGCTTTTTACATTATTCGGACTATTGTCCTCATCATCATGTGAGTGAAATAAAAGGTTCAGTTCGACATTCCAACCACCTGAAGAAGGCTGGAGCATACAACGGCTGAAACACTGTAATAAATATGGCGACAAAGATGCGGACAATAGTCTGAATAATGTAAATAGTGTACATAATACCTCATCTCGGAAATATAGACTGATACTAAGGAAAGCATATCTACAGCTACACATCCACAACTCCCAGACTGTGCTTTCAAAAGGACAAAGATACTGACTCAGGCTTCAAACTAAATGTGATCTCTCTCATAATGAGGGCAGTCCTTGAGACAGTTTTTATTCCAAGATAACTCTATTAGAGGATACTTCATTACGCATCAAGGGACATTTACATTAATGAAAATATGGCTTCTGAAGAGCAGATGAGAAAGCACTTGACAGACTTTGAAATTATTTGCAAAGACATTGAGAGACTGGAGGTTAGGGCCAAAGTGCTGAGCTTACAGGTTTGGAGATGGAGTATAGCATGTTTTGGTGGAAGCAAAGTCCCAGAAATTCAGCTATTACAGTCTAAGACTGGTTTCTTAATTGATATTCCCCAAAAAGGTACTCTTCCACCTACACCCCCACCTCATATCCTTTACAAATCATTATTTGTTATAAATTTCCACATTTTTTTCCTTTTTCAAATTTTTGAGTTTTTTGTTTTCATTCTTTCTCTCTATCTATTTCTGAAATGTGTTTCATAATGTGTTTCTAAATAAATACTCAAACAAATTCAAATCTTTAATGGGGGGGGGCAAAATCCAGGTCTTATAAATACCATTCTATGGCCACTATTTTATTTTATTTTTTTAATTTATTTAATTTATTTTTTTAATTTTAATTTTATTTTAATATTTTTTTAATTTTTATTTTAATTTTTATTTTAATTTTTATTTTAATTTTTATTTTAATTTTTATTTTAATTTTTATTTTAATTTTTATTTTAATTTTTATTTTAATTTTTATTTTAATTTTTATTTTAATTTTTATTTTAATTTTTATTTTAATTTTTATTTTAATTTTTATTTTAATTTTTATTTTAATTTTTATTTTAATTTTTATTTTAATTTTTATTTTAATTTTTATTTTAATTTTTATTTTAATTTTTATTTTAATTTTTATTTTAATTTTTATTTTAATTTTTATTTTTATTACAGATATAAAATTATGAATATTTTTAAATTTCATAAAGTTTTTCTTTTAAAGGGCACATTTTATATATTTCTAAAAGATATTTTAATTGTTGAATTAAACAGTGTGTAGATTTTTATTTAATTAAAATATTTTAATATCAAAGCCTTAATAATGAATAACTAAAAATAAGTTTAAACTTATGAATAATTTAAATAAGTTTAAATTTTTCTAAAATAATTGGCTGCAAATTAGTATTTATTATAAAATGACTAGTTCGAGTAAAATCTGCATTTTAATCAGTTTTTTTTTCTAGTTATTCAAGATGACAGGATAATGACTTATCCCTTGGGTGTTGATAAATAAGATTATCCATTATGTTATCCCCTCTGTTCTTCTATTACTCTTTATCTGTATCTTCATGTTCTCTCCCTAATCCTTTCCAATCTTAATTTGATCATCCATGATTTTTATTTAAATATGGAGTAATTTTATATGCAACAAATAAGAAATTCCCAAATATTCTGTATTGTATCTGTTTGTGCTACTATGGAATATGAAAGACAAACAGTGTAATAGATTTCAACACAGGAAGTTTTCAGGCTCATCAAAAGCCTTGACTCTACAAAGGCTGGTGGCCTGGATAAAATCCTTGTGGTTTTTTCTTAAGAACTTTAGAGTTATCCCCAATCTTGGCCAAGTTGTTTAACTGCTGCCTGAAAGAGAAATATTTACTAAGTCTCTGGAAAATGGCAGCAGTCTGTTTTCAAGAAAGCAGGTGAGCACTTATCCTAATCAAAGCCTCCTCAGCAAACTCTTGGTCTCTGATCAACAAGGTTGTTGATCATTTCAGTTTCAAATTTAAAACCTTTTCATCATTACCTGGTTTTCACTTCTTGTTTCTTCATATACGCCTAGCAAGTCTCTCTTTCTTTTGTCTCCATCCCTTCCTCCATTTTTTTTTCTCTCTCTCTCTCTCTCATATATATTTTTCTTTTCCTTAGTTTTCTTTTCATTTTTCTCTAAATTTCTTACATCCTGCCTTTTCTTCTTCTCCCTTATTTTCCTTTGCTTTTCCAATTTCATTCTCACTTATGTAGGATTTCTTGGTTAGAAAACGATTCCAGGTGAAAAGCACTGGGAACTGAGCAGATACGACATTCTGATCCGAGGCAGAACATTATAATGGTCATACATACAAAGGAACAGAATATTGGTTATTTTAATCATATCACTCCATGCAAGACAGTAAAGCCACTATGACACAAGGGATTACTGAGTGTGAAAGAATAAGAACAAAAGAGAGACATTAAGGAAACAGAAGAACAGAAGAGTAATCAGGAAGACAGTAGATAACGATTGATGTTGCATTTGAATTTTTAAAGTTCAAAGTTGGCTGGAAAACATGGAGCCAGAAGAGAGTTCCACAAGTGAGAAGTGTGAGAAAAGAACTTACAGATACATCTAGCCATTCTAACTGTAAATTATTAGTTGTTATTTACATTTTGGTCAAATAATTGTGACTATTTGATTAGAAGTTGGTTACAGGTCAGGTCATTGTGCATGCTGTTAGTGACAGTTCACTTGGAGATCAGCAGGATAAGTTCGAGAAAAGTCAAGATTATTCAAGAATAAACTTACTACTTCAGTGAGATATTTGGAGAGCTACAGTACGAGTAAAAAAAAAAAAATGGATGCACTCATAGAAAGTAGATTTTTGTATTTTTACCAAGACAGGCGAGTAATAGAATTTGTTGAATGTTGTAGTATTGATGCTGGTTCATAATTTCTTTGATTTTTGTACAAATTACCAATTCCTGCTGCTGAGAATGAATCCCAAATGGTTGATTTTTTTTTATTATCCTTGTTAATCACTAAAGTATTCGTTTCACCAGGCGTACACAAAACACATATCCGTCCTTTTATCACTCCGCATAACATCTTTCCAGTCAGACATAGTCCAATGTGAATGAGCTTTTCACCAGGCCAACTGTACCCATCTATTTTTTCCAGATATGAAAGGTTTCTTTTTTTATGTATTTTGAAACGATGCCTTTTGCTTTAAGTCTACGTCTGACTGTTCTTGAAGAAACTGCCAAACTAACCACTTTGGAAATATCTTGTGCTGTTGCGATTCAATCTTTTTTGCATTGACAAACCTAGTTTCTATCTTCGCTGTCGGTAGTTTTTAGAGCTCAGCCAGATCTGCTACGTCTATTATATGTTGTAGTTTGATTTCTCTTTTTGATTAATTTGCAGACACATGACTCACTTCGATTAATCTTATCAACTATCGATCTATTCAACAGCCCAAGATCATGAAAAGTGGCGACTTGGCCTTTCTCGAAGCCGGAACAATTCTTAGGCATGTTAATAAATGTAAATACAAATATATAAAGCTTTATATCTTTTTCATCATCATTTCTATGGGTGCGTCCATTTTTTTTGTCTCGTACTGTAACTAATGATGTCTTTTATAATTCTAGTCAATCTCAGAAAAAGCAATACACAGCAGAAACAGATTGGTTAGAAAAAAACATTTTTTCTGTGTTTGCAAGCTCTGATTGGACAAATGGAAAAATATCTGTTTATCTTGACCATTACAAAATAATAGTTCTCTGAAAGTGTACGGAGGAATTTATTTTGTCTTGAATATTTGTAATATATCATATTTAAAATCACTTGAATTTTTCTTTCTCTTTACAGATATATGTTGGGTCTTGCTAGTATTCCTTCTCTTGTTCAGCTGATTGGGTTTTTGTTTCTTCCGGAGAGCCCTCGATGGTTGATAAGTAAAGGCTATTACCAGCGGGCACGTGCTGTTCTTGCAGACATCAGAGGAACATCTGAAATAAATCAAGAACTGAATTCCATTCAAGAATCAACAAAAGCAAATGAAAAAGGAGGTAAATCTAAACTTTTTTATTGGCAGAAAAGAATTTTACTTAGAAATTTGTGTAGAAGTTATTTTTTATTTTCTTGGAGAAAATTTATTTTATTTTATTGCCTGTCAAAGCACAAGTAGCATAGTGGTTAGCTAAGTGGAAAGTGAAATAAAAATTTCAGCCTTCCTTGCGTTCACTTTTGTATTATTAGTCTTTATAAAAGCATGAATTCATCTCTTCTCCCTCCAGATTTGTATTAAATACAGTCTGGGTACTCTAGCCTTGGTTGGCATCCAGTCTAGGAAAGCATAATAGAAATAAGCAAAGGACTTTTCAGTGTCCTTTTATAATATTAAATGTTTTCATATCTAACATATTCTTGGTTTCTTTTAATGTAATTTTTTTTTTAATTATTCATTTTTCATATTTTTCATAATTTATTTTTAAATTTTTGTTTCAGAAAGTTTTTACAAAATCTGGAGAATCTTAAAAACACCTCATGTAAGACGAGCTCTCATTGTTGGTTGTGGGTTGCAATTTTTCCAACAATTGTGTGGAATAAACAGCGTCATGTAAGTTGTTCTCTTTAACTTTCTTGAGTTTTTTTGTCGTTCCGGTGGACAATCAGATACAGTTCCAAAGATTTCATTTAGGGAATTAAGAAATAAAAATATTTTATGAACTTAAACAAGATGTTAGTTTTTATGCTTGACGTTAAGTAACTTCAAAAGTGAGGGTTCATTTCTTATTGTAAGCCTCATAAATAATTCATTCTTTTTTCATATAATTTTGTATCATCTCAATTTAGTCTTTGCAATCTGCTGTCATTTGTAAATTAATATGACAGTAATGATTTAAACCAGAGTTCGGCAACCCCCAGATCACATCCAGCCCATAAATGATTTTTGTCTGGCCTGCCAAATTAATTGTAGTAAGGAATTTGCATTTTATGTTAATTGTGCTTAGTTGTTATTCCGTTGCAGTAAAATAAGGAAGCATGATTAAATAATATAATATTAACTTTTTTGCTTTTTCTTTAAACCTCCAGACCAAGGCAGCCTTCTGGATGGAGCTGTCTGAGGTCGAGACTATTTATTATAGTATATTTGATATCACAGCCTTCCTCTTAAATACTGCATATCTGTCTGGCCTGCTATCTCCAAAAGGTTGCCGACCCTTGGTTTAAATGATTTTTAAGTTTAATTGCTTCAAGGAGTCCTAGAATCAGATTGTGTTATTCAAAAGTATTTTCATTTTTGTTAATCTTATCAAGAACACCATTTTGTTTTTAGCATAACTAAGGCTGTATATTTGGATCTTTTTCAGTAATTTTAGTTTTTCTAAAAAAAAATTTAAGTGCTCGTCATTTTCTCTACCTTGTCTTTTAAAGCATCATAAATGACATGATTCAAAGCCACAAGTCACCAAAATCTTTAAAATTCTTAAACCATTTTTGGGAACATGACAGATATTGTTTAATTTCCTTCTACTTCTGGGATTCTGAGAACAACTTCATCAGCTCTGAGATTCAGTTTAAAATAATGTCTCAAAATTGCCAGAATCTCAAAACTGGTATTATAACTGTCTATATTTCTGAGATGAGGTATTATGTACACTATTTACATTATTCAGACTATTGTCCTCATCTTTGGTGTCCTGGGTATGACGATAAAATACATCCGTGTCCTGGGTGTGACGATAAGCTACATCTGCATCCTGGGTATGAAAATGAACTACATCCGCATCCTGGGTGGGACGATGAACTACATCCAACAGCACCCCCAAACCAGATCTCATCCTGTGTATGATGATAAACTACATCCGTGTTTTGGGTACGACGATAAGCTACGTCCAACAGCAAGGCCTCTGATAATACGTTTTTGGAAAAATATTACCTGCTATATGTTTTTTTGTTTGAAGGAATAGTGTTGCCGGCTATACATTTTTGAAAAAATAATGTTGCCAGGTGTGCGTTTTTTGAAAGATTAATATTGCCGGCTGTGATTTTTTGAGGGGATGGTATTGCCAGTTATGTTTTTGACAAAGTAATATTACCTGCTATACGTTTTTGAAAAATAATTACCAGCGATACATTTTTGAGGAAAAAATATTAATAGAAATAGATTTTTGACAAAACAAAAATATTACCAGGCAAAAAAAAAGTTGTTGGCAATAAATGACCCATTGAAGTTGATATGCCGTAAAACAAACCAAACCAAACCAAACCTCATCTTTGTTGCCATATTTATGACAATGTTTCAGCTGTTGTTTCTGGCCTTCTTCAGATGGCTGGAATGTCAAACTAAACCCTTTATTTTGCTTGCTGGTGATAGGACTTAAAGAGTGGTAAGTTCAATACCTGGTTAAGGCAGTGGAGAATTTGGAGAGGTGAATTAACAGGAGATAACTGACATCCATTAGACATGACACATGGAAATAGAACAGTCTACCTCAGCGAGCAAAATAAAGGGTTCAGTTTGACATTACAACCTCCTGAAGAAGGCCAGGGCATACAACGGCTGAAACGTTGTAATAAATATGGCCACAAAGATGAGGACAATAGTCCAAATAATGTAAATAATGATATTATAACATCTGAAATGAAAAGGTACTGTTAAATATTATAATCATTAATAATGATGATGATAATAGTGTGGTCTTAGATAATCTATATTTCTACATGAAATAAACTTTGGAGTAAAAGTTCATTAAAATATACATATTCACTAATTTATAATATTAATAATGTAGTCTCATTCCATATGTGACTCATGAAAGTCCTGGCAAGTTGTAGTCCATCTCGAACAAATTTATGCCATTGGAACTTTCTTCTTTCTTTCTTTCTTTCTTCCTTCTAGTGGAGTCAGGTCATCTCTAGATGTGTATAAGAAATAAGCTTTGGTGTATAAAAAAAATAAAAAAAAAATAAAAAAATAAACCAGTAAAAAGACAAAATGAATTTCTCAAAAAGTCACAAACTCATTGCCACCACACTTGGGTCAGAGCTGTTTACTATTATTATTTCTCTCCTGTCCCACAGGGGTAGAATGTGACACAAGGCCAGGAAGATTCAAATCACAGTTCCTAAAAATTCCTTTATTTAATGAATCACAATGTGATGAAACATTTTTTGGTTCAGTCTTCATCTTAAAAAACAAAAAACAAATGAAAAATCATAATACCAATGTTCCTATGATTAAAAAAAATTCATTTCATTTCTCCACTTTTCAGTGACCATCACTTGTGTTTTTATAGGGGTGGGGGACTTGTTATTCTGTATTAACTTGTTAAAAATCTTTTATATTTATTGGAGTATCATAAAAGAAACGTCTTTGTTCAATAAACAAATTCTGTGAAATTCATGTAGAGAAAAAGAAAAATATTTTATTTGCTTGGATTCATTTGAAATGTTATTTCCTTTTTTTTTTTTTTTTTTTTTTTTTTAAATTTTATTTACATTCAGACTAATGTCTTCATCTTTGTTATTCCCCACAATGATTATGCCCCCTAGCTGTCTTCATCTTCTTCAAATATTTATTGATTTGGGTAAACTTCACACTATTTTGAACAGGACACTTTGTTGTTTTTTTTTTTTTTTCTTCTAGCATTGCTCAGTTATTCCTTGTCCAATGTTCACCAAGTCTGTACTACCCAGGCTATGGATTGGACTCAAAATTACTCAGCAAATTCCTGAACTAGTGCTAGATTCTATTGTCCTCTGGGACAATCCTGAATCTAGAACTTGAAGACTTAAACCAAATATTATTCTTGCATGCTCTGCTGCTGCATTTGTCACTATACTTGACTCCAGTCAATGCCACTTCATGTGTTACTGCTACTGTTGAAGTCTTCACATTTATTTTGGAAGTTCCTTCATGCTCAAAATTTGATAACAACAAAAATGAGAACATTAGTAGTTTGAATATAAATACTGTAAATGATGATGATGATGACTCATCCAACAAATTTAGACAGAAATTTTGATTTTGTTTCTGCTTGTTAGAATTTTGTCACTCTTGCTAATTTGATTCACTATAATCTCTCTACTGTTAAATTGTGTTTAGCCATTTAGGGCATGCAACCAACCAAATATTACAATAATCCATAATCTCTCACTTTCTTTTAATCCTAAAGGTTTGCTGTAAGTTTGCTGTTACAGTAAAAAGCTAATGCTGAATGAAGCATGTGTGAATAGAAGCAAATATGGTGGGAAGTAAAGCTTACAAGGATGAGGTGAAGAGTTGAAGAATTCAGGGAAGCATACATGCAGGAGTTTACTCCATAAACTGACAATTCTTCTGAAAAAGCTTTTTGAGTGGAACTTTGTTCTTCTTATATTTTGAACATGGAGGAAATGAAGATGATTCAATCCTGTGGAAGTGGTCTGTCCCAGCTGTAAAGATCTGAACTAGTATTACTAAAAAATGGAGTGCTCATCTGAAAATTTGCCATGTAAATAGTGATGGTTGCAACAGATTAGCAGTATTGTGTCTGTAGAGAAGTTGTAGGATTGAAAATAAGCCCCCACCCCCCATAAGACTGCATAAATGATTTTGAACTCTTATCAAGGGTAGAAAGTAAGGACTGAGCATCTCCAGCGAAGATGTAGTTGCAATATTCCATTTTTGGTCTCTTGTAAAGATAAAGTCTGGCAAAGGTGTTAGATACAGGTAACTAAAGATATGATTTGAACAATTGGAGCTACTGTGTGTCATGATACAAATAATTATATAATAATAATCCTATTCTATCAGTAATGGGTGTCTTAATTCCTGACCACTGACAATCCCTTTCTTCTTGATATTCAATGCACAATGAAGATTTATTCATTGACTGAATATGAAAATTTGTTAAAAGAATTCTCTCAAAAATAGAAAAATCAAAAAATGACTTTTCTCCCCAGAGATATTTACATAGTGCCAAAATAAAGAAATTCAAATGATAGTTTGTGGGGCAGGGATCAGAAAATCTTTGATAATGACAATGTGTATTGCTTTCCAGCCTTTTTGTATGTCAAAGAGTAAAACAATCTTAGTTCAGTTCCTGGGCAGCTTCCATCCCACCCCCCTGCCAGCACTACCCCATTCCATTGAAAAATGATCAATTTCGGATCAGTCCCTGAAATTTTGAGACCTTTCAAAAGGGTAATGCTGAAAAAAAAAAAAAAAAAAAAAAAAAATGAACAAAGCTGAGCCCTACATTGTGCTCTTACATTGCATCTTTGGGTGTGCATCACTGTAGGTAAATCACTTACTGCCATGTTGAAATGCATTAAATACTATCTGGATTATAAAGATTCTTATTTAGACTGCTACATCTAAGACTACTAGATGTAAACAAACAATATAGCAGAGTATAATTAGAATGTAGCTATATGATTCAATTTAAAGGATATATAGAAGTTAAATGGTAGCATATTTTTATGCATTTTAGGCATGTGCTTCTTCACATATGATAAACAATCAGAAGAGGAATCATACCAAAAAAACTAGGTTTCTACTATGGACTGTTTATTCTTTTTTTTATAGTGACTAGTTGAACAAAGTTTTCAATGTCACTTGGTTATGTTTTCTTTTAGGCTCAGATATTAGGGTAAGTATGGTCAAGTTCAAGCCAGCCTTGCACAGAGTTGGAACAATCAAAGTAAAGTTGTACTTACTTTATCATGGGAAAGTGGGAAGAGAGTTCAGTTGTCAGCAGACCGGGGGGAAACTAATGTATCCCAGTGGGAATGTAATTACTGTGTGGTTCTGTTGGAGCAAAAAAAGAAGAAAAGAGGGGGAGGCAAGGAAAATGTTTGTCTTCTTATAGACTTAACATGTGCTGCCAAGTGTGTGTGTGTGGGGGTGGGTAATCCTATTTTTAGTTCCTTTATTCTTAGCATCATGGGAAAATATATTCCGTTTTCTTTTTTTATTTCATTTTCCCAGACACACTGGTGAATTAATTTTTATGGCATAAGTGTTAAGGCACCTTATCCTTGTATCCCAAAAGTAAGGGATAGAACTGTAAATATTGTTATAATTTTATTCTTTATAAATCCTAATCTATGCTGTTTGTTTCATCGGTGTAGAATGAAAATATTTCATCTTTGATGTTCAAACATCTTCATCTTGTAAACTGTTTGTTTCTTTTTTTTTTTTTTTCATCCTACCACCAGTATGAATGAAAATTTTGTTTCATTTCTGTAATCATTCCTACCTATGATATCACAACTCAGAGGTGCCCTAGGGGGGAATGAGACACTCTCTTGTTCCTACAGCATCTTGTAATTAAAAAGAGGAAGAAAAAAAATGCATCCTTTTGCTTTATACAACATCACCTAGTGGTTGCTAGCAGAAGTTCACCTGCAGACAAGTGGTGTAATTCAGCAAAATTAAAAAAAAACAAAGAACTAAAAAAAACAAAGCCTTTTTTTTGACTTTTATTTATTTTCTTTTTTTTAAATTCTCTTTTTTAATTTCTTCAATTATTAGGTATTATAGTGCCTCCATAATAAAAATGGCTGGAGTACAGAGTGACACAGCAGCCATCTGGCTGGCATCCATGACGGCAGGAATTAACTTTATTTTTGCAGTTGTTGGGGTTTGGTTGGTTGATCGCATTGGACGGAGAAAGCTGACAATTGGTAGTTTAACTGGTAAGTCTGTAATTTTTTGTTCAATGACATAAAACGGCCATCTTTTGCATGATAAACATGCATTAGTAGGAAAGCAAGATCATTGTATGGCATCAAATACAAAATCCAATGAAGTCATCAGGATTCTTCACTTATCACTTTCATTTAAATTTCACATAAATAGCAAAAGGTCAGTGAGTCAGTCAGTTATGTGCCATGCGTGATACACGCTTAGGCAATCATGTATCTTTCGTTACATGACTGATGAGACAGATTTTTTTTTCCTCACAGTAGGTCGCCATTTCTTTCTGCGGTAGACCATTTGCCATCCAAGGCTATAGAACTCGGCCTGTCCTTCTATTTACCCATAGCTGGGGGTGAAGAAGAGGATTCATACCTTTTTCCCAAACGTATTATTATTGATGTAAGTGAATTTAATGAATTCAACCAGAATTTGCACTTGGTTCTCCAATTCCTCAATTCAAGGATCCGTTATCCATTACTCCATCGTGCCTCCTACTAAAAGATAATGGAGCAAAATGGCAAATAGGCAGGTGACAAGCATCTAAATATTGTTTTTAAAATTTAATTAAAAAAATGCTACTGACTTTTTTTCTGACCAATAATTACCATATTTTCATAGAAGGCATAATTTTTTTCTTCTATCCTGTCTTTCTAACCAAATAACTAACCAGAACTTGATTAATGTCTAAACACTTCTGACACACTAGTCCCTTGATAACTCTACAATGAAATATATCTTTTTTTTTTTTTTTTTTTTTTTTTAATCAGAAGTAGAGGTTTATATCTCGTTTCCTGTTTAGGATTGGGTTTCCTGTCTAAATTCTAAATTCTTCTCATTCTTTTTCACTCCCAGTTGCCCCTTGCATCTTAGTGACATCATCACCTTGCTTGGGAGGAATTCATTAAAAAACAAAAACAAAAAACATAAGATTATAAATATTTAAATTATTTATTACAAATCAAAATAATGTTTAAATATAAGAGAAATGAGTATGGACGGATCACAAATTGAATATTGTTTTTTTTGAAGAACAAATTGAATATTTTTTTTCCCTAAATATTCCTTGCCAAATGTTGCAAGCATGTTATATGCTAACTGGCTAACTGTTGTGTCGGAAACCTACCACCCTTCTTGAAGATGAACTTGTCTGCGCCTGTGAACAAAGACTTTAAATAGTGGCATGTCAGTTGACATGAGGGAGACAGTGAGACAGCGAAGTTCTTAGCTGAACTAGTTATTGACTACTCAGGCGATTTCTGTACCTTTTTACCAGCCTATTAAAACCCCTTTTATTGTTATGTGTTATTTGGCGTTTGTCTCTACTAACCCCAAATCAACATCATAACAGTGGTGACGAGAAATTCGTTCATCACACTGAGTGGAGAATTTTTCAACTCTAAGGTCCTGAATATTGGCAAAACTCGAACAAAATTCCGAGATCACTTTGCAGAAGGTTACGGAAGAGTGTCAAAGAATTGAAAACTTAAAACATGACAATATGCAAATTGAAGAAAAAGACATATCCCGTGTCCATGCTATTCGACCAAAAACGGGAATAGTTAATAAAAACGTTAAAAAACCAATGTGCTCTGGATGCGGTGGTGGTCATTTTAAAAGTGAATGTTTTTTTTGCGACAAAAATTGCTATTCGTGTGGCAATAAAGGCCATATAAGTACTCATTGTAAAAGCAAAAGAAAAAAATTTAAGTCGAAAAAAGATAATGTGAATATTGTGTTGTCACAACAGGAGATTGAAGAGGGGCAGAAAAGAAAATTCGTACAGGTAAAAATTAATGGAAAAAATGTTAAACTACAGCTAGATACTGGAAGTGATCTTTCCATTATTAATACAGCAACATGGATTAAAATGGGCAGACCTTTGCTTAAAAAGACTGAAAAAGTGGCTCGCAGGATTTCTTGCATTTTCAAGGTGAATTTTCTTGTAATATTTCATTTGTTGGTAAGACACTAAAGTCTAAAGTGTATGTGCTACAAAATGCTTCAAATTTATTTGGAACAGATTGGATTATACTTTTTAATTTATGGGAACTCCCTATAAATTCTTTTTGCAATAGAATTAATGTTTCTCCTCCATGTAAAAATCGGGTTACAGAAAATTTGGTGAAAGATCTGAAAATAAAATTTCCACAAGTATTTTCAGAAGGTCTTGGATGTTGCAAAAAGACGGAGGCAAAATTTGAAGTGAAGGAAAATGTAAAACCTATTTTCAAGCGAAAAAGAAATGTGCCATTTGGTGTTTTGGAACAGATTAACAAAGAATTGGAACGGCTTGAAAATTTAGGAGTTATTTCACGCATTGAATTTTCAGAGTGGGCCTGCCCTGTTGTATATGTTAAGAAAAAGAATAATAAAATTCGGATGTGTGCCGATTTCTCTACGGGTCTAAATGATTGCTTAAAAGACCACACATATCCTTTGCCTTCACCAGAAGACATTTTTGCAAGTTTAAATGGAGGAAAAATATTCTCTAAATTGGACTTATTGGATGCCTATCTCCAAGTGAAAGTGGACGAAGAATGTTCTAAATTGTTGACTATCAATACACACAAGGGTTTATACAAATTAAACTGTCTGCCTTTTGGTTTAAAAGTATCCCCTAGTATTTTTCGGCAAATTATGGACACTGTGCTGGCAGGGTTGGACTTCGCCATTGTATATCTTGATGATATTTTGATAAAAAGTAAAGATCGAAATGAACATTTGGAACATATTAATCAGGTTTTTGAAAAAATTGAAGAATATGGATTCACACTTGGAGCTGAAAAATGTGAATTTTTATGAGTGAAATTAAATTTTTGGGGGCAGATAATAGACTCTGATGGAAGAAGACCAGATCCGGCGAGGGCAGAAGCGATCAAAAGCATGCCAACTCCCAAAAATGTAGTAACGCTACAAGTGTTCTTAGGACTTGCTAACTATTATGGGATATATATTCCTAATATGTGCAGCCTTATGGCTCCATTAAATAAATTGCTTAAAAAGGGAGCAAAGTGGGAATGGTCAGAAGTGTGTCAGAAGGCGTTGGACAAAATAAAGAATATTTTGACGTCAGAATTATCACTAACACATTATGACCCTAAACAGGAAATTATAGTGGCATCGGACACAAGTGAGTACGGAATAGTTGCGGTAATTCTGCATAAATTCAGAGACGGCAATACGAAGCCAGTGGCACATGCATCAAGGACATTATTACCTGCAGAAAAGAAGTACTCTCAAATTGAGAAAGAAAGCTTAGCTATCATCTATGCTTGTAAAAAATTCCATAAGTACATACATGGAAGAAGGTTTATATTGCAGACCGACCATCGCCCGCTGCTTTCAATCTCTGGTTCGAAGAAGGGTATACCTACTCATACGGCAAACCGTTTGCAACGATGGGGAACCATTTTGTTGAATTACAATTTCAAAATGGAATTTTTATCATCTAAAAAATTAAGCCATGCTGATGGTTTATCTAGACTGATCCTAACGTCTTCGGAACCACTAGAAGATACGGTGATAGCGGCGTTACAAGCAGAAAATGAATTGGTTGAAGTAATGTATAACACAGTAAAAGAATTACCGGTGACATTAGATGAAATAAAATTAAAAGCAGAAAACAACATTTTTATTAGAAAAATGAAAGAAGTTGTAACTTCAGAAAAGTATAAAACTTCTTCACCAGCATATTCAATATGTGATGAAGTGCTGTTATATGCTGGAAGAGTCGTGATACCGGTTGTACTACAAAAGCGGATTTTGAAGGAATTTCATCAGGGGCATCCTGGTATTGGACGTATGAAATCCCTGATGAGGAGTTACGTTTATTGGCCAAATATGGACAAACATTGAACAGGTAGTTAAAACTTGTAGAGGGTGTCAAATGGCAGTGAAAGCACCGCCAGTAAAATACACACCATGGCCAAAAACACATGTTCCATGGACCAGACTCCACATAGATTATGCTGGACCCATGAATGGTAATTTCTACTTGATAGTTGTGGATAGCTATTCCAAGTGGCCTGAAATTTTTAAGTGCAAAAGACCAACTGCTTCTGTAACAAAAGATTTTCTTACAGAACTGTTTGCAGGTTTTGGAGTACCAGAAAAAATTGTCACCGACAATGGAACTCTATTCACAGGAAGTGAATTTAAGACGTTTTGTAAGACTCTGGGAATTGACCACATCACGACTTCACCGTACCATCCTAGGTCAAATGGACAGGCTGAACGATTTGTTGATACGTTCAAGAGAGCCCTTAAAAAAACAAATGGTACTAATACAGATGATGGTAATATACAGCAGTTTTTAAGTATATACAGAATAACACCAAATCCAAACGCAATATTAGGGATGCCTCCAGCTGAACTGATGTTTGCTAGAAAAATTAGATCTGTATTCAATAGGCTGCTGCCGGAAAGAAAAAAGAGTTACCAGAACAAAACGCATCAGGAAAATATGAAATATCTCAGGCCGGGAGATAAAGTTTTTTTTTTAAATTACAAAAATGGGAAGGAATTTTGGCAAGATGGAGTGATAACTCAAAGAATTGGTAAGATATTATACATGATAAGAAGTAAAAAATGGACGCACAAAAGACATTTGAACCAATTAAGGAAAAGAATCATTGAAGAAATAAGTAAAGAAAATGAAGAACCAATGGAGGTATTATATGATTTATTCGATATCCCAACTCCACCATTGCCTGAAACAGTTGTCCAAAGAAGGACAAGCAAAAGAAAAAGAACTAGGGTGGAACGTTTAAGTCCAGATCCCAAAAGAAAAAGACATTAATTCCTCTGGAATTAATCTCAAGGGGGAGGTGTTGTGTCGGAAACCTACCACCCCTCTTGAAGATGAACTTATTTGCATCTGTGAACAAAGACTTTAAATAGTGGCATGTCAGGAGACAGTGAGAGAGACCGAGAGACAGAGAAGTTCTTAGCTGAGCTAGTTATTGACTACTCAGGCGATTTCTGTACCTTTTTACCAACCTATTAAAACCCTTTTTATTGTTACGTGTTATTTGGCGTTTGTCTCTACTAACCCCAAATCAACATCATAACACTAACACAGATGGCAGCCATTAACACAAAATAACACAAGCTTATCGTAAAATAATTAATATTTGTCTCTGTTTCAGGTATTATTGTTGGTTTGTCAGTTTTGGCCATCAGTTTCAAGATGATGGCTAGTGACTCTCCTCCTGTCACTCTGATTGAACCCGGCACTCAGAACTTTACTTGCAGTAAATACAGGTAAGAAATATCATCTTCATTTTACATTCAAGACATTGAATTCTTCCTCAGAATTCCATGTGACATATATTCAGATAATGTAGATAAATAAATAGTAAAGTTGAAATTGATATCCAGATTTTTGCCAAGACTAATATGGTCTGGCATAAGCCCATCTAAATGACTATTTATATTATTTACAGTTGATCTGTTTTCAACTTTGTAATGTTTTAGTTAACACCTGAGGATGCCAGAGGGGCACAATGGGTGAAATATTGTGATAACAACAACAAAGATGAAGACATTAGTCTGGCTGTAAATAATGTTAATTCTTCTTTCCAGCAATTTAAACAGAAATGATTATCAATGATATGCAAGACTTGTATACTAAAAATCACTCTTTGGCAAATGTTTCAATATATTTTACTTAACTTTGCATTAGTCACTGTTGTTACCTCCAAATTTTTTTAAGTACTCATAATTCCTAGTTGGCAACGTTTGCCTCGTCCACTACTCTGCTGAGTCAGTGAGGGTGGGTAGCACATGGTGTGGCACAGTTGTTGCTTCAATGTGAGGTGATTAATACAGATTAATCTATGAAAAACAAACTCCAGAAGACTGAAGCACAAATTCAAGTTTGTTCTGAAGCTGCAACTTTATTTTAATTTACTACATTTCAATCATTAAAGGAAAGATATGAACGGTCATGACGAATTTTGTAGCCTAATTGGTCATGGCATTGTTTATGACCACTATTCATTTATTAGATTGTTTATTAGAATGGTTGGCAAAACATTGGCTAATTGCCAATTAATTCAAACTTTTTAAAATGGTAAATAATAAGGATTTTCTTAACGTTGGTTCACAAATTTTAATGATTTAGTAAATTATTTACATTATTCGGACTATTGTCCTCATCTTTGTCGCCAAAGATGAGGACAATAGTCCGAATAATGTAAATACTGTACATAATACCTCATCTCAGAAATATAGACGGATTCTGATTTAGTAAATGTTTATAAATTTATGAATAAAAATCATTTTCATATTTATTTCTTTATAAATTGGGAAATGATAAAATATTGCATTGCATTAGTTTTAATTGTATTTGTTTTTAGAATGTCGTAAATATAAAATTATTCTTATATATAAATAATCTAATAAATAGTGTTTAATATTTTTGTTGTTAATTCTTGAAAGAAATATGTATAAATTCATTTTCATCACTTGTTTAGGTTTTATTACAATTCTAATCATCACTTTTTAAAACAATAAACATAGATGTAGAGTGAAGCCAGTTAAAAAAAAAAAAAAAAAAAAAGTGGTGTCATTAGAAAAACTCTCCTTTTGACACTGTTTTCTTGCAGGCACATTTATCCGTGTTTGCTGCAACTTTATTCTCAATTTTCATGGTTTAGTTCCATGGCCAAAATTTTAAAGTAGATTTATGATAATGCTTGAAAATCTTTGAAACGAATAAGTTTTACATTCACAACAAAAATGTTCACATCTGATTTGATTTTACTAACTTTGTGATTTGTGAGCAAGATTTAAATTCTTTGGGATCTACTGTGCACAAAAGTAAATATGTAATGAATCTTTTCTTTTCCTTTGATATCTTTTCACTCTACAGATACCTCCATTTTTTTTTTTTCTTTCTTTCCTTTCCTTACCCTAGCTGTACACCCATGCTTAATAGTTACGCTTTTTTGTTTTCATCTTCCAGTTCTTGTTACACTTGTACTGTAAATGTTAATTGTGGATTCTGTTATGACACACATGGTGCC
This sequence comes from Acanthosepion lycidas, assembly GCA_963932145.1. Classification (NCBI taxonomy): domain Eukaryota; kingdom Metazoa; phylum Mollusca; class Cephalopoda; order Sepiida; family Sepiidae; genus Acanthosepion; species Acanthosepion lycidas. Next base: position 113,068,539 of record OZ010587.1, on the reverse strand, counting down.
AAATACAATAATGCCAGCTGTGTTTCAGTCAATCAAACATCTGAAGATTATTCTACAACAGGTCGTTGTTCTTCACCTACAAATATAAACGTCACCCACTCTGAGTTCCTGTATAACTTTTGCCCTACCTCATATTCTTGGATGGCAATTTTAGGGTTGGCTTTATACCTGATGTTCTTTGCTCCAGGTAATAAAAAATTTCACTTTCTACCCATCAACTTTTGCTTGCTTTTTGGCTTTATTTGATATTTTTACTAGAATAATATCTTGTACTTTAACAATGTATCTGTCAAGTAACCTCTGGCTATCGTCAAGTGTTCATTTTTTTTGAATGAGAACAAATGTTTAAATAAATCAAAAGATCATGATAATTCCTAAACTAAAAGAATAAAAAAAAATTAGCATTAAAAATGATAGCATTATTTAAATATTGTTGACATTTATGTTGAGAATCAAAGCCTTATCCTCTGCCTAGGATCAAGTGTAGTATCTGTGCACCCTCTGTAATTGCAAACTGGTGCTGATGCAGTAAAATGCTAGTGTAGTGTTATGTTATTTGTCTGCTTATCTCTGGAGTTGATGTTCAATTCAGAAAGATTCACTTGTTCATTTGATATATCAGACAGAGAAACAAAAAAAATTTACAGAAAAACCCACTCTGTTCACATGTAGTGTTAATAGATAAATAAAAATTCAAAGGACTTCTGACTTCAAGTTTCGCACATACATCACTCTTCAGAATAAAGTAAATATGTGGAATTCATTAACAGATACATTTAATTTAAATATGCTACATAAGAAAAGCAAATCATTGAATTAAAATCAGTTTCAAAATATAACATAATAAAATAATTCCCTTATCTGAACTGAGTTTCATTGTTACGTTTTTATGTCCAGTCTGGTTAATTTCTTAGTGACTTCAAGTTATTTATGTACCAATTGCATTTTTCTTTTTTTAAAATGAAAAGATTAGTTTTATTGACTTCAGATTTTTAAAAACAATAATTCTATAAATGACATAAGGATAATGTTTGACAAAATTTAAAAAAAAAAATATTTTTACCAAGATTATCTATTAAAAAATTTAAAAAATAATTTAATTCATTTGTGAATAAGTCCTGAAAATTTCCTTAAAATTCATCAATTATTTGATTTTTGCAAGAGTTTCCAAATTAATGTATCTGTCACCACAAAAAAGAGGCTAAAATTTTCTAAAACTTAGTACAAGCACTGATGCAAGAAAAATAAGTTTTTTAATCAAAATTTCAAATGTTCTAAAAAGGAGTAAAGAATTTCATTAAATATTCAAAAAATATTTTGATTTTTCCTTTTCAAAGATTTTGACTATTAAAACTGTTTAGTATGCTGATTTTTTTAGTGATTTTTGTGAAGGTACATCAGACTAAACAGTGGCTCCTCAGCTCTGATGGATGTAGGTTCAATTCCTGCAGAATTCCTGCAAATTTTTATTTAATAATATAAATAAATGGGGTGCCTACTCACATATGAGTATCCACTAAAAATAATGTTTAAAGTGATACAAATCTCTTGAATTAATAAAAATCCATTTTATATATATATATATATCTATATATATATATATATATATATAAGTGAACACTGAAGTCAAGACTCAGGGGCGACAAGCTGTTTCATGCTAGATGCAATTGTCAGGTGCCCTGACGATTACATCTAGCATGAAACAGCCTGTTGACTTCACTGTTCACTTTTATATTTATATTTACATATGGTCTATCTATGATATTGAGCACTTTATCCCATAAATATACCACACCTTAAAACTATATTTCTTTATATATATATATATATATATATATATATATATATATATATATATATATATATATAGGTTGGTGTGAATAAACTGTGGTAGTTGGAGTCCAAAACTTCTATCCACAGTTTAGATCAAAAGTGAGCTATAATGTCAGGATTGCCAGCCAAAACAAAGCTTGTCAAGTCCATGGAGTTATCTGTGAAAATGGATAACATAGTGGCTAAGCATGCAAAATGTGTATTCAATACTAAAAGTTGAATATTGGCAATTTTGAAAAACATTTATTAAAACTATCCTTTAATTTGCACATAAAAATCTGCACCAATGTGAAGAAATCCGAAAGACGACAGCATAAAATGATTCCAATTATAAAGTGCCATGCCAATAGATCCATCATCGATGACAACAAAAGATGGTGGAAATCTCATACGCATGAGATTTTAGCATTTTAACAAGAAAAAACTAAAATTAATTTTTTTATAGCTTTATTAATCAGACTTTAAAAAGTGTCACAAATCAAGTTTGAATTTGTTTCAAATTGGGATCCACTGATGATTACGATTCTAATATGAACATGACAAAAAATTTTGGGGTTCCATCATGCATCCACAGCTTAAGCGACATTGTGGTTTAATGGTACTGACCTGTGTGTGTGATTTTTTATATATATCTATCTATATATATATATATATATATATATATATATATATACTCAGATTGACAGGCATCTGAAGAAGGCTGGATGGCTCCTCAACACATTATACTAACAACAAAGATGTAAATGATTTAGAGAACATGATTTGAAGATTAATATGTATCAATTAAAAAAAGAATATTTAAAAGCAAAGCTAAGTATTAAAGAAAAATCTTTCTTGTTGTCTAATATTGATGCCATTTTCCAGGAATGGGTCCAATGCCATGGACAGTGAATTCAGAAATTTATCCATTATGGGCCAGAGGAACAGGAAATTCAGTTGCAACAGCTGTCAATTGGATCTGCAATTTGACCGTTTCAATGACCTTTCTAACACTGACACAAGTTCTCTCAAAAACTGGTAAGTGAATTAACAAATATAGATTTAATACAGGCCTATTTACGGTAAACATTAATGGAAAAGAGTATCATTTTTATATTTTTTTGGGAAATAAGCATAAAACTACCCTCACTCTGTTTTTTTTTTTTTGTTTTTTTTTTTAATCCATTTTACATGCATGTTAAGCTTGGTGGCCACTTAGGAATATCAGGTGCTGTGAGCTTGGATGTGCAGGTGGTGTAATGGATAATGGCTCAGAATTGTTAATTGGAGACCTGAGTTCCAATTCCCATTGGGTTTGTTATGTTCACTTACATGCAAATATTCTTGGGAAAGGTATAAATCCACCTCTTCTCACCCCCATCTATGGGTTAATTAGTAAAACTTGTATCACCAAACCATTATCATCTCTTCTTCTCCTAAAAAAAAAAATTCTTACAATCTAAAAATATTTCTTGACTTGATAAACCATAAAAAATGAATCAATCAATTGAATGTCTCTATCCTAAACAGTAACTCAGTTTTTGATGTTAAGGTAAGCTCCCTAATGAAAAATTGTTGAGTCTTAACACAATATTAGTCTAGATTTTTGATCTATGATGTCACCTAACAAATATAGACTCAGTCTGAGAATTTTAATAAAAAATAATAAATTTAAAATTTCATTTGTGAGAGTCTTTCCAGAAACAACTTTAAGAGACAAAATACGAAAAAGTTTTTGGTTTTATGTAAATTGATGACAAAATATTTGTCATTTTATTTTTCAGGAACGTTTTGCCTTTTTGTTGTCATCACTGTCATTGGACTGATTTTTACGATCGTCTGTCTCCCAGAAACGAAAGGTCTTCAACTTGAAGGAGTTGAAACTCTATTCAAGAAAAACACACTTTGCATTTATTGCCAGAAAAAAAGCTACAAAGATTTAAATAATGAAAGTATTTAACGTCACGTACAGTTTTATTTTGTAATATTTCATCATTGACGTAAAAACTTTATACATTATGAGAAACATAAAACAAGTGAGAATTTAATTTATTTATTTATTTTTTTTCCTGAGTTGATTTTTTAATTTATGAAATTATATTTGGCCTGTTTTTAATATTTTTTAAAATCATTTTTCATCTTCATCATTTTGTATACTTTTTTTTATGCTGTCATTAGATACCAACCAGAAATTACCATTACTAGTAAATACCATTAATTACCAACATATGAAAGAAAAAGAAAAGTACACTATCTTTGCAACAGTTGGTGATTCAAGTTTTGTTTCTTTAAATTACAAATCAGGTCATTTGCCTTGTAAAACTTGTCAGTGTCAAGTATAATATGGAACCAGTCTGTTAAGCTGGTATGATCAATTCTCAAATATATACATTAGTACATATACACACACATATATATATATATATATATATATATATATATATATATATATATATACACACACACACACACACATATATATATATTATATATATATATATATGCTAATGTATATATTTGAGAATTGATCATACCAACTTAACAGACTGATTTTATATATATCTATATCTATATATATATATATATATATATATATATATTCACATTTCATTTGTTAGTTATTATTTAATGACATAAATGGTTGATAAGATGGGAAATCATCAAAAACAAACACATTGATGAACCATTCTGTAAAGATCATCAAATAGGAAGCACTTGCTTGTTTATCTCATGGGACCAGTATCTAAAGGTTATCCGTAGAATAAACAGGACTTTGCTGATTTTTATACTTGTTTTTTGAAGTTCTAAGGTTACCATTTATACTCTTGGATAGGTTGCACTTTTTTTTTTTTTTTTTACCAAAAATTGCTTAAAATATTAGGGATGTGACCTATCTGCTCGACATAAATGTAAAACAACACTATGTTGTCATCATGATTTCTGAGAAATTGAAAATGATACCCATAAACACTAAAGCTGTGATTTTTTTCTCTGTATAGAAACAACTTATCTATCATACTGACACACTGCTTTAAACTTACCTCATATTGCGAGATTCACTTATCCATCACAATAAATAAATAAAATTATAAAATATTCATTGATCCATCAGTCACCGTTCGGTCAGGGCCCTTGCACTAGATTGATATAAAAACCCTGAACATGCATAAGTTAAGGAACCAAATGTAGATGTTTATTGACAAAGAAAAAAATAGTCACATGATTCATTCTGCGAGATATATATATATATTGTCAAAAATACATTGGAAAATATGATTTAAAGAAATGAAATATATTCTTTATGAGATAATTTTCTTTAATGGTTGTTTCATATAACATTAAAAAGCGTTCTTAAGTGTTTATTTACAAATAACAAAGCACATGAATCTACCACCCAAAACATTTGCACTATTTTGCATTGCGCAGCGATATAGTTGGTAGCTAAATTTATAGTTTATAATTTTAATAGTTAATTGTTAAGGTAGATATCTGATAATTCTTACGTTTAAAAAGGGCTGTGTAACTCCCTATCTGTAAGTCAACAGTAAATAATCAATTATTAAGCCATAAAGTAGGGGGTGCGACCTATCCGCAAGTATATATGGTAAATTTTCCTATTATTTTGGGGCTGTTGTCTTTAGCTTTGTTGTTAGTACATTTTTTGATTTTCTCAAGTCTAATATTTTTCTCTCCAGAATCTATCTTACATATCTATATTTACCATTTGTCTATGCTTAGAATATTGATGCCATATATGGTTCGGTGCTCCTGCTATTTACCTAGAGCTCTTTGATAAAATCCAAAGAAGAATCAGCAATATTATTTATCCTGATCTGGCATCTCAGCTTCAGTCATTTTTCTCTGTGTCGTGTGAGACAATTTTTCTCTCCAGAGTCTATCCTACATATCTATGTCTACCATTTGTCCATGCTTAGAATATTACTGCCACATAGGGAGAAAAGAAAAGAAAAATTTTTGATGACAATATACAACATATAAATGCTGTGTGAAAATAAACAATATTATTTTCTGAAAAGAGGAACTTTAGGTATAGAAGATTAGCTTAATAAATCCCATTTTATACATCCAAGGGATTTTAACAATTTAAGACATGGAATTTTGGCAAAAAGATTAAATTCTTTGTTTCAACTTGCCTGATCCACTATAAAATGCTTCTCAGTATAAAGATTCCTAATTATATTGATAAAGAGATTAATCTTTTTAATGCTAAATCCAGCTCAGTACATCTTACTTCTTTATAAAACATTTTCTATACCTGACGTCAAAGAAGTAAGTAAACCCACTGTCAGAAAACTTCTTGAAGTTGATGACAATTTGCTTATCTCAAAAATGAACAATAAAATTAAATTAAACAAAATTATTAAAGGCTGGACTTCTAAAGATAAACCCAAATAATTTCTCTATTTTCTACAGGAATTATTGTTATCATTGAAAGAAAAAAAAAAACAAGTGCCTTCACTAAAGTTTATAAATCTATGTATTGATAATCTAGTATCTGTCTTCCTGCATAAAGTGTGCATTGTTTGAAAAGAAAACATATAAAATAAAGAGCCTCATCCAGATTAATACTGGGTATGACGGTAAACTACCTCCGCGTCCTGGGTATGACGGTAAACTACATCCGCGTCCTGGGTATGGCGATAAACTGCATCCAACAGCAAGGTCTCAGATAATGTTTTCAGAAAAATAATGTTGCCAGCTCTAAGTTTTTGAAACAATAATGTTGCCAGCTCTAAGTTTTTTTTTTTTTTTTTTTTAAACAATGTTGCCAGCTATACATTTTTTATTCCATACAAAATAGGCATTTAAAATTCATATAAACTGGATTTGGCATTAAATAACCCACAGTGGTTGATATGCCATAAAACCCAAACAAACAAACAAATCATTAAGATTAATAAACTCTCTCTCTCTCTCTCTCTCTATATATATATATATATATATATATATATATATATATATATATATATATATATAATTTCTTTGTTATCTTGGAAGATAAGGAAAAAATCATCAGCCTACAATAACCAATCAAAAACTTGCAAACTTTGCTCAGAGGAAAAAATAGCTATCATTACTTTCCCCGACCAAAATAAATTATTAAACAAAAGATCTGAGCTCATCTCAAAATGCAGGCATGAAAATAAATTTTTACTACGTAACCTAAAAAATTAAAAACAGAAAAAATAAAATAAAAACAAATAAATATACTAATAAACAAAATAACAATAAAAAAATAGAAATAAAACATAAATACTATGTTACTTAAAAACCGAAAAGAGAAAATATACAAGTAAAATAAATTAACCTAAATTCATCCAAGTAAATAAAGAAACAAACCAATCCCAAATAAAGATAATCAATTAAAAACTGTTCCCGCCAAAATAATACTTAGAATGAACTACAACAATCAACCCCAAAACTGAACAAATAGCTTTAATTAAATTCCCAAACCAAAACAAAACTGTTAAATAAGTGATATAAACAAATTTTTACTACATTAATAAATAAATAAATAAAATAAGAAACAAAAAAATAAAAACAAGCAATATAATTTGACCCAAATAAATAAACAAACGACTTCCGGTGAAATAACCGCCATAACAGAATACGCACAATGCACCACTAACCTGTATATATATATATAAATAGCCGAGAAAAATAACAGCATATGTGGCCTGACGATTGCATATAGCATGAAACAGACTGTCGCCTCTAAGTGTTGACTTCTATGTTCACTTATATATATATATATATATATAATATATATATATATATAGAAAGATTAATACAAATATAAAATTTGTTACAGAGCCCTGATTGATATTATATTCTGATAGTTGTGGGTAACAATTTTTAGAGATTGCACAAATATTACAATGATCCGTGGCAGAGATACTCTTATTCTGGTCATAAGTGTCAATTCATATAAAAATAATAGCATCATTTTTTACGGGTATTATGCTAGTAATTTTAACGAGGGTGTGTTGAAAAATTCTTAGCCCAACCTTTTCAAAATCTAATCAAACATTGCAATTTCAATTGGAATTCCTTCTTGCTCTGGAGAGAACTTTTCACTACCCCCTGCTCATACATTAATCTTTTCAGCCAAAAAATTACAGTCTCTCTATAAATAAGGTTGAAGTATTATTAAAATCAAACCTTGTGGGTAATGTTTGCAGTAGATTTACAACTAATAAATACTGTAATGCCTCTTTTATATATATATATATATATATATGTGTGTGTGTGTGTATAAAAGAAAGAGAGAAAACATGTTGATTAACTTATCTTTCCTTGTTATTTATGTGAAATGCTGGAGCATCATATTGTGGGGATAATAGTTCAGAAATCCATCTTTATCCCCAGTGGGTGAGACCTTCATTCGTGTCTTTGTGCTAAAAATAATTTACCTTAAGTAAATGCGTTTTTGAAGAAGTGCAAGAATTGGTTTCATTATTAAATGTTGAAATCAGAATTTCCAAGAATATCAAAGAATTGTTTAAATATTCTTGGAATTTATTTCAATGGTGAAAACTTTATATGTGGAGTGATTTGAATTTTTTTTTTTTTTTTTTTTTTTTTTTTTTAACTTTCGGCCTGATCGGAAAAGTGATTTTAAAAGGACTTTATCAATTTGTTTTAATTCCCAATTTCAATTACTTTGAGATTAGACATAATACTTGCCACAATTAAAAACAAAATGTTTCATTTCTAGTTATTTTTTAAATTTTTTGTTGTGGTTTAAAAGAAAAAAATTTTGTGGTGGGTGGAAAAGAAGGGCATTTTTTTTTTTTTTTTTCTTTCTTAAAATTTTATACTTTTATCATGAAGATTTTCTTCCTAGATCAAGTGTTTTATTTTATTTATTTACTTTTTTTTTTTGTTGATGCACATCATCTCACATAAAACAATATTTTGTAATTTCTTTTAATGCATAACAGACAGATGAACATAAATAATAAAATAGTTGTTTTGATTGAGAAATCTTTTTGGTTTCTTTGTCAAAATTCATATTTGATTTTGATGAGAAACAGTAATCGTAAAACATTACCATTTGTACATTTTATGACTAAAATAAAATTTAATTTCAATAAATCTAAAATATCTTTCTTTTGAAGGGGGGTGGGTTGATAGGGGGCTGGATTAGTAAATTTTGTGAATTTGCCTTTAATTTTCAGTCAAACAAAAAAAATAAAAATGAGTGCTTAATTTCTTTCCAGTTTCATTTAATGCAAGAAATCTTTTTATATTATTATTTTTATTTTTTTTAAAATTCTTTGTCAAATTTAATTGGAAAGAAACAATTTTGAAAATGACATTTTGCCCTTTGAAAATTTTAATACCCTGAATTTCAAATTTCAAAGCTCTACACTAAGCCCAGACACACTACAGCCCAAACTATAAGATGGATTGCCTGACGATATGTTGAGCATGATTTAAAGCACATTTTAAATTTTTTGACAATGAAACATCGTCCATCACACAGTTATTGAAAAACAATTATTGTACATAAACCAGTGACACATATTACAATTTGTAATCCATTTAAAATAAACATTTATAAATGTTAGAAGTTTTGCTCATTGATTAATTACTCTCTAAAAACTAAATGTTAAGAATAGGAGTCCTTGAGTTTTCAATATTTGAAAATTACTAGTCTGGCACAAGGCCACAGTTGCAGTTCACCCAGTGAGGATTGAATTCCATATGCTGATGACTGGTTTACAAGATGAGACTGTTCATCATTGCACTATTGTATACATTTAGATTTATTTTTTTCCTGACTGATTCCAAAAAATGATAACAATTTCAACTTTCCATGTGATAAGAGAGACTGAAGTGTTTATCATCTTTGTATGATAAAAACATGAAGAGGAAAAGATGGGGAAATAAATCAACACAGTTGTTTGTCCAGTTTATATAATTTGCAAAATACACTTTCTGATGTGCTTCGAAGAGATCATCAGGAGTTTTTAAGCCTTTCAATATGAAACTTCTTTCCTCAGTAGAATGCAATTAGAACTGATTGGAACCTTATCCATCTCTCCACAACTGGATAACACTTCATACACATCTATTTTTCCTTTTGGTAGATTAATTTTACACGTTTTATTGACATCAACACCAACCAATGGTCTTCAGACTTTGACTAATTACTCTCTATTTAATTCTAATTAAGTTGTTGGCTTGATTTAGTACCATTTTTCTGCAGAATACTTAAGACGGTAACTTGTATTTTGGAATTGTGTGTCTTGGAGTATTATTTTAATGTTGTTACTCTTGTCACCACCAACAGAAAAAAAACACTTGAATGAGAGGAAATAAATAACTTCAAAGCAAAACTATTGAGTAAATTATCAAATAATAATAATAACAGGTCAAAGAAAAAGGGAAACACCCCACAATTTTACTCTAGTAACACAGGAAGACCACTGGCTTTTTACACAATTTTAGTGGATTGTGTAACATTGAAATAATTCTCTGGCCTGGAAGAAATATATTGAAGATTAGAAAAATAAGGTTTCCTTTCGGCTGTTATACACTCCGGCCATCTTTAGGTGATTGGAATTTCGAACCAAATCCTTTATTTCATTCCCCAGGGTAGATTGTTCTAGTTCCACGTGCCATGACTCTTCTGGATGTCTCGGTTATTTCCCTTTAACTCGACTCTCCATGTTTTGGTTCATCACTGCTGTGGCCTGGTCTTGAACTCGCAACTCTTTGGGGTCTAATCACTAGATCTGGCCCATGTGTCCTTGATGACATCTGTGTATGAATTTTTGGGACTTTTAAACCTAATGTCTCAGCCACCATTAACTGAGACATCTGGAAGAGGCATGGTGTGTGGAACTAGAACAATCTATCCTGGTGCACGAAATAAAGGGTTTGAAATTCCAATCACCTGAAGAAGTAAGATGTAAAGAATGCAAGTAATCATAATACCTCATCTCAGAGATATAGACAGATATCTCTAGATAACACTGGCAAAAAACTTTTCAAAAAGCCCTTGAGAAACAACTTAAGCCCTTTGAGCTGAGATGTTTGGGATTTGAGTGCGCACTTGTATATTCTTTGTGCCTTTCCTTTTGTTGCGGAGGAAAAGGTGAAATAAGTTTGAAAAGTGATCAGAAGGCTTTTTTTGCATCTGTAAACCTTTACTACTCCACAAGCATTTAATTTTTGATGTATGGCACAAGGCTAAGAAGGCAATCAAAAGATGATAACATAAGTAAAACAATAACAAAATATTTATATACGAATAATACAATTATTAAGAATAAACTTCTCAGAATATTTAGCTGAGCTAAGCTGAATTTCAAAGTTCAGTAATGTTAATTGAATGGATAAAAGTATTTTAAAATGTTCCTTTTGGTACAGAAATTTTACAATGCAAAAATAAGAGTTGCTTACCCTTAACTAAGAAATTAATTATTTGAAAACTTCTTTGAAAGAAAGAATTTTTTATCAGGCTCCACAATGAAAGAGAGTTTGTTGTTTTTTTCGAAGAAATGTTTTTTTGTGAATTAGTTAAATGTTTTGTAAAATATGAACATTGTGAGAATGTGTTTGGTAAAATAGAATTTTGAATATTTACTTGATGTTTCAAGAAGTTTTGTTTGGTACGAAATAAAATTTAGTTTTTGTAATTCTGAAAAAAATTACAATAAATCTTACCGTTAAAAGAAAAATGTTCACCAAGAACAAATTTTGTTAAATAGAACTGAGTGAGAATGTTTCTTGAATTATGTCCTGAAAATATGTTCGGTAAACTTTTAGCTTCAGGAAAAAACTTTTTCTTTTAAGTAATTTCTTGCTGGTGAAGAATTGGAAAAAACTGTAATATGGAAGTTAAATTTCTTAAGCGTAGCAGCAACGTGTCTGTCTGACTTTTCTTTTGTCTCACTGATGGGATACATTCGTGTTCCTTATTTATTTGGTTGTCTGTCATCTGACAGGCTCCAGGCTGCTGTTCAAAAATATTGGCGGCAAACCCCGATTGCGTAGGCGTCTTTCATGTTTATTGTTATTCAGCCAATGAGTGATTAGGAAAATAGCAAGCTCTATGCAATCCACTTTTTGCACAAAACTTTTCACTTTTTTAAGAAGACATATAGTAATTGCCTTGCATTAATTTTTAACCAATGATTTGTTGAGAAGAAATTTAAAAGTGAAGTGGAACGCTAAACTTTTGTTTTACTTCCTCAAAGTTTCCTCTTTTTAAAGGCAGTTTTTGTCTTTTACCCTTTTTTTTTCTCCTTATACCTGATGGTAATCCCCCGTTTTTTTTGTGTACCCCCCTCTTTTTTTTGTAACCCAGAAAATCATTATCCTGCTGTAATGGGTGCAAAAAAGCAAAGTTTTATGCAATATTTGTATTTTTCGTACTTTTTTTGTAACATTGTAACAATTTTGAAATTTTTCTCAATAGTTGTTTTGTAATTTCACAACTATTATCATGATTTTCTGTTTCTACCAAGTTTTGTGTCTGGCACAAGGACTTGGATTTAGTAGGATATTAAGATTTTTTATAAGATTTGATTTTTAAGAGATTTTTAAAGTGTAATCATTTTTCAATTAAGAAGAGAAGATTGATGATAAATTGACCAAATGTTTTAAAAAATTCTGATTGAAATGAATAAATAAGTTTTCTTTTTTTTTTTTTTTTTTTTTTAAAAAAAATATTTAATAACTTTTATAGACTAAGTATTTTCTTTTAAATAAAAACAAAATTTTACTATAAAAGAAAACATTTATTTTAAATACATTTTTGAAGATTCTTCACTCAAATTTTGGCAGTGTCTAAACTGGTCAACATCGAGAGTCTTCCATTAAAAACACAAAAACTAAAAGAAAACGAGTAAAAAATTTTTAACATGGAGTTGTAATCAACACATTCTTTCTTTTACAACTGATCTTTTTTTACTATCGTCTGTTTTCTTTCTATTTTTTTTACCACTAAAAAATTGTTTTACCAAACAATGAAACAGCAACAAAAAAAATTAAGTAAGTTTTCTAAAATAAATTAATTTAACGAGACTCACTTTTACATAAAAAAATTATAATTTATAATAAAAAAACAATTTAGTTTTAAAAATCCAAGGGAGATAACAGTTTTTTAATAACGTCATGACAATAAATAATTTGAGCACAATAAAATAACAGCAGACTATTGAAAACTGAATATCAAGATTTGAGAACAGCAAGAACGGAGAGACTTGACTTGTTTAACTACTGCAAAATTTTGAAAGGTTGAAATATGCTAACTTCATTCTGCACTTCAAAAGCTAAGTAAATTAAAAATGAATTAACTTTTGTTTCGAGTAATTCTAAAAATTAATTACTACTTCAACGACTCCTGCTTTTCATCCTGTTAGAAATCTTCATCTATTGTACCCGTCTTCAAGAACTCTAGCAATCCTTCTGACCCCACCTAACTACCATCCTATTAGTCTCCTACCACTCTTTTGGTAAAGTTTTTGAAGCTTTAATCAGTGCTGAAGTTGTTAAACATCTTACATTCCATGATCTGCTCTCTGACAAGCAATATGGTTTCTGCTTTGCTCAATCTATAGTTGATGTGCTCACGGCCATAACTGAATTTGTTTACCAAGTACTTCACAATAACGGAGAGGCTCATGGTGTGGCATCTCTAAAGTGTTTGAGATATGAAGGAGGCCGGTATGCCAAACCCTAAGCTTCAGGGATATGGTATTTCAGGAGCTTGGTATCTTAGGCCCATCCTTTCACTGTCAAAACGGTTAAATGTAGCGATCTCTTCTACTCCAATGGCTTCATGTCTCGCACTTCCCATCTGTGGAACTCCCTTCCTCTTACTTGCTTCCCTGATAGCTATAATCTCCAACTATTCAAATGCAATGTCAATCAACATCTCCAGCTGCCCTTCTCTTCATCCTTCCCTCTATCACACCTCTTTACATTTGCCCCGACTCTCTGTAACCCCTTGCGTGCTAGTGGCACTCCTGCCTTGCTTGGGGTGAAAAGTTTAAAAATATATATATATACACACACACACACACACACACACACATACAAAAATTTTTCATAATTTAGATGACAATTTATTCATCATACCTTGTACATATTTAAACAGTTGAAATTTTCAACTTGCTATTGTCATAACAATCTTCCACGAGGTCAAGTTTCTGTGTAGCTCAAAAAATGGCAGGGTTTGATAAACATGTCACTGTTCTAACTACAGTCTGTGCATGGCCGATTGGTTAGAAACTATGAGTCTAAAATTCAAATCTCATCAGGGTCAGTTTGTCAAGGATATTACTTCTTGATGTTATCAGTTTGGGGAGAATATCCCAGCATGCTTTACTGTTGCAAAATGTCTGAAAATGATACCACAGATTGATCTGAACCTTGTTAGGTGAAATTGGGTAGCCAAAACTACTATAAAAGGACGATAAAATACAAATGAGTTACTTCCTTTGTCTGGAAGTTGAATGCAGCACTTCTGAATTAAACATGGTCAGAAGCTGACACACACATGGAATCCATGGTTTCAATTCAAACAAATCCTTACTGTTCTCTCAATGAAAGTTGTTTTATTACGTGTTAAAATACACTTGTCTTATTTTCATTCAATTTTGTTCGTCTCATCAGTCTGGAATATAACACTAAAGTTTACACGTCACTGAAACAAATCAATCTAAAAACTGCAAACTCTGCTTGGAGGAAAAAAAATAGCTATAATTACCTTCCCAGACCAAAAGAAACTACTAAATAAACAATCAGAAGTCATCTCAAAATGCAGACACAAAAACAAATTTTTCCTATGTTACTTAAAAATTGAAAACTGAAAAGAATAAATAAAAATAAATAAGCAAAATCAAGTAAAATAAATTAATCCAAATAAATAAAATAAATAATAAACAAATTAAGAAACAATTTCTACCAAAATAACCATTAGAATAGACTACCTACAATGCATCACTGACCCATATATATATCAAGAAAAAACACAACACATGGTCTGATGATTGTGTTTAACATGAAACAATCTGTTGCCTTTCTGATATTGAGCACTTTATCCCATAAATGTAGCATACCTTAAAACTATATATACACACACACATATATATATATATATATATATATATGCAAAATAAAGAAATGTTACAGTAAATACAACTGACTGTTTTTTGTTTAATATTGGAGATAGACACATTATAGGCTTTCTCTTTATATAGGTAATTAAATCACAAAACAAAAAAAAATGAAAAAATCTTGTTACACTTTTGTCCATCAAATAATGTATTTTATTGATGGAATCATACATATTTAGGAGGTGGAAAAAAATCAATGTTTGTTGTTTGTAGTATTTCATTTTCTCCTATATATATATATATATATATATGATTCGATTGATAAAAGCATTATTTCGACTGAAAAATGAAACATAAGTTTTTTTTTTTCCATTGTCATTTAATTACTATAGTGGCTCCATTTTTAATATTGAACTCTATATCCCATTATTATTTGAACATCTGTTTAATGCAATCACATTGTTATTTGTTAGCTGTATTTTGCCATGTGTGTCACAACCATTTCCTCTCCCCCACTATGTGTCATATTTTAACACTATTAGAATTTCACCTCTGACTCCAAATGGAACATAAGAGTCAGTGCCAAAAGATCCAGGTCAAATGATTGGCTCACTGTGCCGCTCAAGTAAGTACCTGACTCCATGTGCTATCCTCTACCTTTACAAGATCAGGCCGCAGACGGAGCACTGTTGTCATATTTGGCTGGAAACTGCACAGACTGTACTTTCAAGCCTTGATAGAGTCCAAAAGCATCTCAGAGTCCTTGTGGGTGACAAATTATTTTCCATCTCCAACCTCTCTCTCTTATAGGTGGGATGTGGCAAGAGTTTCACTGCTCTATCACTATTCATAGAAAGTGCTCAGATGAACTACATTCCTTGGTTCTGTCAGGCACGGCAAGAACCTGTGATATCACTTACATTTAGCAACCCCACCCACATTCCCTCTGTATTCCATCAGTGAGAAGTAAGTTCCACTTGAACAACTTCTTCCTGTGAACCTCTGCTCTGTGAAACAGACTCCCAAGAGGATGTTTCCCTGATCACTACAATCTTAACCTGTTCATGTCTAGGGTTAACCATTACCTTTTTCTCCTATCCATTCAAATTAGCTCCTAACTCTTTATCTTCAGTGACACCAAGGTCTTGTACAGGGTGAATTTTATTGTATAGAAAAAAAAAAAATCTTTCTTCTTTTCATTAGACTAAATTATTGTAAATTTTAAACATAATTCCTGTCCGAAAACTACTTACTATTCTTCTTTTCCCACCCATTTTGAGCCTCAGCCTCTCAGTTATGTTCTTCAGCTTCCACGCATGTTTCTTCTTTCTTCCCCCCCCTCCCATCCCTTACTTATTTTATAATCCTGATTAGACTCGTCTCAAGTTTGTATTTCTTTTTTCCTAGTTTCACCCTTCAGGCTTTCAATAAACCTGTTGATGAACAGACCTTTTGTTGTTAGAATTTTGATTGCCATAAGGCATTTATCTGATTGTCAAAGAGACAGAGATGAATTGCAAGGCAGTACCTCTCTATCACACATGTATAGTTTTACTTTGAGTCTGTCTTGGCACAAAGGTCCAAAAATACTGTCAATCTGGTCCCCTTCCAAATAAGTTTGTTCAACCCTATTCTAACTTATTATAAAGTTCATTTGGATACAAAGCTAAGAACTTGAACATGATACTTTTCTTTTATTGTGTTTTGTTTTGCTGCAAGTTGAATATGTTTGGCCAATTATCTATAAATGTAATAAACAATGTAATGAAAAGACAAGCAGCAGAGAAACCTTATTTAGGCTTTATATATATGAATAGTTAGTATAGACAGAATAACCTATAAGCAGGAACAGTCCATTTTACAATGAAAGGCAAGTGGGGAAAGGAATGTTCACCACAGCCAGTATGAAACAAGATGTATGCATAACTGTGTAGCTGAATTGCAAGATAACATGTCAGTCACTTATGTGCATATGCATGATACACGCTTAGGCAATCATGTATCTTTCAATACATAATTGATGAGGCAGATTTTTTTCCTGCACTAGGTTGCCATTTCTTTCTGTGGCAGACCAGCTGCCATCCAAGGCTATAGTATCCAGTCTGTCCTGCTATTTACCCATAGGAGAAGAGTAGGATTCATATCTTTCCCAAGGGTATTAGCATTTAAATGAATGTAATGGATTTGACAGATATTTGAACTCGGCAATCCGATTCCTCAATCTGAGCTACTAACCATTACTCTACTGTGCTTATGAGATTGATCGATTCACTTTTTTAAGGCTTATCAACCCTTTTGTGGGTTTTTTAAACATGTTTTGGATTGTAAGAATGATTCTTTTTTGCAAATGAATATTGCAGTAATAATCTTTTAAAAATAACAATGATTTTTCCGGATACAAGTCCTACTATTTAACCCATAGCTGGGGCAAGGGGAGAAGAGATGGATTCATGCCTTTCTCAAGGGTATTTGCGCATAAATGAATGTAATGAGCTTGACTGGAATTCAAACTCTGCTCTCTGATTTCTCATTCATTACACCACCCCCACATCTGGATGGGAGAGAGACATGACACACACTAGTCTGTGTGGGGCAAATAGGAAAAATAAGAAGAGGTCAGATGTGAAATCAAATAATTGGTATTGGCAAGTTGAAGATTTGAACTTGGAATTAGGCAGGATTTTACAAGTATAATTCAGTAGTGTTCCCCCTTCTGAAGTTGATAAATGGAGATTTGCCCTTATGATGAAGGCTGTTAATTTATTTATGCAAAAACTGGGAAAGTTCATCTTTGACAAAGGAAACAATAATGACTATAAAGAAATCCAAAATATCCTTTTGATTAAGTATTGTTTGTTCTTACAAAACAAGTACTTCTTTGTGAAATTGTATCAGATTTCAGGCTCTTTTCAAAACAAGCTGTACACTAGCGATTCGTGACTAATGACCATTTGTGTCAATATATTAGGATAACAGAGCAACCAAGTCAGATTGTCTTCTGAGCTTCCATTAGTATGGAAGGCCAATATTGCAATATCAACATAAATTCATCATTTTCTATGAAAAGAGAATCAATGTCCCTTTGGAGTTGCTGGACTCTTCCTGGATAGCAATGCTGAAGATAAAACCAAACTCCTTCAGCGATGCCAAATACATCCCATCTTGCAAGACGTAGTGAATCTTGTAGAAATGAAATCACATTTATCAACATGCTATTTTTATATTGGTTGTGTGCAAAAGTTACCAGAACTGTTCTTGGGAAAAAAAAAAACAAAACTGAATACATAGTTGGAAAAAGATTTTTCTGCTGGAAATGTTTTCCATACAAAAAAATAGTTGAGCCGCAATAAGCCTACTTATATCCGAATGTGATGGTGATTCCTTTCAGTTAAGCTTTTTAGCCCTTGTTTACTGATAGATACCAATTCGACAGCAGAAAAACAAAAGGCAACATGCAATACTTCCCCTAAAATAATACAAGAAATCTGCAGGCTTTAACCCACCATAGGACCTCATCTCCTCCATTAGTTGATGCCCTCAAGTGGTAGCATCTGCAGGTTTAGTGAATATTATTCAAGGCCAGAAAGCAGAAATCCTGGCTGGAGAGGGTACAAGCAGTAGCAGAAAATGAGAAAAGAAGGAGCAAAGTGAAGACGAGTGATTTTATAAAATAATGAAGATATTTAATCAAAAACACTTGGAAAAGAAAGTGCATTTGTCTGTATTATAAATGTCAGATTATAAAATATTGTCTTGTTTAGTTGTCAAAACCTGTGAACTTCCACCTGCGCTCAAGTGATGCGCCACAACCAAAGACTTCCAGTTTGAAGAGTGAAGGTAGTCTCTCAAGCAATTCTTCTATCTCACTTGCACGTATTTGTATCTGCATCTGCTTTAGGTATGACCAGATATAATCAGGACTTGCTCCCATTGGATGCACATTCAAAAAACAACTTAATAAACCTGCAGAAGGGGGACAAAAGAAAAAGAAACGTTATATAGGAAGAGAATGTTTGAAATAATCAAATAATTTGAGAGACATCGAGAGTTTTAATTAAAATTTTTTGTATGTATTCAAATTATGAGAATAAATTATCTCATTTAGATTTGCAAATACAAAAGTCATAGAAGAAATTCTGATGGAAGGACCTAATCGTGTCCAGTTAAAAAATGGCTAACAAACATTTGAAAAAAAATAAGCTAAATTTAAGAAAATAAATATCAAAAATAGATTAATTTTTTTCTCACTGATGTGTCTGGAAACAGGCTAGTGTCCAGACACAAGTAACTTTCTCCTTTTCATTGTGTTTAAACAGGATAGAAAATGCCTTTAGAATGATATTAAGCATCCTTTGTTGCTCGATAAGCAAAGTTGGTGGAAATTTTGTTCTTTTAGAAGAGGTGAAGATTTTTTTTCCCATGTCATTGAAAAAATTCTGGTGTGGAAAATAGTATCTATGTTTTAACTTACCAATGAGTTTGATTTGTTGCTTAGAGATAACTAAGTCATTGCTGTTGATAGCCTGAGATGTGGACAAGGAGAGACAGGGTAAGGAGTCATTTATGTTGGAAGAGGATGCACTTTGATCTTCACAATCAACTGACTGATTCTTTTGGTCTGGTGCCGGTTCTTTACTTTTTGAGGAATCTTCTTCAGAAATAGAATCTGTCAACTGGACAAAACATTAAACAGTGTCATCGTTAAGATAACTTTCATTCGAAAACAAAACACCATCAATATCTGATTGTCAGCAGGCAAAACAGGAAAAAAAATCTGAACTGTGATTAGCAAAACAGAGTTACATGATTAAAAGAGGAAAGTGAGTCTAAACGAAGATTACAAATTGAAAATATTTGGTTATATCTGGGGATGAGATTCCAAACACTAAAAATGAACTAATTCTTGTGACTGATAATAATGCCATCTTAAGTTTGTCTATATTTCTGAGATGAGGTATTATGTACATTATTTATATTATTCAGACTATTGTCCTCATCTTTGTCGCCATATTTATCACAACGTTTCGGCTGTTGTACGCTCCAGCCTTCTTCAGGCGGTTGGAATGAACGCTTTATTTCACTCACTGGAGTAGACTGTTCTAGTTCCACGTGCCATGTTTGATGGATGTCAGTTATCTTCTGTTAATTTTCCCTCTGAAAATTCTCCACTACCTTAACTGGGTATTGAACTCACACTCTTTGGGTCTGTCACTGGATCTAACCAACGCCTTTATCCACTGTGCCATGTGTCCTTAAGTTCCTCAAAATGAATTCACAATCAAACTTTTCTTTACAACTATTTTTGGTATTCATTCCAGAATCCTTAGCCATATTGTATCTGTCTCACAGTCTGACCACCAAATTGCATTATTTTCTTGTACAACAAGCATTTGAATTATTGCAGGAAAATGATTGAATAAAAAACTCAAAGCCACTTGTGAATCTTAATTTGAATATGACAAAATAAGCAAGGATTAGAAGAAAAGAAAAACATTGCCACAGCCATCTTACCAATTTTGTTTGTTCTATTCTTTGGAGAGCCAATTGCAAAGCTTCGATCTCTTGTTCTTTTTCTTCCAATTGCTTTTCCATTCTTTCCATTTTCATCTTGTCATCCACGACAGGAACACAAAAATCACATTCGCAACAACTCTTAATCTTTTAAAATTCATTAGAAATATTTCTACTTCAAGAAAGAAATCAGTAGTTCTTGTTTTCTCTTCTCTATTGTGGCAGATGAAAATGCTTTCTACAGAAGTTGCTACATTTATTAAATAACACAAACTTAAACTTTGTAGAATAGATGGATTCACTTTGGACAAGATAGAATATTGGCCAGAGATTTTCCAGGAGTTCTCTTGAAGGCAAATAAAAAAATAAGTAGCTTTTAAAAAAAATAAATATGAAAAAATAAAATGTTTAAGTTATTTACCGTATCATTTTTGCTAGACGATGGCATTTCAGAACTGTTTGACAGCTGACGGGAAGAAATTAATTGCTTTAAAAAAAAAAAAAAAAGGATTGTATAATTGAGGGATCAGATAAAAAGTACACAAGTTTGGTTAAAGTTTAAATTTGTCATAAAACAATAAAGAAAAATGACTGTTAAAAACAATTTGAAGCATGACTTTTAGAGATTCCAGAAAAGGTCAAAGTTAACTAATAGCATCACCAACTACCTTTTTCTCTGCTTCACATATGACTAGATATAGTCTACATATATTATTTTATATATTTTCCTTTCTCTCTCTCATATATATATATATATATATATAAATTACATGTAGATAAAAATAGAAGTATAAAAAAATAATAAGAAACTAAGTACATAAATGAGACCAAATTAGTATATTACAAATGAATTATAAATACGATTATATAAAATAAAATATCACATTTATCATCTCTCAGTTACGTCTCTCTGACTTCGGGCAGAATGCGACTCAGAAGACAGAGGTGCAACTGAGGAAAATCACACTGTGAGGTTCCCAGCCCTGGGGAGCAAATGCCTGAGGCTGCACCTTTTCATTGCAATAGAGAGAGGGATCGGTGCTCACACCAAGGCCTTTGCAGCCGATAGTTGCAGGGGCTCAAGGAATCACAAGTGCAGGCACTTGGGTTCCCCACATTAAACCGACCATGTGTCACAACCTGACTCCATGGGTAGGGTTTTGGTGGTCAAGTAAATACCTACTATAAAGTAGAACTGGGGCTTTTCAATCTCAGAATTTGTCAGAGAACTGAGCTCTAATTTCAGTTATTCATATAGATTCCATAATATAGGTTTCTCTAACACTTCAAATGTTGAATGTATAACTAATTCTAATTTCTATTTTCCCAACTTTACACTATATTAATTTTATCTTTAAACTGTCCCCTGTTCTGTCACCCATTAAATAAAAATAATTGTTTGTATAGAAAATAAAGATCTAACGTACATCCAATCGTCATTAAATTAAGTGGCAGCAAAAGAATTAACGTTGGACTTTTAAAAGGTAAGCTTAAATATTAATGCAATACTTAAATGCAACAATCAATTTTGAGTTCTTCTGTAGTTTATTGTTGCCTATTGCATCTACTCTTCCCTAGCTATTGGGATGATGGCTAAACCAAGAGTTTTCCACAGGAACTAACTTAAATGCTGTCCATTTAAGCTAGCTTTAATTTCAATATTAAACTTAAAATTTTGAGTACAATATTTGGTGGTGTTTGCAAAAAAAACATTATTTCATTTCTTCATATTTACCTTAAAAAATTAGTAATTTATAAAAAGCCATAGAAAAAACAATTACAATAGAAATTAAATCTTATAAAAAAATTTCCACAATACCATATATAATCACGCAACACCATATAAAATCTATTAGCAAATTAAATTAATTTCAGACATGTACAAAACTATAGGATTAAAAATAAAACCCAATCACATCTAAGCGCCCCTTTAAGAAACCATCAACAAAAAAAAATAAATAAATAAATAAACACCAAAAAAGACTATAACTAACATTAATCAGTAAGTTTTAACAAACAGTAATAAAAACAACTGCCTGGGGAAAAAAAAGGCCATTGTAGCCAGACAAAATCCCCCATCCCAACCTTACATGACTCCAAAAATTTAACATATAATAAACATTCATACTTTCATCAGAGTAGAGACTTGTAGCAGTATTGATGGCGTAAATCAACCTGCACATTTTTTTATTTTATGAATGTGTAAGCAAACAAAAAGCAAACAAGAGAAAGAAGACAAGAAAATAACTTTTCATAACAGGTACAATATTTATATTTATATATGTCAACGGTTTTACATGAACTGTTAATAGGAGTTACTTCCCTTTGACTGAATTAAAGTCTTTACTACTGAAAAATTTTTTTTACCGGAGCTCATAAAAAGTTGAATTAACTTGTCGCTCAAAATGTTCACTGAAAGAGTTTAAAGAATTCTGTAAAGCTGAAAATATGTTGATAAACTTTTAGCTTTAAAGAAGTTGGAGAAGTGAATGTTCCGTAATTTTTAATTTGTCTTTTATTTGCTCGTAGTTGAATGTATTGTTCGTAATGTTTGTAATTAAGTCTCGTAAGATTCAATAGTGTGATTGAATAGTTTTTTTAGTAAGTTCCAGAAGAAGTTGATGAGCGAGTTGTTTAGTTGAAATTGTAGCTTGAATTACAGTGAAGTTATTTCATGTTAAAAGAACTTGAGATTCTAACTTTGTACCTTGATACAAGCGTCGTGAACTCGTTTAGCAAATGCTAGTTGTCGTAAATTCTCACTGACTGGGTTCGCTCGTACATTCAATTTATACGTTTTTTAATCCCATGACAGGTTGCAAGAAGCATTGTTTTTACGTCAGGTCAAAAACTAGGTTGATGTTATTTGGACGTAGTGGTGAACGGGTAAATTGTATTTTTTAATATTTGTTAACCACTCGGAAAGCGTCTTACAAAACTCAATGTGGAGCCTGATATGTTTTGTTTTGCTGATTGATGTACGTGAAGATACACGAGATAATTTTAATATTTACTGTCCAATGAAAAGTTAAGGTTTTCTGAAAATATGTATGAAGCTGTGATTTGCTTTTTGCACAAAAATCAACATTGATGAAAAAGAGGTAGTGGAATGCTAAAGACTCCATGATAACAAAATAAAAAATCCCAGATGACACCCCCTCCATTTCCAATCTATAAATGAGTAAAACATTTCTTCAGTTAGTTATTCTAAACATCACTTGAAATTTTAAGTTTAATATTGAAATTAAACTTTATGACTTTTGTGAGAGTTTTGAAACATAGTAATTTCTGTGTTGCGCTAGAATCATATTTTTTAAAAATAATTATAGTTTTAAGTGAGTATGGTTTTTATTGAGTATGGTTTTTTAACAATAAAAACATAAATACTAAAGGACTTTGGATCATTTAATCTAACTGTTCTTGCCTATTAAATCAATATATACACACACACACATATATATATATATATATATATACCTACACAATCAAACAATATTATTTAATCTATCACAAAATGAAATTTCTGTTTCTAAAAATTTATTCATAAAAATTGAGAATATTTTTAATGTATTTCATAAGAATTAAAAAAATAGTCTCAGATGTCGATCTGTGTTGTGTACATTATAAACTGTATATTGAAAGATGAAATGACTGCCACTGCAACATTGTGTTAATGTCATCAGCTGACACATTGAAATAAAAACCATTAATGAAGTTGCTATGTTGATGGTTGAGAGAATTTTAAAATGTAAGAAAGATATTGAAATATAACAGAGAAATCTGAAAATGCAAATTTTACACTTGGCCATTTTGTTTTTACTTTTGAATAAGTGTTGCATTGAGTTTTGTAACTCTAATTACATTCTGCATTGCAATTTGTCATCTGTTGAAGATGGAGAGCTGCTTACTTTACATGTTCTTAAATAAAAAACAAACATCTTCTTGTTAAAATGAAAAGTTTTTGTTTATATATTTGGGTGTTGGTGCCAGCACTACAGTATTTCAAAGTCTGCTTTATTTACTGATGGTTGGGGGTGGCAGGTGGTTGATTGGAATCTGCATAAGACAATTCCTTCATAACAAAATAACTCTTTGGGGATCAACACCATTGTTTTATTTGGGGTGGAGGGTCTGTCCATATATTATATTTCCTGGAGATATTCCCTTATGACATAATATCTCTTTGTGAGTATTAACATCGGATTATACTGAGGTCTGTTTGGGTTCGTTCCATTATAAGACAATGTCCTTTCTTAGATATGTAGCCTTGTTTCAAACAGCTATCTGCATAAAAATTTGCTGTGGGGTGTTGAATTGTTGTGTTAAGAGAGAACAATAGAATCTCGTTAAACAAAGTGAATTTGAACAATTATAAGAATAACATAAATGAAACAAAATAAAAACATGGAATGGTTTTAGTGTGCACTTACTTGTTGCATCCCCTGTAATGCCAATTGGAAAGCTTTTATTTGCTTGTCTTTCATCTCCAAAGAATTCAGGGATTCTTGTTTGGCTATATTAATCTCATTCTTGTAAGCTTCTACCTGACACTTCAAAGCATCATTCTCATATTGCAAGTTTTGATCTGGGAAAAGAAAAGTTGAAAATCTCTTGCAATGAAGTTTCTTCAACCTTCCAAAGTTCAAAAGCCAGATTTACTAACTTCATACGAATAATTATAATATTTGTCTAAGATGTTTTTCTTCCAGTTGCAAAGTACAAATCCTCAATCTAGTAGCAGACTGACTGTCTTTTGATCCAACTGAATTTAATCAAAACGTTTTATTCACATTTATGGCTCAAAGATCTTTTGTCCAAACAATCATTTTTATTTGATTCACTGCCAGAAGAAAAAAATAAAGAAAAAACTCTTGCAAGATATTTTTATCAGCTAGTCTCAGGTTTTTAAGATATGAGATGTAGAAAATATGGTAAGAAACTTTTTTTTTTTTACTTTTGTTGAGTAATCTACATGACACTTCAAATTAAATATTTAATCTGATTTGGTTTGGTTTCAGAGCTATTGAAGTTGAGCAATAGTTGACTCATGTCACACTGTGTTCATTAGAATGGTATTATGCATAGGAGATCAATTGCTAAAGGTTTTGGTTGAGCTACAGTACTTGTAAAATCTGTTTTAAATAATCCTGTTTATCAGCTGGAAAATATATGATTTGAATCAACACTGAACAATAAATGATCATTTGTGATGCTTATGTTTTTAACCAGTTGGAGAACATGAGTTGACTTTAAATTTCTACTTTCTGCTTTATTTAATGAAAAGAAAAATGTTTTACAGTTAACTCAAAAATTTTTTTTCAGTAAATACCTTGATGCTGTGGAAGAAAATCTTCCTGTACCTTAAATGCAAAACTGAGGTTTCTTGTAAGTCTAATTTTACCCGCAACATTCAAAACCAGAGGATAAAATTTTACCACAGTCCTACCTAATCCAACTCCATAATTATTTATTCAAACATCATCATTATAATTATTATTATTATTACTAATACAACTAAATCAATTATTATAAAGTACAGTGATGTCCATCTCTAGCAGAAAAGATCCATAATACCTAAATATGGCTCAACACCTTCCTGTCCTTAACTCTTGAATACTAACAATCAATTAAAGTTTCATCTCTACTAACCATGGGTATATCATACTCGATTTTGAAAATATCAAAAAAAAATATTAAATATAAATCTTTATTTGAAATATTTTACATGCAGGCACTTCAAACTTTGTACTTTGAGTTAATATTAATAGAAACTGAAAAACATTATTTAGGTAAGAAAATCAGGTACTGAAAATTGTAATTAAAAATAGGAAAATTAGCACTGGGTACTATATACCCACGGTTAGTGTTCCAGGGTTAGTGAGTTGGAAACTACAGATGAAAGAAAGAGAAAGACATAATTGGAAAGAAATATAAGTAATAATAAAATATTAACCTGGGAAACATAACATTAAGGCTACAGAGAAAATATGTCCCTCATATTATTTGGTCAAAGAATAATGATTGACAAAAGATTGTGGGTGTTTGCATGTAATGAGTGCATACGAAGGGCTGTTGAGCAATGGCAGATACAGCAATAATGGTGATGGTTGAATTTACGAAACTTATTAATCTCATGATTATGTCTGCAAGTGGTAAGAGATTAGGCATTGACACCATTCGTTACAAGCAATAAACTATGCTAAAAAGCGTGTGAAAGGAGCAGTAATAAGGGTTTTGGCCTACCACTTACTGGGGAAACAATATGTATTTGATGACAGCCAGAGGAGGTAGTGCTGCCCTGGGTTAAGAGGGTAGCTGCTGGAAGACTATGTCTAGCAACAGGATTCTGCACCATGCCACACAACAAGTATGAGAACCAAATCATGGCTGTGAAACAATTTCTGCGACCACATCACCCGTTACATTTGGCCATCTAACTCCCCAGATTACAACCCTCTTGACTAATATTTCTGTCTGGATTTATGCAATGAGGAATTAATGTTATTTAAATGATTTACAAGTAGCATTGTCCTCATTTTTGTTGTTTTTATCTAATGTTTTGGCATTCCTGCTCTTCAGCTTTCATCAGGTGCATGTCAATCCAGACAATCTACAGGGAATGTCAAACTAAACCCTTTATTTAATCTATGGGGATAGATTCGATTCATTCCACTTCTCATGTCTCGAGATATCTCATCTATTTCTTATATCACCCTATTTTTGGCCTGAACTTGAAGATGATAAGAAATGAAAGTTGGCTGAAGATCACAGGAAATCAGGGAGAAGTTTTTCCATCAAAATGAAAATTCCTGAAGCCAAGAGATGATCCAAAGAAGAAACGATTTAGAGTTTGACAGGATCAGAAGGTTGGTGCTAGTTATTTATAAAACGGCCGGGTTTATCACTGCATACATTACACAGAAAATACCAACTGATTAAGATAAAAAAAATAGAAATTTTATAAATTTGTTACAAATACATGAAAGGGAACACGTTTTGAAATGGAAGTTCCATTAACATCTGATGCAACATTCATCAAGACACGGAAATCCTTTCCTTGAATATGTCCTGGTGAAATATGCCTGTGTCTTTTACGTCATCAAATATGGTAAACTTTTTATCACACATACATTTCAAATACAATGATACAATTGGGTGGGGTACTGAAAAGTTTTTGATTACATCAAGTTGCTCTCCCAAAAATCATTCAAATTTTGGAATATTTTAATTTTGGAATAATTTAATTTTTGGAATATGTGGTCAGGCTGCATCTTTTAGTATTTTCTGAGAAGTCCAAGCAGGATGGAGGAGGAGGAGGAGGAAGAATTTTTGTTTTAATATCTCAGAGAACATCTCAGAAGGTGTAAAACTGCATTTAAATATAAATAGTAGATTGGTTTGTTGGATCTACCATTGTGGGTGGTAGGGATTCTATTATTTCTAGAATAATGGGTTTCTTTGGCATCTCCTCTACAAGTAATGAGAGACATGAAAATTGGGTTACACATTATTAGTAGAAGGATAAAAATTATAATATGACTGTACTCTTCATTGTTAACCAGTGGCAAGAAATAAGATGAAGTGCAGAGAGAGGTGTATTCTTGCCCTTTTCAGGATTATTGCTACAAATCTATTTGGTCTCTACTGGAATTAAGATTTAGTTTGGTCATTCCAAAAGGCTACTTCAAGCTGCTAATGAAGTTTGCAACACTTTATCGACTTTTGCTGGAAATTTTGTTAAAAATGCTATTGGAGGTTAAATTCATTGATTCTGTGACATTTAAGGTTTAATTTGCTCCATCAATGGATAAACCTTATCATGCTTTTCCTGCAAAGGAAATTCAAATATTTAACTCACCAATCTCTGATTTCGTTTTCTTGGTGGGTGGTGGCTCAGCTGGTGTTCCAGGCTCACCATCTTCTCCATCAGACATTTCCATTGCATCATCTTGATACTCATTGAAGAATTCTTCCTGCTGAGCAATCTGGATCTCCTGTGAAAATCAGAATATAGCAAAAGTGATGCCTATCACTGATATCAAATAGACCAACTTTTAAAAGTCAATCTCATATGTATATATCCTCCTAAAGAGTAACTCTTCACCGACTGAAGTCATATTGATAGTGACTAATGACAAACTCTGAGGATACCCCAACTATGAGGCTAGAAGGGACTTACCCCAGGACTGACCAAGAAACATTCCAATGATTGCTGGTCAGTGGAACATCAGAAAAGTTTTCTATAGCCTAATTACAAGATACTTGTAGTTAGGCTATAGAAAACTTTCAATATTCTGATTTGCCTGTGAATCAAATATAAGCAAAAAGCAGTTCGTACCGTCCTGTGTAGTGTATGACAGTGGGTGGGGACATAAAGGAGATGACAAAAGGACACTGAAACACTATAATCTGAAGTGATCTCCGGCATCCTTTAGCCTTTTTAAGCATACAGCTACAGCATCGGAGCTTCTGCGCTTTCTGTAGGAACGTAGATTTTTTATGGGTTGCTAACCTCATGCCTGACTGGTTTTGTATTCAGAGTTGTACTTCTAGAGTGGTTGCCATCCACAGCTAAAGAACTCAGTTTGACCTGATATTTAACCTATAACTAGGGAGAAAAAGAGATGTATTCATAGCAAAAATGGCTGGAATTTCAATTCAGCATGCCAATTCCACTCTTCAATAACTGCTAAGTTGCAAGCACATCAAACATGAAGTCAAAAATCTTACTTTGATCCAAAACAAAACATTTTATAAGGAATGAAAAAGCTTTAGTTCTACCTTTGCATTTTAATTATTTCTGATATGGAAGTTTGGAGTTTTCTCATTCTTTAAAGAGATTTCCTTGGAAAAAGAGAAATCCTAAAATATGTGCCAGCAAAAATTATCAAGCAGAATATTGATTACTGTAGAATTTTAGGTTGCCGACAATAAAGTGAATTTAGCAAAATTGTCTTTAAATAATTTGAAGTATACAAAATTTTAATTTGGCTTCTTTAAAAATGGAAATTTTAAAAAGCATATGTTTATATAATATATACAAATATATTAAAGCAAAGGGACGGAAGAAAGGAAATGAAAAACCAAACTTTAGTAATTTAGTCTCTTCTTTGATTTACTGAATATGGAATAAAAAATAAATAAAAGAAAAACAGTTGCAAGAATTTCCATGGTAGATAAACACTGCAATGAAAAACTATGGTCAAGAAAAAATGTTAAAAGTGAATGAAAAAATAAAAAGAATTCATAAAGAAAAAAATACCAACCTGTATTTGCTTGAACCACAGGTCAATATTCTTGCGCTGAGCCTTGGAGAAATGGTCCCAGGATTTTTGCTTGCAAGCAGTAGTGAATACCTTTTCAATTTGTTCAACTTTAAGAAACGGAATGATGAGAATATGAGATGGCCGTAGAAATTGGCCTGAGGAAAAGGTGAAGGTCAGAAAAGAATTGGATAAGCAAGTGAGGGGGGGACACTTCCTTATTGAATTCCAGTAAAGACTGAACCCCAGATCTTCAACCAGTCACATGATTTTGATTATATCTTACCATTGGTTACAATGTAGTACCCTATTTATTTCTGTATAGTGTGATACGCTTTGTTTGTAAAACAAAAGCACAAATACTGTATCCCCTGCTCTAGAACAGGTTTAGAATTTAGAATTTGACAAGACACATTTCTAGAGAATAAAAAAAAAAATAACAACTGATAATTTATTCATACTTATATATCATTTTCTTTAATATTTTCTGGATTTGTAATTATAATTTACTCATACATTATCAAAAAGTATCAGGATTGTTGCTATCATAATGGAACTAAAGTACGCAGATTGAAGTCACTTGGTATAGATTGACTTTGAACTCTGTCGCACATACATACTAAATTATAATGTTCTCTCTCACTTCCATTATTTATAGTGGTGCTTTGAAGGAAAGAGTGCAGAGTGTGGTCATCTCACCATACCACAGAGTTTCCATCAGTGACCATGGCTTGTGCAGAAGGTTTTGGCCAAGGGCCATATTCCCCAGGTTAAACAACAACCATATACCCCAGATTTCTCCCCTTGTAACTTTTTTCCTCTTCAAAAATCAAATCCCATTTAAAAGGAACAAGATTTCAAGACATTAAGGAAACCCAAGAGAATACAATGAGGCAGCTGCTTGCTATACCAAAAAAGGAGTTCCAGGAATGCTTTCATCAATGGAAACGATGCTGGATAAAGTGTGTGGATTCAAAAGAGGACTACTTCAAAGGAGATAAATTCATATGTGTTGTAGTTTTCTTTTATATAGCACTGGTCCTGATACATTTTGATCAGACCGTGTATATTTAATTCTTAGAGAGCGACTTTATCAAATCTGGAGAATAAGATTCAGACTGATTTCTAGAGTAATTCTTTTGGAAGAAAATCTTATAAAGCAGGAAAAACAGAATATTTTCTGTCTATATATAATTATAATTTGATCACACCACTTTAAATGGGAGGACTTGATGTTTTTGTCTCTTTAAGAAGAGACAAAGATGCGGGATTCCATCATGAAAACATATCCAGCAGCCACACAAATGGGATGGATGTGTCATGTAATGCAAGTTGTTCCAACCAAATAAAAGTAGTTATATATGCAAGTTCTTTGTTTTCAAGCAGAGTTAAGAATGATCTTTACCGCATGGAGGTGGCGAATAACTGTGTTGATGGAAGCAAATGAAAAACCTAAAATATCGCTTGCATATAATACAAACTTGATTTGAACTTTTTCAGATTAAATATCTTACACTGTACAAAAATAAATAGGGGGGGGATGTGTTAAATCTTACCATTTATATTAAAGTCGTTCCTTTGCTTATACAGGTTGAGTATTCTTCATCTGAAAGCCTCCAAAACCCCAAAGTTTTTCCAGGTGCTGACATGACTTATCACAAATGGAAAATTTCAGAAAGCACTGGGAAGGTACCGAGGTAATGTGACCTTGGGGGGGGGGGGGTCCACAGACCAGCTATGTAGCCTATGTTGGCACCAGGTTTTTTATTAAAGATCATCACAGCAACACCTTCGTTTGTGGATTCCTTATCAGTTGTTTTATTTTGTACATGTACAGAAAGTACAAAACATTTATGTAAAATCTCAATTTTACCACTTAAAAATCTGTGTGAGCATCACAGGACTAGTGTCATTATGTGTATGTACATAAAATTACTTTCAGGGTATATGTTATTTATATAAAACTATCTTCAAGATACACATAAGCTGTGTTTATGAAATGTAAAGGGATATTGTGTTTTATGCTTAGGTTCCATTTCGAAGCTATTCCATTTTATAGATGCAATATATAAATTATATAGACTGTATTCTAAAATCAAAAAATTGGAAAAATCACAGCACTTTCGGTCTGAAGAGCTTTGGATAAAGAATTCTCTACCTGTAATTATCTGAAAAGGTACAATGGAGTTAGCAATAAATATTGTCATGTGGGGGTGGGGGGTGAATAGGCCATTATTTCTGGTATTTAAACCTGCTATTTTATTACAAATTGTAAAATAAACTAATATACAATGTTTTACAGTTATCCTTTCAATGTTTGTCAACATACGAGTTTAGTTTTTGTTTGATTGTATAAAGTAGGCATTAAAAAGATTCATATTTAGGGCAAATAATGCTTTTGATATTTCAATAATTTTATTCAACATTTTCCATGTCCAATATTTGAAGAAAAAGAAATTTTTATAAATATTAGAACTTTTTTAGGGAAATCTATGGCAAACTGGAACAAAATGTTTTATGTAGCGTGTTTTGTTGCTTAGGACTTCAAGCTTCACTTTGTCATGATGTTCTAAAAGATGAGACGTTTCACATGAAAAAGATTTTTCACTTTGTCATAGATTTTCCTAAAATATTAAATATTTAAAATAAATATAATATGAATTTATAATTTGTGTTTCATTTTATAATATTTTGTAACTGAATTTATTTTTATCAAGAGTTCAATAATATTGCTCTTGCTAAAATAATAATGTAAATAATTTAATAAATTTAAAAAGTAAGATGCATCTATAGTTTTATACGGTCTTATTTCAGTCTGAGGGTGTATTTACAATTTTATATTCCCTTCCTTAGCCTGAGGGTGTATTTATAGTTTTATATATTCTACTTTAGAGGGTGTATTTATAGTTTTATATATTCTTCCTTAGAGGGTGCATTTACAGTTTTGTCTTCTGTTATTTTGATTTGACTTGAGTGTATTTATATATTTTTATACTCTCTTATTTTGATCTGAGGGTGTATTTATAGTTTTATACTTACTGTGGCATCAGGGTGTATTTATAGTTGGATATTTTCTTACTTTGGCCTGAGAGTATATCTACAGCAATAGAACTTGATTATGATTATTGATAGTTTTATATTAAGCTAACATTTCAAACACTTGTGATATTATTTTATTTTTTTTTTTACAATTTCCCATGTAAAGATATTGTTCTAATTTATTTAGTGTTCATTTTCACAAAGGCAAAATCAAAATGAATCTGACACATCCAATTTATAAGAATGGATTCTGTATAAAACGTTGAGATTTTCAAAGATGAAAACAACTTGACAATGCATTAATCAAGACTTTTCATTCAACCTGACATTTTTTTTGTTACATGGACATGCTTGCTAAGGTTGAAGGTTGCTTGTTCAAATCAAAACTTAGAGAATTTTATTTAAACCAGTTATGGCATAAAATGGAAGTAATGTATTGATCAGATAATGCACGTGTGCTCTGTGTCTGCTTCCGACATCATGCAGTATCTCAAGTGTGTCCCACTTGACACTGACGAGTAGGGGGGGGACTAAAACAATAGAAATTAATGAGATATATAAGAATGACAAATTCATCCTATTTGACAAACTCAGTGTGAAAAAATAAAAGAAAATGAAAACTAGAAAGTTGATCATAATTCTATGTGTGTTTTGATTGTTGATTGATTTGTTTTTATAGTTTATCAACCCTTTGTTTTCTATTTACAGCCAAAATATATTTTAGGATTGTAAGAATAATTTTTTTTTTTTTGCAAGTCAATACTGTATTAACAATTTTTGGGGGATAACAATGATTTTCCAGATACAAGTCATACTATTTAACCCATGGCTGGAGGGATGATGATGGCTGATTCAAACCTTCCTCAAGGGTATTTACATGTAAGTGAATGTAACGGAATGTAATCTGATTGATGTGTGGTAAGAGGTCATCAAGTTTTGTTATAATGACATCAAAACTTGAACAGTTTCCACTTCTTCTGAGGAAGTTAACTTTTTTTTCTTTTTTAAATAAAATCATCTTCACTGTATCCTCCATGTCTTTCTCATCAACTGAAGCACATAATTTAGCAAGTAGAAGCCCTAATCAAATTGTTTAAGTCATTTTTTTATTATTAGTTTGATAAAGTGACACATTTTCTCTTATATCTCATGCATTGGGTTTTCTTCCAGTCAAGAAACCACTCAAGTTTTTCTAATTAAAGAAAATGAACTTTTGGGAATATATTTAAGTCTCCATAGAGATAATAATTGAAGTTGTTAGAATAAATTTCATGGGAGAACATCAAAGTACACACACACATGTATCATTTATCACATGCAGAGTGAGAAAAATTAAAAGAAAATGTATTTACCTTGAATAAAAATATGACTTTTTTTTCTTTAAAGAAAAAAAGTTATGAAATCATACTTACATGAGAATTTCCAAATTTTGAAAGAAAGGAATAAATTAGGAAAAAAAAATTTTTTTTTTTTTTTTTTTTTTTTTTTTTTTACAAGCACCAAAATATTATTTTGGTTTGAAATACAAAATCCACCTTTTAAATATTGGGGACACAAGTTTAAC
Source organism: Acanthosepion lycidas (assembly GCA_963932145.1). NCBI lineage: Eukaryota > Metazoa > Mollusca > Cephalopoda > Sepiida > Sepiidae > Acanthosepion > Acanthosepion lycidas. The sequence continues at coordinate 113,034,253 of OZ010587.1, read as the reverse complement.
TAAAACATTTTTTCAAATAATCTAGTGGGTATAGCAAAGAGAAAAAAAAATACTTACATATAGTGGGGCATGACAGATAAAAACCACCAAACGAGGTGGGCAGAATTACAGCATGAATTACATCATATTTGCCTACTTAAAGATTGTCATTTGCTTAGTAGATAGAAATTGCTTCACTAAATTTTAATCTAGCAAAGAAATTAATTCTGTTGTCAGTAGATATGTTTTTTGATTTTTTTTTAAATAAAGTGACAAAAAGGTCATTATTTTTCTTACTGTAAACAATAAGAATGAAATGTTGATTATCAAATGGTTTTCATTTTATATTTAATTCCTTGTCCAATATTTTTAACACTGAGAGAAATAAAGACTCAGCTAGTTGTGTGTTGAGCAAAGAGATTTTTGTCAAATCTGCTCTCTTAGAATTCTCATAGAAATTATAAATATCCAGAAATAAATGCATTTCTGTAACTGTAAAAAGTAGAAAAGTAAAAGCAATTCAACTAGATTAAGACACAATTGACTTTTGTCAATGAGTAAACATTGTATTTTGGTTCATTCAGATTCGCTAAAAAAGAAACTTGAGACACGTATGATGTTTATGTCTCCCCCTCCAAAAATTGACATTTCTATGGACAATGGAAGAGATGTTTGGTAGCTGTGAATCAATTTCATTTCCTGTCTGAATTTCTGGGAAGATGTGTTATTTACATTATTTACAGTCAGACTAATATCCTCATCTTTGTTGTTAGCGGAATAACAACGAAGATGAAGTTGTCAGTCTGACTATAAATAATATAAATTTCATTTTATCCCCCTAAAATAGATTGAAACAAAAGAAATGAAGCATCTTACCTTGTGCGTGAAGCAATTTGGGCCAGAAGTATTTGGGCCAGAAGTATTTGGGCCAGAACTCACTGATGCATATTTTGTTAACTACAAGCAAAACCTTGTTAAACAGTTACAATAATCACATCTCAGAGTTAAGGAATGCTTTAGTTTCAAAACTATTTTCTTCGACAAAATGCTGAAAAGCTTAAAATAATTGTTGCCTTTTGGATCAGGTGTTTTTTTTTTTATTTATTGCTTTAAAAAAATATTTTCATTGTTTCTCTTTATACTTTTCTAAGATGTTTGCTTATTTAAAACAAATTGAATTTACACGAGACCTCAATCTCAAGTTGTTCAAAAAAGGAATTTCAAGCACAATTATAATTCATGTTCTTAAATGGTAATTAGTAAAATTAGTCATTTCTAAACAGAAAACATTTGGCATTTATTGGCCGAACAATTAGTGTGATTGTTGTTTCAAATTTACAAAAAAATTTCTGTTTTTGAAAAATAAATTGTTTTTTTAGAAATGTTAATTTCTTAAGTCTACCGTTATTGTTCTTTTTAGTAATGATGGGAGTTTCTTTTCAAGCCTTTTGTTTTTGGTAGTGTGGAAAGTTAACAGCTTGCTTATATCATCATTTTCTCTTTTAGTCAGATCCTGTTTCATTTTTCTTGTTCCTGCTGCAAATATTATTATTTATTTTTCAATTTTTTTTAATAACAAGCAGAAATAAATTAAATATCTTTTTGGATATTTCTGTTAAGAGAGAATTTAAGGTTTTCATTTTAAACAAATGCAAGAAAAAGAAAAGGAAGTAAACTTTAGAAAATTTATAATTTAAACCTACAGCTGTTTTCTTTGCTCTTAACCTTATATATATATATATATATATATATATATATATATATATATATATATATACTTTTCAATTGAAATAATTGAATGCTGAGTGTGTAGGATCCCCACTTTGTCATC
>OZ010587.1:112953333-113015833 GCA_963932145.1 Acanthosepion lycidas | reverse complement strand
CCACTGTCTTTGTTGACATTCATATTCGTACTGGTCATCTCGAGCAGTTCCATAATCCACATGCAAACGGCCACAATTTGGCTTGTCATCCTTATTGTCTATTTTCATGTAGTAGCCTACAAAAAGAGAAAACAAAAAAAAAAAAAAAACTATCGCACCGTTATTCTCTTCTCTAACTGAATTTCAGGGAATAGGACTTATCATTATTTATGTTTGGACTAAAGTCCTCATCTTTGTTGTTTCAGATGGGGTCCTCAAGACCTTCTTCAGGTGTTTGTCAAGCTAGGAAACTTATAGCAAAGAGCTCATCTGAACAATTACCATGAAAGTATTTATAGAAAAGACAAAGAGACGCAACCTTAGGGCAGTGGTGAGAAAGTGACGGAAGCTTCACAACACTGTGTTACCAAGAGGACAGTGTTATGAAGCTTGACAAAATTGAGGAGAGGAGGTAAGAAATAAATCAAGTAAAGAAGCCTGTTGCTAGGGAAACAAGTAGGGAAGTCCATGATTTGAGTTTGGGAAAAATTTTATGTCTGAATTCTTTGAGCTTAAATTTTTATTTAATCTACAGGAGCAAATTGTTCTTGTTCCACTGTCAGTATGTGCACACACACACTCCCGCCAAAATAATAGTTAGAATAAGCTACAGCAATCAACCCCAAAATTGAATAAATAGCTTTATCTTCCTAAACCAAAACAAAACTATTAAATAAGTGATACATACAAATTTTTACTACGTTAATAAAACACCGATTAAAATAAAAATAAATATATAAGATAAGAAATAAAAATAAAAAAATAAATAAAAATAAGGAAAATAATTTCACCCAAATAAATAAACAAATAAACGACTTCCGGCAAAATAACTGCTACAATAGACTACCCACAATGCACCAAGTATGATCTGCCAATTTGTTGAAGTAGACATAAATTTACATTTTGTTTTTTTAATTTTTAATCAACTCAGGCAGCTTCTTAAAGGGGTCAATAGGTAAAATTAAAAATGTGGAAAACATCTATATAGGTTGTTAATTAAATTATACTAACTCGATGGTAAAACATGGCAATTTTAAAGTTGAATAAATCAAATAAATGTTGGGTGGACTATTGTATATTAATAAAATAATGGTTATACAATTATAATATGAAAAAATATATGAAAAATTTTTTAAGTATATTTTAAGGTAAAAATGGTAGGCAATGGCGGCATAACATCGTTAATTCATTTCTTTGCTTTAACAGGTTCTTATTGTTAGGAAACTTTATGATATGCAATTTTTCTTGTAAACATAGATTACATGGATCATATAAAGATTTCCAGGCTCTAGGTATTTTTAATATTTTCTATTTTATCATAGGAGTTTTGTGTCATGGTATGCATTGTTGTTGAAAGATGATATGTGTTGATACATATATATTGTTGTTATTAATCAAAATAATCCCATCAAAATCTAAACCAGTATATGATCAATATAGTGTATCAATTTCATTGCCCAATACAAGATTGTGTTTCTTGTCACAGGTCAATTACCAATATGACATATTACCACCTCCTTGAGCAGACACCTCATATGTCACTTATCAGATCAAAGTGCTATAACAAAAACATCTAACAACCCAAAACTTACAAAATCCTTTAAGAAAAATTCTGGTAGACAACACTAACATTCTACATAAATCATATCTTGCTATAAGAGAGGCCTTGTATATTAAACATCTCTCACCTACTATTAACCTCACCTTATTTAACAGTGGGAATGGAGTGTTAAAAGTTTTTTTTTTAAAATAGAAAGATGCTCACTTGAATTCTAACCATGGCTTGGAATAAATGCTCGTACTAGTATTCAAAACACACTTAAATATTAAAAAAAAAAAAAAAGAAAAAGGAAAATAAACTAATAACACCTGAAAGACAACTCCCAATGGCTAAAGAAGTGGTGCTGAAAGCACTTGTGACAATGGAGATTATGGAACATTTTGGTACTAACTTACTTTCACCAAATGATTAAACATAAGAATGCTGGAAAAACTAAATAAAAAATAAATTAAATCTTCCTTGTCGGCCATATTTAATAAAAGATGTTTAAAGGAATGGTTGCTGCCGATATATACATTAATATATATATTTTTAAATTTGACAAATGGAAATGTTTCATGAAAATAGATCTGATTGAAAACTTTCATGAAATATTTCCATTTGTCAAATCTTTGTGGGGATTTCTCTCTCTCTCTCTATATATATATATATATATAGATACACACACACATTTAAACTTGATATTGAATGAAATTATAATGGCCATTTTATGTGACAGAAGTAAATCTCTGAGTGAAACAAAAAAGTGCAGCTATTTGCAACCCTTTATGACTTCGTCTGTATCTAAACAGAATATATTTTATAATAAATGTAGTATTTAAAATGAATAAACAATTTAGATTTGAAATTTAATCATCTTGCTGTCAGCAAAGGGAGAAACTTGTTTCAGATAAAATAGAGGCCATAAAAGAAAACAAAAACAAAACACGATACCTAACATTTAAAATGATTTTTTAAAGATGAAAAAAGATCTTTCTTGAAGCTTTTATTTTAGTTTTAATTTCAAGCTAATAGATTAAATTTAATTTCTACAATAGGTAAAATACACTGATGTCTTTCAAAAAGTATAAAGTATAATCAATCTGATTGGAAATAAAACATTACTTACTTTAAGTTTAAATATCACAGAAATACATTTTTTTTTCACCCAACAGTAGCTGTTTTGACATGCTGACAAATCTTATGTTGTTCTACAGAGACTTTAAGAAAATGATGTGAGCACCATTTTTTATATAATTTTTAAGTACTCAATAATCTTAAAAATTTGGGAAAATATTCTCCGTAATTTAATGTTTTATCGAATTTTAGAAATGATGACTTTAAATTTAGTACAGTTATCTTATTTTCTGATAATGTCGTATATGGTTGGTCACCCGTACTTAAAAAATTGGCACATTTATACACATACAAAAAAATTCATAATTCTTTTAAAAATATTAGTTTTTGATTATTTGCATTAAGCTTTTCAATTTATGATTAGTAAATATAATTTTCACGTAATAATAATATTATCTAAAAGGCTGAAATTAATACAGAATTTTAAAAGATTTAAAACTTAAATTTTTCTAATTAAAAAAATGAATCAGTTCTTGTAAAATAAAAAAGTCATTGAAAATTTTTTTTTATTAAAAGACAACAGTGTCCTTAATATATCTTATTTATAAAAGCAAATAAAAGCTTTTCTAATAATGTCATAATTTCATTGCATTTTTTATTTTACAATTCAGATTTCAATTTTGGTAAATGGTATTTGCTTAACAAAAACAAATTGATGATTTAAATTCTCCGAGGAGCACTGCTTTAATATAAATATGAAGAGGTTGAAATTTTAATTTCTCCAAAACGTGGAGGTAACAGATGTAAAAAAAAAAAAAAAAAAAAAAAATATATATTTTTTTATTTTTTTTACATCTGTTACCCCCACTTTTTGGAGAAATTAGAATTTCTATTAATTTCTATATTTTAAATTAATATATATATATATATATATATATATATATATATATATATATATATATAAAACAAAAATTTTCTAAAAAAAAAAAAAACAAAATAAAAAATTTAAAAATAATTTCTTTCTTCATTTGTGAGTACTACTGATAATTTCATTAAAATCCACCAATTACTTGATTTTTGAAAGAATTTCCAAAGCAATGTTTTTTAACAATAAAAATCCCTATATTAATCTTTGCCCAACTCGCTGACACAAGGAAAACAAGATTTTTAACCAAAATTTCAAACGTGATAGAAAAGATTAAAAACTTTAATAAAATAATGAAAAATACTTTGGTCTTTCCTGTTAGTAAGAAATACTTTGACAAAAATTCTTTTTATTAAGTTTGGTGTCTTGCTTCATCATAATATGCTCTTTTTTTTAAGAAAGTTTTTGGAGGTACCTAGATAAAAATAAGTAAAAACTGATGACACTGAAGTCTTGATTAAGAAATGTCAGAGATCTTGCAACAGATACATGAGGCCTGCATCTTACAGGGCAGTTAAAATTTTACAATTTTGAACATAGAAAATATTCTTGAAAATTCAATAAAGCTTTAAAATTGAATATCTGATTTGAAATAAAACCACATTCACCTAAAATTAAAGGAGAAAATTCTGTTTATATTCTTCTTTTTTGAGTGTTTTTTTTCTCCCCCACCCCTTGAAAGAGCTTCCCTCACCACATATTTTATGATTGTCATATTGTGTTGTGTTTTTGTTCTCTTTTTGTGTGAGAAATAGCCCCAAAACAAGCTAGGCAGCAAGCAATAATGAAAGCTAGAGAAGTACTAAGTCTCCATCAAAAGTGGCAAGTACACTATTTACATTATTCAGACTACTGTCCTCATCTTATCATAACGTTTCAGCCGTTGTACACTCCAGCCTTCTTCAGGTGGTTGGAATGTTGAACTGAACCCTTTATTTCACTCACTGGGGCAGACTGTACTAGTTCCACGTACCATGTGTAATGGATGTCAGTTATCTGCTGTTAAAAGGACACATGGCACAGTGGATAAAGGCCTTAGTTAAATTCAGTGACAGGACCCAAAGACTGTGAGTTCGATACCTGGTTAAAGCAGTGGAGAACTTTAAGAGGGGAATTAACAGGGGATAACTTACATCCACTACAACAGTCTACCCCAGTGAGCGAAATAAAGGGTCCTTTTTTTCAGTTTGACATTCCAACCACCTGAAGAAGCCTGGAGCGTACAATGGCTAAAACTTTGTGATAAACATGGCGACAAAGATGAGGGCAATAGTCTGAATAATGTAAATAGCGTACATAATACCTCATCTCAGAAATATAAACAGATACTGATAGGCCGAAACGTTGTAATAAATATGGTGACAAAGATGAGGACAATAGTCTGAATAATGTAAATAATGTACATAATACCTCATCTCAGAAATATAGACGGATACAAAAGTGCCAAGTGTTGGCTCAGTTGAAAAACATGAATATGGGAGAGCGAATGAATCATATGTCTCTTGTATGAAGATTTCTGATTTAAACTCATTACAAAAGTTTGGAGATAAAGCCAAGAGAAAGAAGCAGCAATTACTGTTTAATTTTGTTTGCAACCAAAAATTCCACAATCAGGAAGCCTCATTCCACTCTCAAAAATCCTTAGCTATCAACATCCAGAGTACTTGATGTTATGCCTTCACCAAAACATCAGGAATTATTTTTATAGAAGGATCTTCAATATAAATGCTTTGTGGATAATATTGGTGATTGGAGAACCGACTAACTGTATAAGAGATTGGCTTCTTGTAATTATGACAGTACTTCATCTTAAACAAATGTTTAAAGAACATTACTATTAGTAAATAATCAGCAATGAAACGTAGAATAGAATCTGAAGTTAAAGATATGGTGGCAGATGAGAACTCTACCTAAATATGACAATTTGTTATCTTCTCAAGGATCAGTACAGGGCCTTATTACAAGAGAATTCTTTATTCAGTTTTATCATAACAAATCAGTTCTTAAGAACGGATTCATTAAAATGATCAAACAATAAAATATTAAGAAAGATTCATTTTGAAAAGAGATTTTAAAAATAAATCCGCAGGGTTGTGCTTAAGAAATAAGGCTGGAAAGTGTCCTGTAGGCAGTGTAACCTCTATTCAACACACTATAAAAAGTTCATTCTACACTTGCACTCACACAGAATATAAAGAGCTCGTTCTACACTTGCACTCACACTCAGCTGAAATATAAAGAGCTTGTTCTACACTTGCACTCACACTCAGCTGAAATATAAAGAGCTTGTTCTACACTTGCACTCACACAGAATATAAAGGGCTTGCTCTACACTTGCACTCACCCAAAATATAAACAGGTTGTTCTACACTTGCACTCACCCAAAATATAAAGAGCTCGTTCTACACTTGCACTCACACTCACCTGAAATATAAAGAGCTTTTTCTACACTTGCATGGAATGTAAAACGAACGTGAGCAAAATTCTTTTTGCTCACTCGGATTGAGCAAATTTCTCCTGAGTATTCAAAGATTTCTTTTAAATGTTCCTCAGTCACATTTTCTGGAACACCCCCAACAAATATAGTCCGACAGCCAGGAGGGAGATGTTCTTTGGTTGATGGCAGCTTGGAACCTGAAATGAAAAGAAATTACATTGCAAGAGAAATCTAGAAATGGAGTTGAGAATTTTAAGACAAAGCAAATATTTGTAATCTTTTCCTGATTTTATAGATTTAAAAAAAAAGTGAGGTAACTAAAAAAAAAAATATTGTTAATGGAAATCCTTTCGCTATGAGTCAAGATTAATATTGTCCTGGGTATGACGATAAACTACATCCACATCCTGGGTAAGACGATAAACTATGTCCAACAGCAAGGCCTCTAATCAGGAGGTTTTGAAGAACGTGGAACCACCTCTTAATTGTTGGTGTTCCCAGGTCTACGCTGACCCAGGGTGGTAGTACCTGTTAGGGTCCCAGCTATGGGCAAATAGTTAACACCCAAACTGAGGTAAAAAGCATTATAAAAGTGTAAAAATTGGTTTTAATACCAGGAATACTTTGTAAAAAATTATTACCAAAAAATATTACCAGCTATACATTTTTGAGGAAAAATATTAACCAAAATAGATTTTTGACAAAACAAAAAATATTAACAGGAAAAAAAAAAAAAAAAGAAAGTTGTCAGCATTAAATTACCCATTGAGGTGTTGATATGCTGTAAACAAACCAAACCAAGATTAATAGGACAGAGATTTTGGAGGACATTTTTTCAAAACATAGCATAATATATGGAATATTAAGTTTGTGGTGAAAACCTGAAATTATGTTCAAAGAAATGTTCTCATGGCTAAACATGGAATCATGTGACCATAGTCTGCAGAAAAAACTTCATGATCGATCTATCAATACAGAAAGAATCAAAAACGGCTGCTGACTGTATTTAAAAAAAAAAAGGAGGTTTTTTAAGAAAGAAAGGAACCAATCAAAAGGAATATATCTGTGATGATATTCAGAAGAAAATTCACATACATATTTGATAATTTAATCACAAATCTAAATGAAAAGAAAATGGAAACTAAAAGGACACTTATATTCAGAATCAAAGAGAGACTGCTAAAATTTATTGGATACATAATGAGGAAGGAGGGCATGGAGAATTTGACACTCATAGGATATATCAAAGCAAAAGGGACAGGGAGAGTCACCTACCCAATGAGCTTGTGTGAATGGAGGGTGGAACAATGCATTGAGAAATACTTTGGTGTTAAGACAAATCTTGAGACTATCTACTTTCAAGACTTTGATATAGCACACATCTCTTGGAAGTGTTTGGCAAATGCCAAAAATTTCTGTATGTGAGTCTATTGGGCATCTACTCTAATTATACAGAGAATGGAAACAGAATCCTACAGTATGAAGACAAAATCCACAAGACCAATATACAATACTACAACTAGTGTAAGAACCAAGAAAAGCCACTAGACATACCACACATAATAGCATATGAATCATATGCCTGATACAAGATCCAACTGATCCTATGACAATGATGACAGTTTGTAGCTATCAGCCTTTGATTCGGTTTTGTTATTAATAATTACATTTTAAAAGAAAAAAAAGGAAGAAATAAATAAACAAATTCTATAGATTGAATGCAACATACAGTTTTTTGGAAAACCAAAGAATCTTTAGTAAAAACAACAAACACAAAAGATGAAGAGTCTGAAAACTCTAGAATTCTGGTAAGAAAGAATCTATGAAAAGCTGCTAGAGTTTATTTTTAAGTTTAGTGGCATAAATTGAACTGCAATTACACATGACTGGAATCAGAATCTACGTTTATTAGAAAAAGAGAAATGAAGAAACAAGTGATCAGGAACAATGACATATTCTTTTATTGAAATACTTACCAGGAGGAGGGGGATAAAGAACAGAAGACTTGAAGGTAAGAATCTCTTTCTTCATTGTTGATGTGGGTCTTGGACCAGGCATCATTCCCATGGGATTCATGTTCCAAAACTTTAAATGCAAACAAAACCAAAATTATAATTACTTTTTGACACAGGTTGCTGATATCATTCAAATATTGGTCTTCTGAGATACAATTTTTTTTTTTTCATTTGGCTGCTCCACTCTCCAAAGTTTTCAGGTAGATTTTCTTTAAAAGTCTTTTTGTGAGTATAGTTCTAGCTACAAACTGATTTATGTGCTATTGTGTCAGAACAAAGAAGACCAAAACATATGACAGCATTAATCAGTGAATGGAACAGTGAAAATGCATTAAAAAAAAAAAAAAAAAATTAAACAAAAACAAAGACTAGATAGTTTTAAAAACCCAATACAATTCAAGTCTCAGTTTTATATACATTTTTCTTATATACAGTACAAAAACAGTGAATCATCATCATCAATAATAACAATAAAAAAAAAAAAAATCTTACTTTTCAAAAGCCCTAAAGAATAACAGAAATCCCAAATATGGAATATAAGAAGGCCTTAAAATCTTCAGAAAATGGGAAAAGAAAAAAAAGACTTTTGTGGTAAAAGTGAGAAAACGTTTTTGACAGAATGTCAATAACATTAATTACTGAAATTTTTAAAAATCTTAAAAATACTCACGGGATTAAATCCCATAGGAGCGCCCATCATGGGTCCTTGAGGAAAGCACATTGAAGGCATATTTGGATAAGGAGGTGCATTTCCCATCATGCAACCAAGCGGAGAAGGAAGCCCAACGAACGGTTTCGTGCTGGAAGGAAAATCTGTAGAAGAAAAAATTCAAAATTTTTATGTTAAACATTGGCAATAGAGTCGGCCTAAGTTGACAAAACTGAAAATGGAAAGGTAGAAAAGAATTCAAATTCTGGTTAGAGATGAGTTCTTCTTGGTAAGAACCATTTTCTTGAGAAATACCTGATGATTACCAATGTTATAAATAATCTAATTGGGCCTGAAGATAAAAAAAGTGTTAATACTAGTTAGGGGTGGGGGAGGGTTGACATATGCTTGCATAAATTTAGTTCCCTAAGAGTAAAAGTACTGACATTGTTTAATCAGCTAGAGAAACATTTAAATATTTTTGGCTGAAAAGGTCATTTGTTAACCTAAAAGTCTTCCCATCTGACCATCCTTTTCAAACACAAGATAGTGAGGTTTGACAATAGAGTAGGATTGATTGATTTGTTTAACGGCATATCAACACCATATGGGTCATTTAATACCAAAATTTAATTTTCTAGGGAGCTTTGAAGTAATAAAAATATGATATGTTATTCTGCTTTCACAACTGAATACATGGTAGATGATACTCAGCTTTTGTGCATATACATGTATGGACATTATTACTAGAGGTGTTGATATATGTCTTTGATTTTTTTAAGAAATTGTACGATATTATATGGCTTAATATCATGAAAGAGTTCTTTCATGTTGATCATTTGATTTTGTTTAGTGGCATATCAACCTTTATTGATTATTTAAAGCTGAAATCTAAATATTTTGAACAAAACTTTATGGCTCCAACTACAGATAATATGTATTGTAATTTTTTTTTATATAAAAATATAGTGCAGGCATTTTTACTAAAAAAATGTTTTGATTTTTGTTTGGGATTTTACATTTGTTCTGTACCACCTCTCGTAGATGTTGTTGAGCATCACAACTCTGTCCATTTGACAATTTGGATCATGCACTAGTATCTGTTGATATTTCTTTTGAATTGTCTATTAGAAATGAGCCTCATATTCACAAGAGTTATTCTCTGATTTATTTAATACATCTTCTCCACTTTAAGATAGATAGTTACCACCCTCTCTGACCTCTGTCTGGTACTTATCATCTGACTCAAAACATTAAAACGTGTGAACTCTGTATTAGGTATTTTCGGCAAATTAAATTTTAGGTTGACCGTTTAGTTTCTAATATCACTTCCTTACAGTTAACTCCTATTTCCTACTTCCTCTACAGACATTAACTTCATTCCAGATCTGGGTTGAAAAGACAGATAACCACTTTCATCATCTGCTGAAATAGTCTGTCCCACACATGAGGTAAAAAGATTTTTTTGATTATTCACATTATATATATATGTAGCGTTCTTTATTAATAAATTGAACACTATAGCTGCTGGCATGTATACATTCATATATATGTGTTAGAATTTCCCTTTCTCTGCCGTGTGGTGATAACTTAGGGATAGGATCTCCAACTGATGCCAAATTGGTTGGGTTTCGATCCTGGCTTAAAGCAATCAGATGTTTAGTCACATGGATGAGCTGCGATACAGTGAAACAAGCTTGTATGTGAATGACTATATATATATATATATATATATATACATACATACATCTATATATATATATGTATATATATTGTCATCCACAGGCAGACTGTTTTGCTGTATCACAGCTCATCAGTGTGGATAGACGTCCAGTTGAATTCATGGCTAACTGCAATGCTTATAACCATTAGGCCACTGAATAAAGGATGCAGTTAAAAATACCAAGAATGTTACTGAATATGGCAGACACCTGACAAAGGCTAGAAAGTATAAAGACTGGAACATGACTATAAACAACCAATGTTGGGTGGACTATTATATGTTAATAAAATAATGGCTATAAAATTATATGTAATTATATATGAAAATTTTTTTAACTATATTTTAAGGTAAAATGGTAGACAATGGCGGCATAACATCTTTAATTCATTTCTTTGGTTTAACAGGTTCTTATTGTTAGGAAACTTAATAATATGTAATTTTTCTTGTAAACATAGGTTACATGGATCATATAAGGATTTCCAGGTTCTAGGTATTTTTAATATTTTCCATTTTACCATAGGAGCTTTTTGTTAACTTCTTTTAAGTGCCAAAAATATTTAGAAAAGAACATTTTGATACGCATTGTTGTCGAAAGATGATATGTGTTGAAACCATCGAGTTTTAAAGGAATTTTGGTACTACCAATATAAACAACTACATATATATATATATATGAATTGGTGAACAATAACAGTAATTTCCCATCCCAGAAAATTAAAAAAATAAATAATCAAAAGTTGTTTAAAAAAAATGATAAAGAATGTATAAAATATGGCTACCTACTTTGCAAGGAATTAAGAATTTTCTTAAAGATGGAAAATGCATTTCATGTTTTTGAATACAATGATAAGAAATAAAATGTTAACATTTTCTTACCTTGTCTTTCTTTTCTATCATCTTTGTTCTGAATGTTATCACTGGGCAGCACAGATGATGATGATGATGAGGAGGAGGAGGATGGCAATTGGTCATTATTAAAATGTAATGGCTGATTTTTGTTAAGAGCTAGATTTGTGCGATTTCCTGCAAAAATAGATAAAAAAACCCAAAGTTTCAAGTAATATTCACAGCAGGGATAAACATGTCAAAACTATATTTTCAGGACTAAAACTGCCCAACTTCACATCACGCAAATATTATTCCTGCTTTCTCAGCATTTATCTCATCACATTACATTAAATATCTGATCCTTGATAGCAAAATATTAAGAAGCATAATGGTTAACAAGCTAAAGTTCTAGGTTACCTTATGTTGGGTTGGATTCTTGCTAAATGCTCCTTCCAGCTGTACTCTTGTGCCAGCCTAAGATGAGTATCAATAAATTGATAGAATGTTTTTTTATGGCTTATCAACCTTTTGCCAGTTATTCAAAGCCAGAAAAAATTTTTTGCATTGTAAGACAATTTTTTGTAATATAATTATTTACTGATACACATGCTAATTAACTCATAGCTGGGGAGAAGTGATTCAAACCTTCGCCATGAGCATTTGTGCCTAAGTGAATATAAGAAACCCAACTAGAATCAGAACTCAGATCTCGAATTTCAAGCAGTGATTTCCACACATCCAAGGTTGGAACAATTAGTATTCCCAAGTGATCACTCATCTAGGTAATGACCAGGCCTGACGTTGCTTAACTTGAATATGGTGTTTCAATGTAAGTATAAACATTGAGGGACACCATACCATAGAGTTTGGGAAGTTTGTCTCACAGACTTACAACAACTGAGTTTAATCATTACAGGCTGACTTATGGCCTTGTAACAGACTAAGATAAATTTAGTAAGTAGTTATAAATTGTTTATGTAACAGTCTTGCAACAGAGTTTCTTCAAGAGTAATACTTTGCTTTAGACTACAACTACATCGAGTTCACATTTAAATAAAATAAAAATAAAAAATTCATCCAAAAGCTGCCACGTGTGAAATCCTTGATTTAAACTGAGGTGGAAACTTTTAAATAAATAAAAAGTGAAACATAAGATGCTAAGGTATTTATAATTATACAGGTATGCCAAATGTGCAACAGTACAGATGTAAAAGAGGGCCTCAAATTACATGCGGGCATGTTTGTCAACAGTCAACACCAGTCACATTCAGGTTTTTCTCATTAGCAGCTACCATTTAAGAACAACTCATTCTCGAAGCTTAGAGATTTTGCAAGATTAGTGAGAAACACTGAAGAGATGAGTCGAGTGGTCATGCTTTTTTTGTTTCATGTCAGTCTCACCGATTGTGATTTGTAAAAGATGACTATGAGGAAAATAGGTGGCTTGCTTGGAGAAATTTCTCACTCAGGATTAACCCCCACTAAGAATTTTTGCCAATTGCTTGAATTGCCACTGAAATTTTGTTTATAAAACATCGAAAAAAAAAAAAAAAAAAAAAAAAAATTAATGTGTAGCCGAGCGTGTACTGTAGCCATAATCACGCAATTTTCCTCCTTACCTTGTTTGCAATTTATATTTTATATTAAAATATTTTTTATAACCTAATAAAAAAATCTAACGCTCGGCTAACCTTAAAAGTAAAATCCTACAAGTGTCAATTTAAAATTTAATTTTTCTTAAAAATGATTATTTTAGAAAAGAAAAAGAATTTTACACAAAGAAAAAATAAATGTAACCAGAAAAGAAACAGTTTCACCACTCAACACAAAAAAAGTCCATATTTACTTGTTACGTGTTAAAAAGTTGCACAAATTATGATTTACCGCAGATTCCAAGTTTTAAGTGCATTTAAAAATAATCAATACTTTGAAAAATTGTTTAAAATTATTTTTTTTTATTTGATAAAAAGGTAAAAATTCAATGTTTAAAAAATGTACTACTTGAATTTAAATTCAATAGTTGTGGTTAAAAATTTATAAAAATATAAACTTTAGTTTAAAAAGGCAGTAAAAATCTTTATAAATATTCAGTTACTTTACGTACGTACCTTTCGAGGCTGACATAACGTTTTAATAATTCGCCACAAATTTTACTTTTATTGTTGTTATTTTTAATCAAATGGCAAAAATTCGTGAAAAGAAAGCAATTCGCCTTTTCTTTGTATTTTTTTTACTTATTCACTTAGAATTAAGCCATGCCATAGAAAATATAGAACCGGTGTTCAATCTGAAACGCGTCACACAAAAAAATTCCGGGAGGGGAATTAATAAATACACCGGCACTAGACACTAGAAGACCTCAATCAATGCAAGAACGACAAATTATTATAATTCATAGGAAACTTTGTAGAAACATTGTGGCGGTCAATTACACCCCCCCCCCCAATCTCATTTCGATTTATCGTGAATACTTTTACAATTGGGAGGTCATGCCAAATATTTTTATAACTTTATAAAAAAAATCCCTGAAGATGTTATTTCAGCAAAAATTTGTATATTTTAATTTTTCAATGTCATATGTGAAATATGAAATATTGTCCTGAAATAAAACTTATTTTTTTTAATAAAACCCGAAAAATATTTTTTATAGTGAATTGAGCTTGCATAATTTAATAAAATATATTATTTTCTTTCAAGGAATGTCATCGACATTTTGTGATCGGATGTGCGTGTGGTGTAATTGGATATTGGCCCGAAAAGAGAAATCGGAGAGCCAAGTTCGAATTCCAGTCGAGTTCGTTACATTCATTTGGAAGCAGATACTCTTGGGAACTATAAATCCATCTCCTAGGACTTATATCTGGAAAAAAAAATCATTGTTATTCTCAAAAATTGTTAATTCAATACTCAAGCAAGAAGAAAGAAAAATAATTTTACAATACAAAATATGTTACGGCTTTAAATAACCTACAAAGGGCTGATAAGCCGTAAAAAATCAAATCAGTCAATATTGTGTCGATCAGTGTTCCGACTTATCTTTCAGATTTAATTTTCTTTGAATCATTTTCAATTTAATTGTCCTCTAATTATTTTCCTGGGGGAAGTATATAGGTTAATTTTCTTTTTGTTTTTAATTTTGATTTATTTGAAAATTAAAATAATAAATTCTTATAATTTATTCATTTTTTAGGACCAATAACGAAACAGATTATTTTCCCAGGTGGGTTGATACAATGGTTAAAAAAATCTCGATGAAAAAAGTTTTTTTTTTTTCTGGAGTTTAAACACTAAAGTATTTTTTTTTTAAAGTTCCAAATATTTTTTGATGAATTGTTCAAAAACAAGCAAAAGTGAACGAGATCGATGATAATTCTTAAAACAGAGGAATGCTTCTCGCGTAGGAGACTGACGCAATATAGTCTTCCTATACTCGTTTTTTAGCTGTTGTGCTTCTTGCTTAAGATTAGAAAATATAAATTAAATTACTCCCCTTCAAAATATAAACTTGTTATGTAATACTAGTTGCATTGTTTTCTCTAGAAAATTAAAACTTGATAGGTTTTGAGAAAAAAAAAAAAAATTAAATAAATAAATAATCAAAGAGAAGAAAGAAAAAGACCAAAATATAGTGTCGTTGTTCCACCAATTATTAATGAGTGAGTTATCTCCCCTTAACCAAATTGTTCAAACTGGCAAAACGCAAACTTTATTTTGACGCGCAGAAAATTTTACTGGTGGATATTTACTCAGTTACACACAAGGATTGACTGGAGTAGTTGCCGGCTTTACTTTGTCGGATCTGTTGGACTTGCTACTAAGACAGGAGTAAATGGTAGTGTCATCTGTATAAATACATGGTTGGGAATTGATGACATCAAGCAGATCAGTGATGAAGATCAGAAACAGCGTAGGTTCAAAGATGGAACCCTAGGGGACCCTGTGCGTTAATATGAAATAGATCTAGAAGCATACCCGTTTAATACGACCTTCGTTACTTGATTGGTTAGGAACGCTTGGATTAAGTCAAATATACGTCTCTTGATACCGAAGCCCTTGAGCATGCGTAGAAAGCCAGCATGCCAAACCCTTTAGAAGGCCTTAGATACATCTAGACCCACGACCCGATCATCGCCATTAAAATTTGATAAATAACTTAAGAGACGGCTATTAACCCGTCGGCGGTCGACCTGGCGAAACGGATATCATATTGTTTGCCCGAAAGGAGGTCGTGTGAAGTAAGATGTTTAACCAATTCGGCATTGATTAGTGCCTCGAATACTTTGTCGAAAAGAGGTAAGATACTAATAGGAGGAGATAATTTGAGGGGGTCACAGGGTTCCCCAGTGTTATTAAATACAGGAACTATAGAGGAGAACCTCTAACAAGCTGGAAAGCAGGAAGAAGAGAGATATTCGTTTTTGAGACCACAGGAGCCAGCTGAGGAGCACATTTCTTTAGGACGACTGTAGGGATACCGTCACATCCGTTTACCTTGTGGAGGTCTAATTAAGAGATGATACAAGAAACCAGTGACAGGGTTATGTGTCTGTCACAAAGTAAAGCCACCGTTCAGGGAAGGGGGAAGTCTGGCAAAAGTACACCAGATGAATAAGGGTCTAATAGGGTAATAATTTGAGGGGGTCACAGGGTTCCACAGAGTTATTAAATACATGAACGACAGAGGATTTTCAACAAACTAGAAAGCAAGAAGCAGCGAGGCATTCGCTAGAGAGAACCGGAGCCAGATCAGGAGTACATTTCTTTAGGGCAACGTCAGGGTTCCCGTTACATCCGATTGCTTCGTGCGGGTCTAGTTTTGAGAAGATGCCAGAAACCATTGGAGCGGTTATGCGTATGTTAATGAGTAAAAACTTCGTTCCGTATTTGAGACATAACTTTTATAACCCACCCAATAACTATTAGAATAATACAATAGACCTACCCATAATGCACCACTGACCAGTATATATATATAGACGAGCCAAAACACAGCATACATAGCCTGAAGATTGAGTTTAAGCAGGAAACAGACTGTCGCTGCTGGGTATTGAACTTAATGTCCACTTTTATATTTATATTTACATACATACCCATAAATATGGCATACAGTAAAACTATATTTTTATCACACACACACACACACACACACACACACACACACACACATACATATATATATATATATATATATATATATATATATATATATATAGAGAGAGAGAGAGAGAGAGAGAGTTTGTATTGGGAGAACAGATCATTATTCAAAAGTATTTTGTTAAATATAACAGACAGCGAACGACAACAGCATAATAAAAATATCCAAATATTGGACAATTTTTTCTTTATTTTCTCCCGAAATTAAACCAACCATACGAAGTTGAGGGTGGCTCATGATCAAACATAATAGACATTCGATGTCTGTTACATTTAACAATATATATATATATATATATATATATATATATATATATATATATATATATATATATAAATAATTTATTTGAAAATTATAACACAAATAATTACTACAAAAAAGCCATTTTGTTTCAACACTTCTGGTGTCTTATCAAGTGATGCTGTTGAATGTAGAATAAAGAGTTTCAAATCAATCAAACACCCCTCGATAGGGGAAACGCTGTTACATAAGCTGCAATGATCAATCAAAATACAAGTATATGAGAATTCAAAAAACTTGACAACGAACCTTGATTATAATTATTAATAGCTTAATGTTAGCGTTAGACTAAAATGGAAATCATTCTAATTAATTAATATTAAATTTTACTATAAAATTAAAAATTACCAATTTAAAATTTTAAATTTAATCTGTATAATTTTAAAATTTAATCTGTATTAAGATTAAAATATAAAATTATTTAAAGAAGAAACGGAGGAAAAATACATATATTTTATTATTTATTTTGTTTTAATTTAAAGGCCAAAATTTCAGTTAGAATAAACGTTAATCTAAAGGGTCTGTAAAGCTTCGTTACAACTTAGATACAATTGAAGTAGTGATATGGGCAGGGGAGGATGAAATCTTGCAAAAGATAATACTTGCACAATCAGATTATAATACACAAACACGTAGACATATTTAGATATATAAACACGCAAAAACACGAACGAAACCGGAAATAGATGCCCCCACCCGACACAAAAATCAGACAACATATATATGTATATATAATGAAAGGCATATATAAGCAATCATACACACATATTTTAAAAAAGATATACGCATATACACACCTACAAAGATTCAAATTTGAAAGTGTTAGTAAACGAATGCAAACAGACTATTAAGATATTACTTACACGGGCAAAGATATACAGATAAAAAGAGGGATCAATAGATAAGATTTAAAAGGGGTAATATGGGAAAATAAATATTCGACATTTTAAGTATATCTCTTCATGGGAGAGCACTGAAAAAATTACCTTTTGACACAATGAAAAGTAGTCTGCAGCATATATAACAGAGTTAATTTCTTTTCCCCTCAAAATAACTCAAAATATAGCCATTAAAAGCTAAATCCCTGGCAACAAAAGTGAGTACACCCCTAAGAAACTACACCCCTAAAAAGTGAGTACACCCCTAAGAAACTACACCACTAAATGTTTAAATTGAGTAATGCTTTTCATTTTCCCTCCAAAATGTCATGTGCCTCATTAGTGTAACTATGTTCATGGGGAGCAGGTGTATTCAAATTTGTAGTGCAGCTCTAACACTCTCTCTTACCGGTCACTGAAAGTTCCAACATGGCACCACATGGCAAAGAACTCTCTGGGGATCTTGAAAAACGTATTGTTGCACTACATAAAGATGGCCAAGGCTACAAGAAGATTGCCAACACCCTGAAACTGAGCTGCAGCACAGTGGCTAAGATCATCTAGCATTTTAAAAGAGCACGGTCCACTCAGAATAGGCCTCGGGTAGGTCGTCCAAAGAAGCTGAGCGCACGTGCTGAGCGTCACATCCAAATGCTTTCTTTGAAAGATCGGCGTAGGAGTGCTGTTAGCATTGCTGCAGAGATTAAAGAGATTGGGATTCAGCCTGTTAGTGTTCAGACCATACGCCGCACACTACATCAAATTGGTGTGCATGGCTGTCACCCCAGGAGGAAGCCTCTTCTGAAGGCAATACACAAGAAAGCCCGCAAACAGTTTGCTGAAGACATGTCAACAAAGCCCATAGATTACTGGAACCATGTCCTATGGTCTGATGAGACGAAATTTAATTTGTTTGGTTCTGATGGCCTTAAGCATGTGTGGCAGCGACCAGGTGAGGAGTACAAATATAGGTGTGTCATGCCTACAGTCAAGTATGGTGGTGGGAATGTCATGGTCTGGGGCTGCATGAGTGCTGCAGGTATTGGAGAGTTACATTTCATTGAGGGAAACATGAACTCCAACATGTACTGTGAAATACTGCAGCAGAGCATGATCCCCTCCCTCCAGAAACTGGGTCGCAGAGCAGTGTTCCAGCATGACAATGACCCCAAACACACATCCAAGACAACCACTGCTTTACTGAAGAGGCTGAGGGTAAAGGTGATGGACTGGCCAAGCATGTCTCCAGACTTGAACCCAATAGAACATCTTTGGGGCATCCTCAAGCAGAAGGTGGAGGTGTGCGGAGTCTCAAATATCCGCCAGCTCCGCCAGCTCCGCGACGTCGTCATTGAAGAGTGGAAGAGCATTCCAGTGACTACCTGTGAAGCTCTGGTAAACTCCATGCCCAGGAGAGTAAAGGCAGTTTTGGATAATGATGGTGGCCACACAAAATATTGACAGTTGACATGTTGTATGTTAATATTGACAACTTTTCCTAAGGGGTGTACTCACTTTTGTTGCCAGGGATTTAGCTTTTAATGGCTATATTTTGAGTTATTTTGAGGGAAAAATAAATGAACTCTGTTATATATGCTGCAGACAGGCTACTTTTCATTGTGTCAAAGTGTCATTTTGTCAGTGTTGTCCTATGAAGAGATATACTTAAATATTTGAATAAATGTGAGAGGTATATATATATACACACCCATAAGAATAGTATTTTTCGGTTATTGGAATTTATTTCGTATACACCAATCCTATACTTGGGTATATATATATATATATATATATATATATATATCAAGTATGTGGTGCAGTTCAATTTACATTACATGAATCATTTAAATCATTAACTTCTATATCTGTTTTTGTATGAATGATTCATGTAATGCAAATTGAACTGCACCACATACTTGATATATGTATATATATATAAACGAATGCACACTAATCGAGGGATGCCTATATATATATATATATATATATATATATATATATATATATATATATATATATATATATATATTGTCAGTTTTGGTTGTGAGTAGGTAGAAGCTTACTGAGCTCACCTGTTGCCACTAATTCCACAATTTATGGGTTTTTGTGTCATAATGTCTCACCATAACTAATGTGATAGAATTGGTTATCAACTATTTTCAATCCGTGTTACCTTTAGTGTATCGACCGTTAGCCCCTATTATAATGGGGTATGAGTATGTGTGTAATTTTGTAGATGTCAGGTCAGATATGTATGTTATATTGCAGAATTGATATATGGTCCTGATAGTATCTTTTTGATGAGAAAATTGGGTAACTATTTTGATAAATCATTTATTCATAGGCACTTAGTAGTTTCCCAAGTAGTTCGGTCAGTTGACTATTTTTAAAAGCCCTTGTTCGATGCTGTATGAACTTATCTAAGTCAACCAGATTTTTTTTTAGATCATTTCACATCAAGAAAGGCAATAAAGCCACTAAGACGTTAGCGGTTACTGAGCGTGAAAGAATACGAGAAAAAGAAAAACGTAACAAGGGAAGAAGGAGAATCAGAGAAATGGAATGAAAATTGGAATGGTATTACAAGAGCAGAGTATTAACGAAACGGACATAAAATATTATCGAGTATATATATATATATATATATATATATATATATATATATATATATATATAGGAGGCGATAATTCCAAACTCTCGTCATAGTGAGATTTTATGAAATCAGGAGTTGATAATCCAACAAATGGATTACAGGAAATAATAAATGACCGAAATGAGGAAACTAAGAGAGAGAGAGAGAGAGAGAGAGAGAGAAAGAAAGAAAGAAAGAGACAGAGAGAGTGGGGGGGGGGGAGAAAGAATGAATAAAAGTAGAAGAAAAAGAGAAATTGAAAGAGATTGAAAGAACACGATGTGGCACAGAGGAGATAGAAGACTGACGTATACAAAGTTATAGTAAAAGAGAAAAAGAATAAATAGAGATGAGGAAACTAAAAGAGAGAGAGAGAGAGAGAGAGAAAGAGAAAGAGAGATTTAGTAGTGGTGAGTCTATCTAGTTTACTACTAGTTTTAAAACTTCAAGTATATATTTGAAACTTTATGATATTTACATGTATTTACATATATTTCTATTACAGTAAACGTTATATTTAGAGGATACCCATATTTGAGTAGACGCTCCGTTTATTTAAAATAAAGGCAAAATAGAACATTGCTTCGCACGTTCTAGCTAATTTGGTAAAAGCAACGACGGTTTTTCCTGCAAGGGGTGGGGACAGGTTCCTTATTAAGATTTCTCGAATGTTCAGGCCAGTAGACGGAATAAAATACCGTTTAAAATAAACGGAACGTCTACTCAAATATGGGTATCCCCTAAATGTAACGTTTAATGTAATAAAAAAATGTGTTATTAATAAATGAAATTTCTTTATTTCATTATCTGTATTTACTGGAAACGTTCTTTAATTGTGTTATTTTTACGTCTTTTGATGTTGCTTGAGTTC
Source organism: Acanthosepion lycidas (assembly GCA_963932145.1). Classification (NCBI taxonomy): domain Eukaryota; kingdom Metazoa; phylum Mollusca; class Cephalopoda; order Sepiida; family Sepiidae; genus Acanthosepion; species Acanthosepion lycidas. The sequence continues at coordinate 112,994,764 of OZ010587.1, read as the reverse complement.
TAGGCGGAAAGATATACATATAGACACATACAGCACACAAAGCACACGCTACACATAGCCACACACTTGGTGAAAAATATTGCCTTCACATTCTGTACTTTCTTATAGTTCGGCTGAATTTGAACTGAATGAATAAAAAAACCCCAAAAAACAAAAAAGCTGAGGCCTGGTTGACTTGCATCAAAATGTTGCTTCATTCCATATGCGTGAATCAAAATGCCAAGTGAGGCGTAAAAAAGAAAAGTTAAAAAAAAGAAAAAAGAATCTCGGTGGCAATATTGTTCACTTTCATGACAAACTTAAAATAGAATACAGACTATCCTTGTTCACTTCGACGTCAGATCAGAAAAAGAAATGTCAATGGAGGGTATTCATTAAGCGCACAAAAAAGGGTATATTTATAAATACTGCAAATTCTACAAGTAAAAAAACAAAACAAAGGGTACTCACTACTGTACAAACTTCTCATATGCGAAGATTGTGTTACCTGCGGGGAAATCTATCTATCTATCTATTAGGTTGGTGCAAAAATAATGACGTAATAATGTCGTTTTTTGAGGTTAAAAAATAGGTCAAAAAACGACATTTTTACGTCATTATTTTTGCACCAACCTAATATCTATCTATCTATCTATCTATCTATCTATCTATCTACCCAGGTAGTACAATCTTTCTACCGGATCATTGACGCTTATGGACAATAGGATAGGAATATATATATATATATATATATATATATATATATATATATATATATATATAAAATAAATTAATTGATTTAAAATGTTTTTTCGTTTATATTATATATATATATATATATATATATATATATATATATATATATATATATATATATATATATATATAAATTAATTGATTTAAAATATGTTTTTTCGCTGGGTTTAAAACCCAGCGAAAAAACATATTTTAAATCAACAGCAAGCACAGCAAAAATTCTTATGAATTTTTACTGTGCCTTAAAACAACAGTAATTTTACTCCAAAATTCGCTTGAGGATGAAATGGAACTAATGTCTTTAATATTAATGCTCTGTAAATTTACATTGAGCACTATTTTGTAAAAATAAAAATATCTATAAGAACACCGGATTATATATCTTACTGTTCCTTCTTTATATATATATATATATATATATATGCTATATATATATCAATATCAATAACAATTTTAAGGGAAAGAACTATAACAAAGTGAAAAATGTCGTGTGACGCGTTCCTTTCGTTCTTTAGGACTTCATCAGACGAATTTCATATTTACATTGATGCGACTACACCTGCATAAGAATGAGAGACATAATATGGATTTTTTCTATCTATCTATCTATCTATCTATCTATCTATCTATCTATCTATCTATCTATCCTTCTCAAAATGTGTGTGTGTATGTATGTGTGTGAGCGTGTGATCAGATTTTCTTTTATGCCTTTCCACAGTTTTCATCCGATTTCGATGAATTTTTTTTTGTTTGATAGATAATTCTTCAGTGCCAGTTTTGAGTCCAAATTGGCTGGAAAAAATTACAACCTTGAAGGTGAAAAATCGAAAAAACTGATTTTTTACACTTTGCACAAAAATCAGAGGCAAAATTTAATGTCTGTAAAAAACAGCGTACAATCAATTTAGAGAGTTGAAATCTAACGCAAAAGATTATTAGAATTATAAAAAAAATATAAATAAAAATATCGTATATTATTATTATGACGGTTCATGGAAGAGGTTCCTTCCTTGCAAGATTGAGAACGCAAAAACGACCCTTTTCAGGCCCCCTCCCCCATTTAAATTGTTAATCCCCCATTTGGGGATGTGCCTCAGTTGCACCCAATTGTTACTAATATTGATTTTCGGGTGGGATGACTTTAAACTTAAACTGTTCCATTTGAACGTCAACGGCAAAAATTCCCAGTAATGAAACACCCGGTCGAAGAAGGGTTATACTGCTAGTATATATATATATATATATATATATATATATATATATATATATATATATATATATATATATATATATTGAGGCATGATTCATTAAATATATAGACAAGTTTTGTCTATTTTAAGTAAGTTCCTTTCATAATGTCTGATAAGCTTAATAACATTATCATTAAAAGACGAAAGGAAATCACCATATTGATACATGTTTTAATCCTAAGCTTTCGCTTTACATAAGCCATTATCAAAGATGACAATTGCATTTCAATATATTAAGCAATACACAGACAAAACAATAATGATAGTCTGTTTTTGTTGCATGAAAAATTTCAAAGCAACGACAATCTCGTGTATACGAGACGCGGAAGCGAAAATCGCATCGAGAATTATTAAGTATGGGAAGCCGCTGGTATAAATCAGTGGCTTCTGTTATCAAATATAGGCATTTAAGAATATTTGTGGAGATTTCATAGTTGATTTTGTTCACACAATATATATATATATATATATATATATATATATATATATATACAGTCCAACTCCAAGACCAATTCCTTTGTTTTGTTTTTTTGTTCACTGAAGACATTTGGATTTAAGATTAAAATATGAATATGAGACAAGAGTTTCAGAATTTCAGCTCCCGGTATTTACATATATGTGCTAAACAATTTAAGACGTACCAACTTTTGTATCAGATCACCCCATTTTTAGATGAGCAAAAGTAAACTAATAGATAGTCTTAAAGTAAATAATATTTGGTTGCATAACCTTTGCTGGCAATAACTGCATCAAACCTGAAACCCACTGACATCACCAAACTGTTGCATTCTTCATATTTTATGCTTTTCCAGACTTTTAAAGCAGCCTCCTTCAGTTCTTGCATGTTTTTTGGGGGGTAGAGGTGGGGGTGGGGTTCTTCCTTCAGTCTTCTCTTCAAAAGATGAAATACATGCTCCATTGGGTTATGGTGATTGACATAGCAAGTCTAAAACTGTCCAATTTTCCCCTGATGAAGTTCTTATTTGTGTTGACAGTATGTTTTGGGTTATTGTATAACTGCTGCATGATAAACTTCCTCCCAATTAGTTCGGACACATTTCTCTGTAAATTGGCAGACAAAATGTTTCTGTACACTTCTGAATTCATTCTGCTGCTAGATATCATCAATAAATATGAATGAGTCTATTTACAGAAGCAACCATGCAAGCTCAAATCAAGGCATTGCCTCCACCATATTTCACAGATGACTTTGTCTGCTTTGTATCATAAGTATCATTTCTTTCTCCACATTTTGGCCTTCTCATCATTTTGGAAAAGATTATTCTTGGTTTCATCAGGCCATAAAACCTTCTTCCAGAGCTTTTGTCACTCATCTCTGTACTCTCTTGCAAATTCCTATCTGGCCTTCCCATTTTTCCTGCTTATGAATGGTTTACATCTTGTGATATGGCCTCTATATTTCTACTCTCAAAGTCTTCTTCGAACAGTGGGTTGTGAAACGTTCATCCCTGCACTGTGGAGGTTGTTGGTGATGTCACTGACTCACAATGTTTCTGTCATCAACTGCTGTAGTTTTCCTTGGTCAAACCTTTCTGTGCCATAGAACTTCATCCTTCATGTGAAAAGTGTTCTTCCTCGTGAAGGATGAAGTTCTTTTGTCTAAAAATTTGGCAATTAATTTGAACGAAATTCAGCCTATAGAATGGGTATCATTTTTTTTTTATTTATAATCTTATCTTTCTCACACCCTCCAAGAGTTTCAAACGACCATAGCCCCAAATAGTTCTTTGACAACAGAACCGAGAAGCTACCATCTTTAAAAGTGAACAAGTGGTTCTTTTTTTTTTTTTTTTTTTTATAACCGTTTCACCCCAATCAAGGCGGGATGCCACTACCACGCAAGGGGTTACAGAGAGTTGGAGCGAGAGCAAATAGGAGTGATAGAGGAAAGGATGAAGAGAAGGATAGGGGATAGATCGGGGCATCTGGAGGCATCGATTGACATTACATTTGAACAGTTGGAGATTATAGCTATCAGGGAAACAGGAAGAGGGGAGGGAGTTCCACAGGCGAGAGGTGCGAGACATGAAGCTATTGGAGTAGAAGAGACGGCTACATTTAACATTTTCGACAGTGAAAAGGTGAGAGCGAGATGCCAGCCTAGTAGAACCCTTAAATTCATGAAGTTTGGGAACCAGCGAAAGCAGCTCCTCGGAGCAGTTACCATGAAAGTATTTGTAAGACAGAGGGAAGCGACGGTACGTCTGTGAGAGAGCGACTGCAGACGAGATGCCACATCAGGGCCAATTACGTTTCATATCCGTCTCTGGATCTTATCAAGAACCTTGAGACAAACAGAAGGTGCTCCACACCATATATGGTAGCAATACGCCATGCAAAGGCGAATGGTTGATTTGTAGATTTGAAGGATCGATTCCGGCGAGAAAAAATTCCTGATACGGCACAGGGAGCCAACTTTCCTCGCGGTGGATGAAGCTATTGACTCAATGTATTTGTTCCATCTCAGGTCAGCAGTCAATGTGAGGCCGAATAGTGGCAAAGAGGAGATCTCGAGAAGTTGAGCGTCAGACATTCTAATGGGGGGTAGGGATGGTTCTCTGTGGTGAGTAATAGAGAGTAGTTTTGTTTTTGAGGCGTTAAAGCTAACCAGCCAATTCCTACCCCAGTTCACAACCGATTGGAGGTCCTTTTCGAGACGAACGGCCAGGTTAGTTTTGTCAACAACACTAGATTTGGTTCAAACAAAATTCTTAACGAATACCAATTACTTGACGAGAGTTCGACATTTGAACAAATAGAAAGATACTTGTTTGTATTCCAATATTTCAAGTATCTGTCCAGCATCCAAATACTTTTTCTCTGCTGTTGAATGTTGACTACTTAAAGAACTTGCTTTCTACTGCCTGCTTTACTCTAAAAACTTTTTTTTTTACGCATGACAAAAGCTCTTGTGTTGTTTTCAAGAAACGCCTTCATAAAATAATTTTTTCTTCTCTCGTTACAAAGGAGACACATTTCTGACAGCCCATGTCTACCTGGATATCACGAAGTGACTTCGTTTCTTTTACTCCTAAATTGTACAGTTGAAAGTGAAATTTGACGTTGTCTGACACTGACTCATTCAACTTCGGCCTATCCAGCAATACGCCCTTTTTTAGCCTTTTATTTTTAATATAAAATTTCCCATGTTCTCGTTTTCTGAAGTGATTGATTGTTTATTTATCTCATTCTATTATATTGCATTAAGTAATTGTCAAAGTTTGTCCGGAAAGTATCTAGCGATTTTATAACAAAAACCGAGGGCAATAACGCCTTGGTCCGCTTCAAAGTAAAATTGCATGTCAAAAGACATAGGATATGTACCTATCAATGTGTAAAAAGCTTTCTAGTCCGGCAAAAGGCATCAATTTTATGTGACATCAGTTTCATGAGTTGTCAGATCTGGAGCCGTGACGTCTGGAGATCTGTTCACGTCACCCTGGTATTTTTAGGTGCAGGATCTTGCGTGCAGCGAATATTTCTGCTTGCCACATCCTATAAATATTCGATTGGGCTCATATCAGGCGAATATTCATCAGATGTGTCCAGAATTCTCCTGAGACCAATTCTGGGCAACGTCGATAACCGATAACAGTGTGCTTTATCCTACTAGAATAACTCGTTCTTGTTGTTGGGGTACACAGAAGCCCGAATGGGTACCAATTGGCAAAAAAGAAAAAAAAAATTATATACGAGACGCCATCGTGAATGCGTCGGTCATGTAGTACACAAGCTCACTATGACGTCTCACTGAGAACAGACTGTATACGCATTACATCACTTATACAATACGCGTCTATTTAAATTAATTTGAATTCTATCGTTCCATAAAATGTCAGTCGTAGTCTAGCGTTACATAAAATGCGAGTTATATCCAAGAAATTCGTATCTATCATATTGACAACATAAAACAAAATATGAACATTGGGCAGTTTATATATATACATATATATATATATATATATGGAGAAAAATATTTGGAAAAAACAAACAAAAATCCTTAAATGCAATTATGTTGTTTTGATATGAATGAAATGTCAACGTCTGACGTTTTGGTTTAATAAACCTTCTTCAGGACAATATTCATTAAAATACAATTAACATAATCAGTTCAACATGACAAAGACGATGGACATAAAAACAAGACTTATCCAAAACAGATAACTGAAAATTTAAAATCATAATTGCATTTAAGGATTTTTGTTTGTTTTTTCCAAATATTTTTCTCCATTCTGTCGGATTTATATCCATTTATATTTGCTTACATATATATATATATATATATATATATATATATATATATATATATATATATATTGGGCAGTTTATATATATATATATATATATATATATATATATATATATATATATGTTTTTTACAATATTAAAAAAGTACGATTGGTCGGGTAAACAAACTGTTATAATTTAATTTTTTTAAATATATTCTCTATAAATATAGTATTTAACTTATATTAAATCCCTAAACTATTTAAAAAAAAATTAAATATTTAAATTGATAGCAAGCATCATATTAATTTCTTCAGTTCTTTTTTTAGACATCTAAATTACTATCAAGCATTAAAATCTATTCTTTACATAAATTACTAAAACCCAATTACAGCCTCTTTCTCTTTACTTCCCTCTCCCTCTTCTTTCTTATCTCTCTTCTCCCCTATCACTTCCGTTAAGTTAACCGTCTAAATAGGTCATGGTCTGGTCACTCCTCCTCCCTCAATACAAAGTATGCTTGAGAGAGATATGAAATTAAACCCTCCCTATACTCTACCATGCCTCTTTAACTACTCCTTTTGCACTCTCTGTTAAATTACAAAAACTTACACTACCCATCAATTTTAATTTCATTTTTCGTTTTATTTCATTTTTGGAAGTGCTATCTGATGATCCGGCGTCCTTTAAAAGGACTCTGGTGAAATAAATTATCATAATGGTACCTTAAAGTGGTCTGTTTTTCTTTAATATATATATATATATATATATATATATATATATATATATATATATATATATATATATATATATGGTGTCCCAAAATAATGTATACACCCTTTGAATTGTTATAACTTATTCAATTTATGTATTTTGACTTGTAAATGAGATTAATACAAGAGAAATAATACACATTTAAAGAATTTGAGAGTAACATATACAAATAAACAGAAAATTAACTTTAATAAGATAAAAGCTACTTGGGGCAATGGCAAAATGTTTCATATAATGATGAGTTCATATCAAATGCTCAAAATGGTTGCCGTTCTGTTCAATATACTTTTCATATCTTGAAGAAATAGACCTACAAACGTCCAGTATTATTTCCTCTGAGCACATTCTTCTTCAATTGCTACTCTCATTTCAACAATTGTTTCAGATTTCCTGCTGTAAACTTTGTCTTTTAGAAACCGCCACAAAAAGAAATCCAAGAGTGTCAAATCTGGTGATCTAGGTGGGTATTCAACTCGCCATCTTCTGAATATTTTCATCTATATAAGTTCTCACATCACGGTAATGTATTATTAACTATTAATATTTAAAGAGTGTATGCATTATTTTGGGACTCTCTCTCTCTCTCTCTCTCTATATATATATATATATATATATATATATATATATATATATATATATATATATATATTTATATATATATATTATATTTTATTATATATATATTATTTTGGGACACTCTGTATATATATATATATATATAAACTAAATTCCAGTAAAGCAGTGACCGAGCACAACTGTCAGTGTTATGCGTAACGTGCAATCTTCCTGGCGCTCGGTGTCGGATCGGAAATAGGCACCTTTATCCACAACGGTGACTTCAAGGTGGCAAGGTTTATAGTCGGTAGTAACACCGACAAAACTCGCCCGGTGGGAGGGTATCCCTATCGGCCAAGATGGAAAAAGAAGTAAAAAAAAATTCACCGGAAATAGTTTTTGACTTTAAGCTAACAAAGTACCATAGTCATCAAAGTGCTCCACACACACACACACACACACACATATATATATATATATATATATAAGTATATTTTATCTGACGTTATTTCTTATTACTATACACGTCCTTTTTAGTGGGTACACGTGTTTGAGTTGCTTTCTCTGTTTGTTTTTTTTTTATTTTACTAAACAGTGATAAATAGTGAATCCCTTTTAAAGAAATAAATTTTATAAAAGTCCCTACGAGGAAAAAAAATGTTTCCTTAACAGACAATTCTAATTTTGTCCTATTCCGTAGCCGAACTGGTGGAGGAACACTTTGGCTTACCTGAGTTTAAAAAAAACCCCAAAAAAACAAAAAACAAAAAACAAAAACAAAAAACAAAAACGCATGCAGTTTCAATTCCGGTTGCACGCAAAATTCTCTTCAGTAGGACTTCTCAATCTAGGCAGCTTTTATTAATTTCACTGTTTGATAAAATAAAATAAAAAACAGTGTAGCAACTCAAACCTATGTACCCACTAAAAATTATGTATTTGTGTTCGTATAAGTGTGACACTATGGCACTGGCAAACGGAAAGAAAAGGGTTAAAACTAAAATATAACTTGCAACAAGACGGAAAAGTTTAAAGAATAGAAAACTAGACAAACTGAGAGAAAGAATCGAAATTTCTTTTAAGTTTATTTTTTTTTTTAAGCAGAGATGGGCTTGAAGAAGGTAAATTTGTTGGAAAGATATCACCATAGAGGCCACCTGGTAAAGTTGGGATGATGGCCCTGCCTTAAAGTGAAAGTTAAGAAAACAGTTCCTAGGAATTATCCGGGAAAGGAAGCCGATTGAAGAGAATAATATTTGGTGAATTTTGAAGACAAGGAAGAATTAAAATATTGATTCATTTCGCCTATCAAAAAGTGGAAATTGTATTCCTTTATGTAAGGACTCAACCTTGGGTTCTTAAAGGGCGATAAACCTAATAAGATGGGGAGATAAGCTGACTGGAGGAAACAACCGGTAAATTTCTGATTTTATAAACAAGACCAGGCTGGGAAAAATTTGCTGACGAGAAATTAAAAACATAAAAACATATTTCTAATTAATGACCGGAAACTAAGCAACGCCACGAGGTTTAAGAACCAGATTTGTCAAAGGGGCAACTGAGGTGACAGGCATAGATGAAATAACAAGGACAGAGAAATTGACTACGCCCAATGGGAGGTGTTAGTACGAGGCACATATAAGAGAAGGGGGGAAATTATCGGGGCGGATCGATATCTGTGATCGCTACCCATAGGAAAAGTGATCTCACCAAATTTGGAGATATAATTAATTTTCCAGAGCCAGACAATAAAGGGCTTTTGTTGGAAGATAGAAGAAACTCGGACTCCCTTAACTACGTCGACTCCCATGCCAGTTTTGGGTGAAAGTCAATATAAGCAGAACACTGAAGTGACTATAAAAGTTGCAGAGGCGCCAGTTCCAGAGTGCAGACGACGAATGACGACTACTGTGCCGAATCCCACGTGACTTGCTGCCAGAGATAACCTCTGACTTAAGACTTTTTCCGGAATTAGCTAAACTGAGCAAAGTGTCACGACAGAATTCAAAGTGGGAAAAATTAATATTTCTGCACAAAGAACGATATAATCCACATAGAAATAGACCCTGAGGAAATTACGTTTTTTTTTTTTATCTCACACGGTCAAAACATGAAACTAAACTAAAATCATCAAAAGCAATCCCCCTTGAAAATAACTAAAGAAGTGGCGGAAAGCCCTTGGGATACTCTACGATATGAACAAATTTTGTACTCGCTCACTCCTTACCAAACGAAAAACGCTGGAAAGACAGAACCGTCCTATTTAACAAAAGATGTTTAAAAGAAAGATTGTCGCCAAAAAATACGCATAAACATATTCTACACGGTCCAGTGACTGAATTTACCAGCCAAGGCTTTAACCCACTAGTCTATGGCGGTGTTCAATAGGAATTAATGGAGACAGTTTGAGCATTAACTGAACAATAATAAAAATAAGAACGAGACGAGATATCCCGAGACATGGGCAGTGGAACGAGAACAGTCTGCCGGCGTAGATTTATTAAAGGGTTCATTTAAGATATTCCAGTAGCTTACCCGGATCGATATACCCCTGATGAAGGCACAAAGATGGAAACGTTCTGATAATGACAACAAAGATGAGGGCAATAGTCCAAATGTAAAGAGTGCAAATAGAAATAAAATAATATACAGGGTGTTTCAAAAAGAATACGCCAAAATCATCACGTGATGTGTCAAAAACGAAAAAAATTACAAACCTCTAGCATGAACACATGTGTTGTATATACATTCAAGTTTCATTTCATGTTTTATAAGTGCTCAATGTGGCTACCACCGGCAGCGCGGACAACATCAAGCCGATATGAGAATTCCTCCCAAACACGCCTCAGCATGTCACGGTCCGCCGTGTTGATTGCAGCTGTTATTCGATCTTTCAAGTCATCGATACTTGCTAGAAGTGCTGGAACATAAACTTGGTCTTTAACATACCCCCACAAAAAAAAGTCACACACAGTGAGGTCCGGGGATCTGGCAGGCCAAGCACAGAGAGTAAGATCTTTAGCACCTCTCCTCCCAATCCATTGCTGAGGCACGTTTTCATTCAAATAAGCACTAACCCCGAGATGCCAATGGGGTGGTGCTCCATCTTGCTGAAAAATGAAGTCATTCGAATATGCTTGTAGTGAATAGCCAGTTTTGGGGTGCTCTGTTCCCCAAATGCACACATTGTGACGATTGACTGTGTCTCTCAAATGGAAATTCGCTTCGTCACTAAAAACTAAACGTGAAAAGAGAGTTTCATCACCTTCCTCCATCTCCAGCATTGACTCACAGAATGTCCTCCGCATCACCTTGTCATAATTAGTAAGTGCTTGGACGAGGCTTAGTTTGTATGGTTTCATGTGTAATCGTCTCTTTAACACATGCCAGACAGTGGTATGAAGGATGGCAAGCTGAAGACTTGCTCGACGTACGGACTTACGTGGGCTGCTCTCAAATGCATCATGAATCCTTTCCACTTGCTCCTCTGTAACACGTGGTCTTCCAGGACTCTTTCCTTTGCACAGGCACCCACTCTCTTTAAACTGTTTAACCCACCGTCGAATGCCTGAAAAAACAGCGTAATGATTTTGGCGTATTCTTTTTGAAAACCCCTTTTTTTTCCAACAAACATGTCACCCTTCGAAATAAGTGGACAAAGAAATGACTAGAGACGAGAATATGACAGAAAATGACGCTATATTTTTGGATGAAACTCCGAGTCGTGCGAACGGTGAGGGATAATCTATCTATCTATCTATCTATCTATCTATTATTTACATTATTCGGACTATTGTCCTCATCTCTGTTGCGATATTTATCACAACATTTCGGCCTTTGTACGCTCCGGCCTTCTTCAGGTGGCTGCAATGTCCTGAACTGAACCCTCTATTTCCCTCATTGGTGTAGACTGTTCTAGTTCCACTTGCCATGTTTAATGGATGTCAATTATCAGTTATCTCCTGTTAATTTCCCTCTGAAAGTTCTCCACTGCCTTATAACTGATATCTAACATCCATTAAACATGGCACGTGGAACTAGAACAGTCTACATCAGTGAGCGAAATAAAGGGTTCAGTTCGACATTCCAACCACCTGAAGAAAGCCGGAGCGTATAACGGCCGAAACGTAGTGATAAATATGGCGATAAAGATGAGGACAATAGTAAATAATGTACATATATATATCAGAAATATAGACAGATATATATATATATATATATATATATATATATATATATATATATGTGTGTGTGTGTGTGTGTGTGTATTTAAACATATATTATTAAATATAACAGACAATGAATGTCTATTATGTCTGATCATGAGCCGTTCTAATGCTTGAACGATTGCTTTAATTTCTGGTGAAAATAAAGGCAAAAATTGTCCAAAATTTGGATATTTTTTTATTAAGTTGGTCCTAAGCTTTCGGCTCACATGCGCCATCCTCAGAGTGTTTATACAAACGTGAAATAAAGATATCCACCGTGAAAGATGACATTTTGTTATTTTGACAGAGAAGATTGATAGGCAATGTTAACGCTCGCGGAATAGCAAACGCAAATCGTAAGTTCAAGATATTTAAAAATATCCAAATGTTGGATAATTTTTGTCTTTGTTTTCACCAGAAATTAAAGCAAACATTCGAAGACATTCATTGTCGGTTATATTTAAAAATATATGTTTAAACAATGAACTGCTGCCCCAATACACTATATATATATATATATATATATATATATATATATATATATATATATATATATATATATATATATATATATGTGTGTGTGTGTGTGTGTGTGTGTATTTAGTCAGCAATCTTTCTTTCATGCACATTTCATTGAATACGGCAGACAAGGTGCTTTTATTTAGTTTTTTTATACAATTTCTCATGCGATCTAATATTTTTTTTTCAGATGATAAATTATATAAATACTGTCTGAATTTTCTTTTTATCCGAGCTATACATTTAGCCATTTTCAAGGATTAAATATTTTAACTATTAAATAAAATATATTTTGTTCTATATATATTTTATAAAAGATTTACATTTTTCAAAACTCAGTCAAGATGTGTCCATGTTCAAAGTTAATATTATTAAGTGTTTTTTTGTTTTTTTTTTATTAATAAGGCTTCCATTATTTTCAGTTTTTTTTTTTTTTTGCATGTAGATGATGCTATTATATATGCTATTATATTAGTGTTGTCAACAAGTATGTTACGAATAGTGTCCGGTAGGTCTTTCATGAATATTTAAATAAGATCTAACTGAGATATGGTCAGAAAGGGGTAGAGTGAGTCTGCGTGTCAAACATGTTGTAATGTGGCCTATATATATAATTATTTACGAATTTCGATTGATCAGGAATACAATTACATTCGGACAGCGTTTATATAACTTATCATCCGAAAAAAATTATTAGATCGCAGGAGAAATTTTATAAATAACTAAATCAACGCACCTTGTCTGTCGTATTCAATGAAATGTGCATATATATATATATATATATATATATATATATATATATATATATATATATATATATATATATATATGCACATATATATAGTTGTATTGATGTCAGTTTGTGACCCTGGGTTTCACGCTATTTGCGGTCGTCAGAGTTTGCCAGGGTCACAAACTCACATCAATCCAACTAAATATGTTAGCTCTATCACTGATAATCAGCGCTTTCCAATAAGTACCGCGCATATATAATATATAAATAATATATTGCATATATATATACATTTATATTTATATACATACACATTATATATATATATATATATATATATATATATATATATATATATATATATATCTTATTTCTCTTTGCCTCACAACATGAATACTGACAACACCATTGTAACCTTGATTCAGTGTATGGGGATATCTTTCTCCTTAGTAACTGAACTTTCGCATACAAATGCACCCCCTCTACACACACAGCGACAACTTCCAAACAGTTTCCTCGGCCTAATTCCACTCACAAAGTTTTGGTTAACTCGTTATATGGTTTTAGGCTATTCCCAACGGCACGATACCCGGGGATAGTCTCCCAAAGGAGATATTATCAAGAAGTCAACTCCTTCATAAATCGACCTGGGAGAGATCTGAACCCGTGGTTCATCGTCAGAACATTAACGGTCTAAACATTCGGTCACCCGTCCACTAAGAAAATGGTATACACGTTTCATAATAAGAAAGTAACTTAGCGGAGAGTAATTGGGTGAACAAGCAGAGTGTAATAAAGTTTTCACATATAATTGATTCGCCGTTACTTTGCAACTTAAAAAGCAGGTATTGGCAAGGAATAAAAGAACAATTTTTCTGTCCATTGTTGTTTTGATTGCAATCTTTTAAATTGGTCTATAAAATCTGCGTGTATTGTTTTGCATATTTAAAAGAAGCCATGACGTAGGAAACCAATTTCTTTCTTCGATAGTTCACTTGGATCATTTTAGACGAACCTCTCACAATTGCCTAAAACAATTAGCCAAAATTCTGTTTCACTTGAACGGCGTAAACTAAACTGTCATTTTATAACGAATGAAATAGATGAAAAATATTTCTATCGTAAATATCACCGTGACCAATCGCGACCTGGCCATTGGGCATCCGGTGGTATCGAGTGGGGTTCGGAAAAGTGTTTCTTATTTGAGGTATCTGATCAAAGACTCTGAAAGAGGCGATTGTGTGATAGATTAAACCAGGAAACCCTATTGTTTCAGATTCCTTGGCTGTTTATGCTTGATTCGAGGAAATCAACCACGTGAGATACTCTCATGACGTCATTATCTAAATAGCAACATTTTGCGAATTCTGCGGTACAAGAACTGTCCCATGTTTTCAGCATTTATTTGCTACGTAGTCCACCATTACCGGCTGTAATAATGTTTTAATTGTAATAAATATATATACATTGGCTTTATTGATGATTTTACAACTTTCAGGGAATAGCAGTTTATTTTACGCCGCGTAAGTGAAGAAATACTGATTTTAGCTGATGTTTTGAAGCTGATGTTTTGAAGACTCCCTCCGCCTCCAGTTTTTATGCAAATCAACTTCTTATATCATATAAAATTCATTTTTCGTTTCAGGTGAAAAGATATAAATGCAAAATTGTGGCGGTTTTAGGTTAATGAATGCAAATAATGAAATTGGATTTTTCATTGCTTTTCATTCAATTCAAATGAAACTCATTTATTGAGAATTTTATATTCATGATTTGAATTTGGATTCGGAAAAGGAATTTCAGATTTGATGAAATATGTTCAAAATAAAAAAAAAATGAAATAATGGAATGTAATTTTCACTGAATAATCAACAAACAAAAGATTGTTTAGAAATAAAAATCTGAATTTCGAAATTAATTTCTGGATATGGAGTTTTCATTATTAACATTCGGACGAATATCCTCATCGTTGTTGTTATTATTACAACGTTTCGATCGTTGTGACATTTGGCATTCTTCAGTTTAGGGAAATCTCACTTGTTTTTATTATTACTCTGTTTCTACTGAATTTAAATCTACACTACTTGGTTCCACGGGACAGTAGCCTACTGAATTAAAAGGTCGGTTAATGAATTTGGTGACAGTAATTGTAAGTCTTCAAAAAAACGGCCCAAAGTAGTGCCGACTCATGAACCAACGCCTTAATTTCCTCTGTTATTGACTTAGACACATTAGAAACAGGGCGAGCAATCAATGAACAGTACTAAATAAGAACAAAATCAGATATGGACAGTGGAACGAGAACAGTCTATCATGGTAGATTAAATAAAGGCTTCAAGTCAAATTTCTCTGAAGATGACCCGGACTAACAAATACCCAAATAAAGCTGGTGGGTGATGAATAATAAATAATGAGTTACATGACAAACCTGTGCGTGAGGATTTTATAGTGAGAAGATCGTTGCATGGGGGACAATCCCACTCTCTCGGCCTGGGAAGTCTTGATCTAGTGACATGGGAAGCCGTTACGATGGGACACTGCCAGGCTGCAGTGGATGACCATGACTTCTTTAGGTGCCATGTCCATGCTCTAGGGCGCTCCGCAACACTTGCTGCCGCGGCTTTCACAACCGTTGAAACCACAGGTGATCTCTTCCGCTCGTTCCGCCAGGAGTCAGTCTTTGTATGCAATAGGGCTGACACGGTTCAAGCCTAACTCACCGGGGGTTTCAGACCCGTCGGCTACCCTCATCTGGTTTGGCCAGCCTGCCTAAGCCATTTCCCGAGGGTGGCTGATGTTGCATGTGACTACTTCTAGTAGCCATAGGTGAGAGCTGGGTGACAGGTGAGGACCAGTGGCAGACGAGCTACCCTGAAAAGGACATGGCGAACTCACCCTGCTAAAGGTACTACCACTCCCTGACACCCGATAACCAATGGGTACAATGGCCGAAAAACACAATCTTCGTACTTCTATTTTCTGTGGGCATTGTATCATACGAGGGTCAGTTTGGTAAACCCTGTCTAACAGATTTTACTAACATATGGAATGGTTGACCTTGCGTAGATACATTACTACTGAGTTATGTGTTCGATCCACACTAAATCTTCTTCATACTTGTGGATTTTGTAGCAAAGATAAGCTTAAGGTGCTTCATCGTGGTATAATGATTAGAAAGTTTGTAGATCATTAGTCATGAGTTCGAACCTCACTGGGTGCCTCATATTAACTGTCTTTGGCCAAAACTTAGCTAAATTATAAAAGTAATAAAATAAACAAGATGATCCTTCATCAGTCTCTATGGATGGCGCTACAGAATCGATAACAAAAGAACAAAAACACTTCAGTTGAACACTTCCAACAGCAACAGTATCAAATATGGGTAGTATAGGTAACTAGGAAAGAAAATTATATAATTTAGCTTATAATTTTCCACATTCCTAAAGACAAAAGGTTTGGAAGGAAACTTCCATCACTATAAAAAATGCTATATTATTTAGCAAATTTGAGAAGTTTGATTTCCTGAAAAACTGTTTTAATAGAGATAGATTTTACAAATTTCAACCGACAGTAAATGAATGCCGAATGTTTCATATATAGAAACCGTTATTCTCACTGATAAATCATCAGTTAACTCCCCTTAAGTTTATTCATAGTGTCTGTTTTTACTACACTCATTGTTACAGTTGGAATGGTTAGTTTTGGATCTCGTTAGGAATTCACAGCTTCTAGCAAAAGTTCTTCGCATGTAAATCAAGGTCGTCTTTTAACCGATATTTTCCTTTTCATTCATTAATTTTGACCGGTCACGTGTCATCTTTATGTCGAGCTGATGCGTAAAATAAGAAGAAAAAAAAAAAAAAAGATCAGTGTTCATTAAAGGAATTTTTTTCTCGAATTGCCTTGCCGTGGGGGGTAAGGGGTTAAAATTGTCATCTTTCATATTGTTATTCTGACATCATTCATCATGTGCCTTGTCACATCTTACGTAAGATTCCTTCCCGTTCTGTTTTACCTATCACTATTTTCGTCAGGGTCAGCTACGAAATCCCCGTTAGTTACAGCCTAATGCATGGAAACAGGCTTTATGTAGACTCACGGAGGAGGCACGGTGGTGTAATGGGTAGCGGCTAAGATTGAGGAATCGGAGATCCGAGTTCGAATTCCAATCGAATCCATTACATTCACTTACGTGCTAATACCCTTGGGGAAGGTATGAATCCTCTTCTTCTCCCTCCAGCTATGGGTAAGTAACAGGACGGACTGGGTTATATAGCGTTGGCTGGCAACTGGTATACCGCATAAAGAAATGGCAACCTACTGCGGGAAAAAATCTGCCTCTTCAGTCATGTATCGAAAGATACATGATCGCCTAAGCGTGTATCACGGATGGTACATAACTGACTGATTGTCAAATCACGCTTAAAGACCTAATTCTTGTATGAAAGTCGAAGTAAAGCAAATATTACCTGAGTAGTACTTTAACATTTTTTTTTGCGGGTGTGGTGGGGATTATAAAATCTGGTATTATAAATGATTTAAGGTCGAGCAGATAGACTTTCTGCCAGAATAGGAAGTTAAGCAATATCTATCTGCACAGTATTTAGATGGGTGATTGTTTAGAAATATCAAGTACAACAAATGACTTGTGAGCTTGGGTTAGATTAAAAAGAAAATGGCGGCAGTATATTGCCACACAAATGCACGAGTTTGTCATAAAATAATCATTAACGTCTTCACCATTGATTTTTATTTCCAATCAAGAAAAATGACATATTGCTTAACTGAATTTCTCAAATGAGGAGTTATTATTATTTACATTCGGACGAATCTCTTCATCTTTGTTGATATTATTTGTTTTAGAGAACGAACTGATAACTCTCAATATACAAAGAAACCGATCCCCTTCTATTAAATGGACTGTTCCAGTAGAAATATAAGCATCTATGGTATTGGTCTGGTGGTGGGGATTCCAGCTTGGGCTTGAGGAAGCACCAAGACTTCTAATTCTCTGCTTTCGGGCAGAGAGGAACCCAGACAGTGGTGGCCTCAGGGGGATTTGGTTTCCAGCTTCAGACGAACTTGTAAATATTTACTTATTATTGTTCTCGCTAAAAATAAAGCCTTATACTTTGTAAGTTGCCGTTCTAGTTATTATTCTAATAACCACCCCAGACAACATTACAAAACTCTGAGAACATTTCGACGTTGCGACCTTCGGCCTTCTTCAGATGTCTGTCGATCTGAATAACCTTTAGGGGATTTCGAAGTCCCTTATTTAACCTACGTGGGTAGATTGTTACCGTTCTATGTATATGGCTAGGGATATCTCTTTTTGCTTTTTTAAAAATACTGTTTACTTATTGCTCAACGTCATTCTACTAACTTTGAGTCTTTACTACCAGACCAAGGGATTGAACTTACAATTACTGTCATCAAATTTACGTACCAATCTTTAATTCTCTCGGTTATTGACTTAGACTCAGTGGAAAAAGGGAGAGTATTACAAGATGCGATATTCTTAGACATGTGCAGTGAAATGGAACAATCTCTACCCATAAATTATCATTGCATGTTTTTACCAGATAACACGAAAAATTGCAATATGAGCACTGTTAAAAATGGTTGCTGAAGACATTAGGTTTATAATACCCAGAAATTCATACACGGATGACCTCAAGGATAAAGGCGTTGGTTAGATCCAGTGACAAGGGCCAAAGAGTGTGTGTTCAATACTAGGTTAAGGCAGTGGAGAACTTGGAGAGGGGAATGGCACGTAGAAATAGAACTAGAACAGTCTACCCTTGTGAGCGAAATAAAGGGTTCAGTTCGACATTCCAACCACCTGAAGAAGGCCAGATAAATTGTGTGATAAATATGGCGACAAAGATGATGACAATAGTCCGAATAATGTAAATAATACCTCAGCTCAGAAATCCTGTTTGAAACTCCTTGAAGAGAGAGATACAAGAAGGCTGGAATGTTGTGCTAAAAAGATGAGGACGTTAATAATGAATGTAAATGATTACGTATTAATTGTGCACAGCTGGACATTACACATGCAAACTTCTCTCATTTTCGCTTAGATTGCTACGAGTGTGTAAGGAAATTGGTAACATGTCGTGTTCAAACAGGTGTTTTCATTTCCTAAAGATATTAATGTTTAGCATTTGTTCAGGAGGGAGAAAAAGACCGAATTTCGACTGCTTCTATTTATTTAACTGGAATGACCTCGAGAAAGGCATGAATGTGTCTCTTTTCTTTCCAGCTGTAGGTAAAAAAACACAGTAGACTGGACTCTCTAGTCTTGATAACTAAACAGTCTAGGAAAAGGGTAGCTCTGAATTTGAAACTGGGTACAAGGCAATGGGTAAGCAACCGACTATTTTTCTCAAGAACAATTATGGCAATACACAGTATACATATATTAACAGAAGACTGTGTAGCTTTGTGATCACCATCCGTACTGAAGGGATATTTTCTTCTTCTTCGTCGTCTTCTTCATCATCTCCGTCTTCTTTCTCTTCGTGATCATCATCATCATCATCATCATAATCATCATCTTCTTCTTCTTCTTCTTCTTCTTCTTCTTCTAGGCGTAGTAGCTCATGGTTCTCCACAACTTCCTGCCACTTGTAGCTCTTACCAATGTTTTTTTTATCTCTCCTAATCACTGTCATGCCAACCATTTACACAAGTTCTTTAGATATGTATTTACTGCTTCCCCCCCCACTCTCTCTCTCTCTCTTTCTCTCTCTCTTGCCTGTCAGGTTCAAATTCTCAAAGACCTCTTTCTTCATTATGTACCCTGGATATATAAACTTTCTGATATACATATCAGTAAGTTATATGCTATGCGTGATACACGCTTAGGCGATCATGTATCTTTCGATACATGACTGAAGAGGAAGATTTTCTCCCGCAGGAGGTTGCCATTTCTTTCTGCGGTAGACTAGTCGCCATCCAAAGCTATAGAACCCGGTCTGTCCTGCTATTTACCCATAGCTGCGGACAGAAGAAGAGGATTCATACTTTTCCTAAGGGTATTAGCACAAGTGAATGTAATGGATTCGCCTGAAATTCGAAAGTATAATTATCCTTTTTGTTTATATTTTCTTTAAAACTTCATCGTTGCTCACATATTCAGTCCATGGTATTCTCAGCATCCTTCTGTAGAACCACTTTCCTGCTGTTTTAAGTCTCTTCTTCACCTGTGAAGATATTGTTCAGCATTCACTGCCATATAGAAGGATCGTTATTACATAACAGTTCATTACTCTTTTCTTTTTGTTTTTTTTTAATCATTTCACACCAAGCAAGACAATAAAGACACTAAGATTCAAGGGGTTACTGAGTGTTAGAGAATATGAGAAAAAATACTATTGTAGAGAGAATAGAACAATAATAAAAAACAAACAAAGATGAATTAAGAAGACAGAAGATAACGATTGGCATTGCATTTAAATATTTTAAAATCAAAGGCAATAAAGCCACTAGGACGCAAGTAGGTTATTGAGTGTTAGAGAAAACGAGAAAAACTTATATTAAGGAGAGAAAAGATAACGATTGGCATTGCATTTAAATTTTTGAATATCAAAGTTGACAGCGGAGCAAAAAGCTGGAAGGCAGTTCCACAAGCAAGAAGTGCGAGAGAAGAAACTGTTTGCGGAGAACTTACGGTTACATCTAGCCATTTCAGCTGTAAAATGATGAAACCTTGCCACCAACCCATTATTTTGCTTAAATTCATAAAGTTTAGGTTCCATAGAAGAAAGCTCATCAGAAGAATTAGCACGAAAGTATTTATAGAAAAGGTACAGAGAAACTACGTTACGACAGTAGGAAAAGGATTGATGTCGAAATGTCCTGTCAAGGCCAATAACATTGTATATTCTGCTTTGGATTTTATCAAGAATCTTTAAATATATAGCAGGAGTACAATGCTAGATGTGACAACAATATTCAAAGCAAGAACGAATTGTAGACTTATAAATATGTAAGATAGATAGTGAAGAGAAAAATTGTCCAGCACAACAGAGTGGACCAACATTCTTAAAAGCTGAATCTAGCAATAGATTCAATATGGATTTTCCACTTCATATCTTTACTGGAGGTTAGCATCAACCTTGCTGATGGAAGGTAAAAAGGGTTCCCTCAGCCAATTAAAAACGTACAACGTACAGTTACGTTTTGGAGGCTTTAAAATTAACAAGTCATTCCTTGCCCCAGTTAGCAACAGATTATATGTCATTTTTTTTTAGATCATCTGCCTATTTGACCTTATCGAACCGATCAGTCTTATTATTAATAAAGGAATAAATAGTTATGTCATAAGCATAAATGATGAGCTGAGAACTGATGCCACCAGGAAGGTCATTTATGGAAATTCGGAACAACATAGGTCGAAGGACAGAGCCTTGGGGGACACTTGCATTAATGTAAAAAATGATCTAGAAGAGTGGCCATTCAAGACAAGTCTGATTCAGTTCAAAACTTTGATTCAGTATACTCTCTCCACTTTGTGTCAGCTGAAAACATTAGACCTTTTTGAGATCATCAGCCAATTTGACCTTATCAAACCGATCAGACTTACTATTAAGACAGGAGTAAATAGTTGTCGTCAGCATAGATACTGAGCTGAGAACTGATGACATCAGGAAGATCATTGATGAAAAGTAGGAACAATGTAGATCCAAGGATAGAGTCCTGGTGAATACCTGCATTTATGCAAAAAGATCTAGAAGAGTGGCCATTGAAGACAACTTTCATTTCGCGATTTGATAAGAAAGACTGAATTAGTTTAAAAATTCATCCAGAAATACCATCACCTTCCGACTTGTGAAGAAAACCAATGTACCAAACACTGCCTTCGAGATATCCCAAGCAACAGACTGAGCTTCACCATTCTCTGTTAAAGTTTGATACATTCTTTCAGCAATAATCTTTAATACATCAGCTGTTGACCTAGAGAAGTGAAAGCCATATTGCTTATCTGAAAGAAGAAACGACGAGGTAAGATACTTAACCACTTCATAGTTAATTAGACATTCTAGTATTTTGCCAAAAAGAGGAAAGAGTTTGAAAGATCAGGCAGCTCGCATGGTTTCTTAAAGACTGGGACTACAAAAGAGGATTTCCAATAAGCAGGTCATTTTCTTTGTTTCTAAGGAAATTTCTGTTTCTTAATACTTTGTTTAGCTTCTGGAAGGCATCTTTCGCTATTCCATTTCGTCTCCTTATTTCATTATCGCATTTTCCGTCCTCTGTTAAAATACTTCCTAGTCATTTAAATGTTTGTATTTTTTTGATTTTGGTGTCTCCAAACCATTCTTTCTTTTGTCGACAGCCATCCAGTGTATCTTAAAAATAAGTTATTAACGAGTATCGATGGTGGAAAAGAGAATAATCCTTGTTTTTCAATCGGCTTTATTGTGAAACGTTTGGAACATGCCAATGTCTATATTTCCAATCATATTTCATTCAGTCATTTATTGGCTAAAACCTGCAAGTTGAATCCTGTCACAAAACTCAGTGACGAAGCAAATGCTTTGATAAATAATATTCATTATTATTTACTGCATTATGTTCATTGGACAGAATCCGACACGGTGGTGTACTAAGTGTGACGTTTGACCATCGCTTGGCTAGGAATCATTTCACCGTTGCCTGGCACAACACGTAAATAACACATTTCCTCTTCCAATAAACCCTTAAAAGTGGATGTAGGTTATTATGGTGTCAGACCAATCAAAGCCATTCCAGTTGTGCAATGGACTGACAATCGGGATTGAAAAGAAGCTCACTTTTACATATATATATATATATATATATATATATATATAAAGTGAAGAGGTTATAGTAGTTCCAACGAGAGAAAACTGTGTATATTAAAAAGAAGAGAGAAACCGCAAACGTTTTTAGTTATAATGTGGATTTAAAAAAAAAAATATTATGCTTTATTTTGCATAATTTTGCTACACGGGTTTCCAGTCTCGCGACCTTCATCAGGGAAAGCGTGGAGATTTTCACATATTATTAAAAATAATTAATTTTTTCCTTAATGTTTTTCGATGTTAAATATTCACGATATGAGACATTCTCTATTTTGTGTGTAATTTACTACGTTAATAAAAACACCAATTAAAATAAATAAATAAAATAAGAAACAAAAAATAAAAATAAATAAAAACAAGCAAAATAATTTAACCAAAATAAATAAGTAAACGACTTCCGGTAAAATAACCGCCATAATAGACTACCCACAATGCACCACTGACCCGTATATATTTAAATAGCCGATAAAAATAACAGCACATGTGGCCTGACGATTGTATATAGCATGAAACACTGTCGCCTCTAAGTGCTGACTTCTATGTTCACTTTTATATTTACACACGCTCTATCTCTGATATTGAGCACTTTATCCCATAAATATAGCACACCTTAAGACTATATTTCTTCATATATATATATATATATATATATATATATAAGCTATTTCAAAATATTTTAAAAAATTTTGGG
The DNA here is from genome assembly GCA_963932145.1 of Acanthosepion lycidas. Classification (NCBI taxonomy): domain Eukaryota; kingdom Metazoa; phylum Mollusca; class Cephalopoda; order Sepiida; family Sepiidae; genus Acanthosepion; species Acanthosepion lycidas. The sequence goes on along the minus strand of OZ010587.1, from coordinate 112,971,218 downwards.
GCGAGTTACTCCCACCAAAGCGACAAAATTCCATATAAAGATATGTCCGCAAATCCTTCGTTTTTGAGTCGTTAAGTTTAAAGAAAGTAGACTAGGTGACTAGGTTACATTTGTCATTCTTGTACATTTGTGGCTAGTCTGTCTTCAACGTTTAACGTGTATAGTAATGAGTGAACTGAGAAGTGTTCCATTTAACAATGGCAGGATATTCATATCGTGAGCAGACAAATATGATTTTTACGTACGGCCGCGTGAATGGCACTGGACACGAAGCTCCATGGCTCAATCAGATTGCGTTTCCAGACCGAAGGCAGCCGAGTCATCCAAACTTTGCTGCTGATTTCGCCGTGTTGCTGAACAGGATCCATGGAACCACAAACTATGGACCAAGGAAGAATCATCTTGTATGCCTAACTACGAAGAACACATTCTACAGGCTGACAGAGACGATCCAGATATCAGCTCACGTCAAGTGGCTCTAGCGTGTCGTACATCTTATAGTACCCCATGGAGGGTACTTCAAGAGCAAACCCTGTATCCGTATCATTTGCAACGTGTGCAGGGTCTTTCGCCCTCTGGTCACTCACCACGGAATAACTTTTGCTGCTGGTTTATTGCATAAACTACTGACCCGTTGTTTGTCTCTTCAGCACTTTTTACGGATGAGGGAACATCTGGAAGAGATTAAATAACACATTTACACAACCAGTATTTGTGGACGGATCGGAATCCCCATAGTACAATACAGGCTAGACAACAGCATTAATTTACGATTAATGTGCGAGCTGGAATTGTAGGTGACTGTCTGTATAGCCCCCTGCTAATATGAAGACACATGTTGTTGTTCGCTTCGCATTGACTGACACCTACCATTGAAAATGGATAGGTAGGGGAGAATCTGTTCCATGGCCTGCACATTCCCAGACCGCAATCCATTGGCGTTTTATCTGTGGGGCCACCTAAAACAATTGGTTTATGCAGAAGACATTAATAATGCTGACATACTTCATCTACGTCTCAGGAGGGGGGCTGCAAAACTATTCAACACCTTCTGGGAGTATTTGAAAGGTTCCGTCAGTAAATGATCTGACGGATGCATGCGTGTGTAGAAGCAAGCGGAGGATATTTTGAAAATTTGTTATGTATTGAGATACAACGGTGGCCTTTTGAACATATGAGTATATGGACATTTTACCTTGCTTTGGTGTCAAAAAGTATTTTTGATACACCCTGTATATATATATATATATATATATATATATATATATATATATATATATATATATATATATATATATATTAGTTTAAACGTCATTATAGTAAATAATCGTATTTAAAATAGACGCCCCATGTTTATTTATTAAAATGTGTTTATTACATCTATTGGCTTGTGCATTCGTTAAAAAAAATGTATTCTCCGGGAATCGAACCTGTGTTCTTTTATTTCAAATCAGAAGTATATGTTACATGAAAAATAAATACATCAATTAATATCATTATATATATATATATATATATATATATATATATATATATATATATATATATATATATATATATATATATATATATATATATATATATATATATATATATATATATATATATATATATATATATATATATATTAAAGAAAAACAAAAATTCAGATTTAAAAATATATTTTTAAAAAGACAGTATGAATAAAGACAAAAAAAAATTACATTTTCCTTGATGACGAAACGGCTTGGCAGATAACATTTTTTGCCTTTATTCATATATATATATATATATATATATATATATATATATATATATATAAATCAGCAACTTAATAATGAAAAAGTATTCATTTTCATACAAGAAATGTTTGTTCTAATCTTCCTTGTTAATGCACTTGATCTAATAATTACTGTTGAAATTGTCGTGCGAAGACTGAAATAAACAAGACAGTCGATCATAAAATGACAAAAAAAAAAAAATGTTTCTGACTCGTAGTCTCCGTGCATATTTCCAGTTAATAAATGAATCAATTGAAAACAAATATCTGTCTATATCTCTGAGATGAGGTATCATGATTACTTACATTATTTACAGCGATGAATAACAACAAACACTTACAATATAAGCTCTGGTAATAAATATGCAATAATAATAACAGAAAATTGCAATATGAGGACTGGTAAAAATGATTGCTGATACATTAGGTTTATAAGTCCCAGGAATTCATGCACAGATATGTCCTCAAGTACATAAAGACGCTAGTCAGATCCAGTGACTAGAACCAAAGAGTAGTGAGTTCAATACCAGGTAGTGGTGAACCAAAGCTTGAATAGTTGAGTTAATGCGAAATAACTGAGACATTCGCAAGAGGCATGGCACGTAGAACTAGAACAATCTAACTCGGTGTACAAAATAAATGGTTCGGTTCGAAAGAAGGTCGGATCGTACAATGGCCGAAACGTTGGTAATATGGCAATGAAGGTGAGGATAACTGACCAATTGATCACGTTACCGCCGACAATAAAAAATATGCTTCGTGATCCTTTTGAAAATTATTTAAGTAAAATCTCTAGACGGAGAAAATCAGTAAGGAGGCTTAAAAGAGATTCCCTTACTCATTTACCGCTCTTCCTCATCAAACTACATGATACTTACACTCTTCCTCATCAAGCTACGTGACAGTTACGCTTTCATCCTCCCTTTCTCCCTTGACACTTTTTCTAAAGCATACACATGAAGAAATCCCACTTCTTTTTATCTTAACAAACAACTACAACGATTTTAAGAACATTCATACATACGAAAAATTTAGTTGTAAAAACACGAAAATAAAAATATTTATATATACTTTTATAATACTTATTACTTATTATAATACTTATATATATATATATATATATATATATATATATATATATATATATATATATATAATATTATAATACTTATTACTTATTATATATAATATATTATACTTATTACTTATTATATATATATAATATATCATAATACTTATAATACTTATATTTATATATACTTTTATAATACTTTTCTCAACTTTTTTCTTTGTTGTGGGTTGATTCAACTACGCAAATAATAATGGATCACAAATAATTTAATGGTTGAACAATCAATATCTGTTAATCTATCGATCTCGAATGAAATAAATGATATATGCAAAATATTTAAGCCTTTTAGCAAAACTTCATTGGCCGATCATTAAAGCAAGCAGCGTGAAATTGTGATAAAATAGTGACTTCCAATGCTGAATAAAACCACATCCTATCTCCCTGGAGCTCATCTTACATCAACGATGCCTTAACTATTTAGGCCACAGATGTCTAGACATCGCAACTATCTACAATTATGTTGCTTGCTCTGTATTTCAAAATTTCACATCATATTGTTTGATTTCTCCTTCCTTGTATTCGCTTGACATGATGAAGGATAAATACTAAATGTAGACATGTAAAAAATATTGATCGAAAGTTTCTTCATTTATAGTCCTTTTGTATGCTTCGATGAATACACCAATCAATATTTCAAGCGATCGATGAGATTTTGTGTTCGGAAATTTCATGCCATGTTCAGAATCGAAGAAAAAACGATTATACATATTTTATATTTCTTCCTTCAATTCAATAATAACTTATGAAAATTTTCCTCGCCTGTCGTTCCACAGAAAGCAGAAGCCCGCACAAGTATCTAAACCATTCGGAAAACAAGCGAAATTTCATCTTTCTTTTATTATCCTATTGCATTTAAATATATTTTCCTTAAAAACTGAGGAATATTTACCAAATTTAGCCTAAAAATGACACGTGATGCGCAATGAGTTTTTCTTTAATTTTGTATTGCCTACATAGAAAATGATACTAATCCTCGTCGACACTTATTCTAAACGCTTTTTTGCTTCCATAATGTTATAAAAGAATTAACACGCCCATATATATATATATATATATATATATATATATATTCTGTTTATCCGTTAGTTAATAGACACAATTTAACTAAATATCCCGATTTTTAAATAAACAGTATTAATTACACTTACCGGCATGAATGTCCGAGAAATTTCATAGAAAATATGCGTCCTCCAACAGGAATCGAACGTGTGTCCTATACAGAACCATCAATTGATCTGACGTACTTTACCACTCAGCTACAGGGAAGCATCTAGTTTGCATAGTCCAAATTACTACTTATAAATAACAAATCTTTCCCGAACGATCATATCTGCTCACGAAACATAAATTAACGTAAACGTCGACAACATATTATGAAATGGAAAAAAACCCGACAATTAATAGATTTTATGTTTATTTAATGGATACAATTCGATTCCTGTTGAAGAAAGCATATTTTCTACGAAATTTCTCGAACATTCAGGTTCAGAAAGATTCGTTGGAATAAAAACAAAATATACTAAAATAAAAATGATCATAAAAGGCGAAGACTTGTAATAAATTTATTTTAGTCGTGGCTGCTTATTTAACCCCCACCCACATACACTTTTCAGTTTCGTTTATTATTATTATTTGTTTTTTGTTTTTTTTTTCAATGAAACGTTGTGACAAAAAAGAAAAAGAGTGCCCTCCGTCATTTTTAAAACAATATATATATATATATATATATATATATATATATATATATATATATATATATATATATAAATTATAAGGAACTTGGTAAACCGAATTGGTAAATCCAAAGAGGATGAAATCCTGAGAGCTCAATCATAGGACAGAGCTAATATGTAATGAAAAACAAACCACTTTAATGTACCATTACGATAATTTATTTCACCTAAATCCTTTTTTAAGGATTCAGGATCATCAGGTAAATCTTTCAACAACGAATTGAGAAAAAAAATGGGATTAGAAATTGGTGGGTAGTGTAATTTTTGTAATTTAATAGAGGGGGTTGAGAGTGGTAGTTAAACAGACAATATAAAGTATAGGGAGGGGTTAATTTTATATCTCTCTTAAGTAAGTCTCTATTAATAATAGTAATAATATTAGCTAAATTCCTTTAAAATGAAACGCTTCCGAAATCACACTGATAAAATTAAATTTTAACTGTGAAATCTATATATATTTTGAAATATAGATAAAGATTGTAAAATGTATATATAGTTTATGTATGAGGATAAATGAATTTTTGTGTAAATTATCTCAAGTGTTTCTATGTTTGTTTTTTTTTTTTGACTTGTTAATGATCGTATGTATGTAGGGATTCACATTTGTGAGACATATATGAATAAATGAAAATTAATATTACCCTCAAATTCTATTAAATAATGAAACCTAATCTTTAATTTAGTTTACCAATATAATAAATAAATTACATTCATAAATTAATTTTAAATATTAAAATAGATGTTATATATATTTTTTTTTTTTTTATATTGTGGAAATACAATTAGTCGGGTGAATAAACTATTAAGATTTTAAATATTTCTTTATGTCCTAGATAAATATGTTTATTACAATAATAGTTATATTTAGTCCTGAAACTATTTACTTAAAAAATTAAACATTTAAGTTAATAACAAAATTTTTTTCAGACATCGAATTTTCTATCAAACATTGTAAACTATCTTTTACATAATTTTGTTAAAACAAAATTATAACAACTCTATCTCTCTTTCCCCCTCCCCCTATCTCTCTCTTTACCATAAGACTCACTTGTATACATTTTCTACAATTCATTTCCGTTTTATTAACCATCTAAAGAGGTCTAGTTTCTGTCACTCCTCCTACTCCAATATAAAACATACTTAAGAGAGATATAAAATTAACCCCTCCCTATACTTTATATTGTCTGTTTAACTACCACTCTCAACCCCCTCTATTAAATTACAAAAATTACACTACCCACCAATTTCTAATCCCATTTTTTTCTCAATTCGTTGTTGGAAGATTTACCTGATGATCCTGAATCCTTAAAAAAGGATTTAGGTGAAATAAATTATCGTAATGGTACATTAAAGTGGTTTGTTTTTCATTACATTATATATATATATATATATATATATATATATATATATATATATATATATATATATATATAAGTGGATAAATTACAAACGTTATGGCTGCCTATTTTTATCATAATCCTTTCATATTTACGAATATTTTTCCGTATATTACAGTAAAATTTCTTGTCTTATTTAATTGTAATATACGGGAAAATATTTGTGAAAATGAAAGAATTATGCTAAAAATAAGCAGACATAAATGTTTGCAATTTATTCAATCAGACATGACTAAAATAGAATTTGCTTCTTACACACACAGACACACACACACATATATTTGGCTAAAGCAGTTTTAACAGAGACAGGGTTTTGAGGAAGTTTGTATATCACGCCTCATTTAAAGACTGGTTTGTCGTGATATCTATTTTTTTCTGACTGTGCGAAGTGAGGAAGTCAACTCATGAAGCAAATTAAGTTGTCTTTGTATCTCAATGGAATCTGTATCGACTTGAATAATTTAAGATCAAAAAACTTAGGAAATTCAGGTCGAATTCATTGAAGCTTTCACGGATGCTGCTACAGGTGGTATTCCGGTCTCTAACTACAAGGAATGCATTCACAATAGCATATTTGAAAAACGTCCTCATTTGACTGGCCAAGCATTAAAAAAAAAAAAAGATATGACCTATGAAACACTTCATTTAAAGCAACCCACTTTTGTACGATCAATTCGTTTCAACCGGTACTCTCTGAAAGGAATCATAGAATAAATTTCAAGGATTAGTTTTTATGCATGTAGAGCAGAAATTTCCGGTAAAGTTAATCAACCGCTTATTTTTAATTTTGAATTTCGGTAGCCAGGGTGTGTGACATCTGACTGAGAGATCAATAACTTAATATCACAGCGTGTCGAAACTGCGTGTAATTAGTGAAGGAAATTAATACAAATAATTACAGATAAAATAGAGTATTGTTAGATATTTAACATTTTTTTAAATAATTAATATTTTACGAAATATAGTCACACTTTAAACAGTATTACAGGCATCCACTCAATTATTATAGCTTCCGAATTACGGCTTTGGAAAAGTCATTTGAGAATATGAAAATAAACTTGTTTTCGCTAATCATATTCAACAACAGTTTGAGTGTCAGATGGAAGATTGCATAAGGCACCTCGATTAGTTCTTTTTTTGAGGAAGATAAACACGTTCTTGGAAGAATGAATTATAAATTTGACTGAATTATGGCAGCAGATAGTGGATAGTGCTGTTGAAGTTAATATAGAAAATGAAAAAAAAAGTCTTTTATTGTTACTTCAAGAACTTGACCGAATCTCCTTTTCCAAGCAATAATTGCAATGCATCCACATGTGGGGATATAAGTATCACAATAATCGTCGCTAAAAGTGCCCAGTTCTTTGCGTTCACTCTTGCATAAATGACCTTGGGAAAGGATATGAATTAATCTCATCTCTCCCCATAGCGTGGTGTCGTTGTAGCCGTATAGTCCCCAGGGAAGACTAATGGCACTGTGGAGAAGGAGAAATGAATCGAATAAGCTTCTTATTCGACTCAATATGTATGTATGTATGTATGTATGTATGTTTTCTTTGCTAACAGACTGCAATCGGGAAATCTCCATCACGTACACGAATTCTGGAAAGCTTTTTTCGTTTCACTGCTTGAATCAAACTTCAACTTAGCCATCTTTTGCATGTAGATGATTACGATTTGGTCACGCACATTGAAAATAATATGTAAAATTTCAGATAGAATATATCTCTAAAAGTACAATATGAATAAAGACAAAACGAAGCATAAACATTTCAAGACACATCTTTTACTCACCTTCATTAAATTATGTCACTTAGCGGCCTCCATAACTGACCTAGATTTTTCAGCTAACCTGATGAATATTTATGAGCGTTTCTTAATTAAAAAAAATCCAAAACTAACAACATTTAGGCTCTTATCTATAAATACTTGTTACAAAGAATCCTTGCATTTGCCTTAATAAATTTCTCCAGAGGACGAAACACGTCGGCTATGATATGCTTTTCTTTTGTGTTTATTCAGAAAACAATATACAGTGCTTTATGCATGGGCTAGGCTATCGGTAGCATAAAAAGCATTCAACTTCACGGTCAATGTAGATGTTCCAGCCGAGATATTTCAGTTTGGCCCAGGTACATTATTCATTGAGCCGTTCCTTTATGTTCACGGTAAGAAATGGAAGTAAGTTTACAGATTTACCTGTTTGGGCAACACAGAGACGATTTAATGGTTAGCAAGCTTGAACAATTACGAATGAGCAATGAGTTCGATCCTCACTAGATGCCCCCTACTTTCGGCCTTGTGCCACATCTAAGAAAACGTGCTTGGAAAATCAATACTTGCCTGGGCAACACAACCATTTCTGTTCAGATGGCGATGAGACATATTTAGGATTGAAGCCTTCCCTGCCTTTAAAGGCCGGATGTGATCACAGAGGGGACAGAAAAAAAACAGCATCAAGTTGCAATGTCCCCTGCAATCATATGGAACACGGATGGTCTACGGGAAACATTTCAAACAATTCATGTTCTTTCATCAGTGCTGCTTAAAATCTTTTCTAGGTATCCAGTGGATATGCTGCACTCTAGAGACAGAGATCTTGGAGAAAACGCATTCACTGACATCTTCGTTGAGTGGTTCACGTCATACGACTTGGCGACGGCTGCTTTCAGAAGCAGGTGTCGTATGGGGAAGTATCTGCTTGTTTACCGAAGAAACAGATTGTGTCAAAGATTCATTAACACTGAATTAAATTGACAATCATAAGCGGGAAATGGTGGCGTTTGACAGAAGTAAGTGGAAGAATGCGAATATCTCGGCCCTCCCGAAATTGAATTACAGTTTATATTAAACACACACACACACACACACACACACACACACACACACACACACACATATATATATATATATATATATATATATATATATACATTAAAAATCAAGAGGTTAGTTGAACCGTTACTTTGGTTTCAACCTTACGGTATCCTCAGGCGATTTTTATCAAATGATAAAAGAAACCCCAGCCGCACTATAGCCTTCGTCGTCATCCCTTACGTTCATTCTTCCTCTATACACACACATACTTATACACATACACACACATACACACGACGGAAGGAAGCAGTTGATTATAAAACCGTAGACGTCCAGCAATTGAAATATGATACTTGTGGTAAGATATGCGGGTCCAGAAGCGATTTCATGCGACATTTTAAATTACATGATAATGTACCACCCGCTGTTGGACCTCTTAAGTGCCCTGTTTGTGCCAGAGTGTGTAGGTCCGTTGCCGGACTAAAGAGCCACATTTGTTCAGCATATCAGTAGATCTTCTCCAAAAAGATATGTAATAATGGCCGTACTCGGACACGAGTTGCCAGCTACAATATATATATATATATATATATATATATATATATATATATATATATATAATACGAGTAAAAGGTTTGCCATTTAGCTGATTGATGTTACCTGATGTTATCTTCAGTATCCCGACTCGAGAGATTCGCAAACGACTCTCCGTGAATTATCCCGTCCACTGATCAGGGTTGTATCAACAATTGGCTGTTTATACTTATATGTACTTTCCATTGGTGCATCTTTTCACAGTGTGTGTGCGTGCGCGTGCACCCATGCGTCCATCTTGGCGTCTGTGTCTTCGTGGTTATTTGTCTTTTCGTCGTTTTTTCCACTTTATATTTATTCCATATTGTTTTTTTGTTTTAACCTTTTCTCTCTTTTACACTTTTCCATTTTTTCTTTCAGTTATAGACTTCCGGTTTTCCAGACATATGCTATTTTTGTTAAGTCTTGAACGTTCTAGTGTTTTCTTGAGTTAGGAAAATTATATAAATATATATGTGTAGCAGTGAACTGTCGATTTCCTTGTATGTGTGCCTAACAGTTTATTTAGTCAGAATCCACATCCATATCATGATTAGATTACGTAAGTGAAGGCTTGTGTCAAACCAGTCAAACTTTTCGGAAGAACTGTTAACAGAGAAGGGGTGCGGAGTATACCATGAAATATCCGAACGATCATCTTCAAGTTTCAAATCAGTCTTCTTTCCTCTAGACTGGTTCTCACCCAAGGCAAGAAAGCACAGTCTTCCTTAATATCTAACCCATAGTTAGGGGAAGAAGAGATAGATTCCTATTTTTTCCCAAAGGTTTTTGTGCAAAAGTGAATGTATCGAACGAGACCGGAATTCGAAATCGGATTTTTCTGAGACGCTAACCGTCACCCTACCTGCACACACACACACACACACACACACACACACACACACACACACACACACAACTTTTCCCTTGCACATATTTATTTAAAATTTTTTGTTAATGTCCTGTCATTGGTCCGTTAAAGACGCTTCCACCTCTCGTTTTTTCAAACGCCTTCCTGCCTAATTATATTAGGTTTCTCGGCCAGAAATCCAACATGACTTCAAATCAGATGAGGCGGGCGGATATTTTACTCTAATCCGATGCGAAAAAAAATGTTGGGCATAGAAACAAACAGAAAGGACGTACTGTATGTGCAGAGATACACTACTTGGTAGAAAAATATAATTTTTTTTACGGCAAGGTTCACCATGAACAAGGTCCAGGGGGTGCACTCGAAGCAGAGGGTTATGTTAGGGTTTAGTTTGTACGAATAGGAAGGGAAGATAACGGTTAAGCCCAGACTTGAACAAGTTAAGATTGTAGTCATCGGGGAAACATCCTCTTGGGAGTCGATTCCACAAAACAGTTGTTCGCGGGAAGAAGCTGTATGAATGGAACATCTCACCAATGGAATTAGAAGGGAACGTTGGTCGTTTGATTGCATAATAAATGTATAGATTATAAATAGAATTATTTATATAATTTACAATATATCTTCATCTTTGTTGTTACTATCACAAGGTTCCGTCCGTTATGCTCTCCAGGCTTCTTCAGGTGTTTGCTGATTCGGCTAACCTTCTAGAAAGATGGAATATACCAGATATAGCGGACAGGGAAAGATCTACCCGCGTCAATTAAATAAATGTCTCACTTAGAAATTTGTCGAAGGTTACTCGAGTCGACAGAAAGATGAACCGGCAAAGATGGTACAGCACTTGAAAGTTTATGATAATAACAACAAAAATGAAAGCTCTCGTCCCACTGTCTATAATGATAACTCCTCAAATTCAGACAGAAAATATAAATGTAAATTGTGAAAAATTTTTTATTAAGAGGATTTTATGCTGAAGAGTTTATAAATAATAGAAAAGACAAGAAGATTTTTTTTTTTTATACCAATGCGTTTCTTTCCGTGAGGTTTATGTCTGTTCGAAAGGCAACCCAAAAAACAAAGACGATATATTTTTCTTTTTATTTTGCTCTGGTTATTGTCAAGAATTAATCAGCTTTTTTTGGTTGAAGTGTTAAACGAGAAACGTTACATTTAGAAGCGAATAGGAATGAGCCTAGACTTGCATTTACATCGGCACTGTCGTCGCCCTCAGTAAAAAGCAAAACAATATCCTTTGCCCAATATGAAACTGGATTTTAAAAGGTGGCGTGACGGGACCAGCCCAATTGTTAGAGACAGCTTTTCCGGTTAAACGATTGATGAGAATAATACAGACATGTAAAGAAAATAAACGAGTCCAACGGAATAAAAATATGTGTCATATATATATATATGTGTGTGTGTGTGTGTGTGTGTGTGTGTGCGTGTGCGTGTTCATGTCTGTGTATGTGTGTGTAGGATGTATTTGATAGACATATCCAGTTTTGTGCCAAAACTGAATTTGTGTATTAAATACATTATATATATATATATATATATATATAGTCATATATATATATATATATATATATATATATATATATATATATATGATTACATATATATATATAGATATATAGATAAATATATATATATATATATATATATATATATACAGTGGGGGAAAATAAATATTCGTACACATTAAAAATTGTATTTTTATAAATGTAAATGCCTTAACTAAAACAAATTTTGATACATTTTATGTGTAAAGATAAATTTTATCAAAAAATAGTAATAAACTTAATTAATTCTTATTCTAATAGAAATTAATGCATTTTTTCATTTTAACTGATGAAAAAAGTATTCGTACAAAACGAAAAAAGCATATTAACTTAATTTAATACTTTGCGGAATATCCTTTATTGAGTTCAACAGCTACCAGTCTATTTCTGTACGTCTCAACTAATGATTTGCACACATTGAATGGTATTTTGTCTCATTCTTCTTGGCATATTGTCTTCAAATTCTTGATATTTGTTGGTGCTTTTTTCCCAATTTGAATTTTCAAATATCGCCATAAATTCTTGATTGGGTTCAACTCTGGGGACTGACTTGGCCATTGCAAGACATCAACGTTACTTTCAGCTAACCATTTCCTTGTAGATCTAGCGGTATACTTAGGATCATTATCCAGTTGGAAAACCGAATCAGGAGGTAGCCGAAGTCTCTCAACAGAACGCATTAAATTGTCTTGCAGGATTTTCTGGTAGCGTTCGGCATTCATCTTGCCATCTATTATTGATATTCTGCCAACACCTTTTGCAGAAAAACAGCCCCAGATCATGATACTGCCACCACCAAACTTTACAATTGGCAACGTGTTCTTTGGTAAGTAGGCTTCACCGTCCTTCCTCCACACATGATTTCGATAATTATGACCAAACAACTCTATTTTAGTTTCATCTGTCCATAGTACTTTTTCCCAAAACGAATATTCTTTATACTTATGCTCTCTAACGAATTTTAGTCTAGCATCTCTGTGTCGTTTCAAGAGGAGTGGAGTCTTCCTTGGGATGCGTGATTTCAGACTGTTTTTGTGTAGTTCATTACTTATTGTACGCTTGGTTACTTCAATCCCTAATGCACACAGATGTTCCTGCAGCTCTTCTCGGGTAACCTGTGGATTTTTTGGATCTGGCGTCCTAATATCCTTGCTGATCTTAAAGAAATCTTCCTCGGAGCACTTGTTCGTCTTTGGTTTTCGACGCTGTTACGAGTTTTAAACCTTGCAATGAACGAAGCAATTGTAGTAAAAGGAATATTCAGGTTGTTAGAAATCGTTCTGTAACTGTTCCCATCTTTCCAAAGAGACAAAATGTGCTGTTTTTGTGAAATAGTCAATTCTTTACCTTTAGGTATTATTAGAACCTTCTCGGAAGACTAGAAATTGCAGAATGCTCTGATAATGGCTAATAGCGTTAACTATAATTACTGATAACATTACTGGAACATTCTAAAATATATTTTATTCATAATTAATTGATTATTTTATTCTAATAATTGATTTGTACGAATACTTTTTTCATCAGTTAAAATGAAAAAAATGCATTAATTTCTGTTAGAATAAGAATTAATTAAGTTTATTATTATTTTTTTTAATACTATGTATTAAAAAATACTAATAAACTTAATTAACGTTAAGTTAAGCGATGTCTGGCCCACACCAAGTGGGGTTAGGGATAAAGAATTGAAATGGTACATCTAACTCACTCATGTCTTCTCTCCCCCCCCTCATTTCGTCACTTCGTTAATTTACATATGCTTAATACGGCCCGTCAAAATGTGTAAATTTCTTTTCATTTTTTATTTCAACCTTTGGAAGTAAAGTCTGATGATCCAGAGCCCTTTAAAAGGGCTGTGGTGAAAGAATTTATTACATGGAACTTTAAAGTTGTCTGTTTTTATTCAAATTTATTTGCTCTGAATTTATATTGAGCTCTCTGGATATCATCCTCCTTGAGTCTACCCATACGGATTACCTAGTTTTGCATAAACTATATATATATATATATATATATATATATATATATATATATATATATATATATATATATTGTAATTATAATAAATGATAATACGACTAAAATTATGCGAGAAAATTACGAGTCTTTAACGTGTTTTCTGGCTAGCAGAATTTCTGCCAAAAAGCGATCAATAGAAAACTAATGCTATAACATTTAATACACCAAGAAATGTTTATTAGATAAGTAATTTAGACTCTTCTTGATTGACTGAATCTCTTTCTTTGTTTCTTTGTTTCTTTCTTCCTTTTTTCTTTCTCTCTCTCTCTCTCTACACATACATTTTAAAGGCGTGGTAGGGGTAGTATTTCGTTGTTAGTCTATTTTCTTATTGTTTTCTATGCTCTGTTATGTGAGATTAATATTAATATATACTGAGGCTTTATTTACAAGGATTTTCTTTTGGGTGCGTGGAAGTTTTTGTGTATGTCTAAGTGCTTCCTTATCGAATTAAGATCGTACAAATGGTTGCTTAGACATCTTCGTAAACAGTCGGTCTGGCCAATGTATTCGTTTTTAGTTTTATCTTTATTTTCCTATTTTTATGTTTACAACCTTTTGTACACGACAGTTGAATTGATAAACAATATTGATGGCCTGGAGCCTGTATTTCATTGTTACTAGTAATGACCACGTTGGAAATATTTAATTATCTAAGGTAGTAAAGTAGTTTTATGCGTTTAGTCAGGTCTGCTCGATAAATTTACTTGTTCATGGCGCGTTGCATGGTGAATTCGCCTTGTTTGTACTTTTTTTTAGCAACGGCTTGCACTAAAATATCTTTACTTTTTTGTAGGAAAAGTTTTATTTGACGATCAATAATGTAGTCAGAAAAAATATTCCATTGTAAAAGCATCCTGTTGTAAAAACCATTTAAAGATAATAGAAAAATTTACAAAGCTACACTGAACATCACTTGCGTTGAAAACAGTCAAACATCTTGACTGTGCTTTGAACATTAGACCAAAATCTCCAATATGAATTATAATTATACTCACATTATACTATGGGAAACGAACAAAAAGTCTAATATGAATGAAATTACTACGACTCTAACACAACAGTGTATAGGAAGCAAAAGTATAATATACTAGCAACGATATATTAACCTTCTCTCGAAAATGCCGAAAAAATTTGTCTAATGCGCTTAGTACATTAATCGACTCGGCACAGTTTCTGTGAGGACACTAAAGAAACAGAATAAAATTCTTTAGAATTTCTTTTCCGTCGTATTCATTGAAACGTATATATATATATATATATATATATATATATATATATATATATATATATATATATATTATTCAGGTAATAATTCGTTGGTATATAATAAAAGTGAATCCTAATAATATAATATATTAAAACTTATCCACAAAAAGAGCTCAATTATAACAGAGCATATAAATTACAATGCCAAGATAGGACTTGTTGGTCGAAATAGCTATTCGAATGAAGTAAATTTGGATTTCCGTCTATGTAATATATATATATATATATATGTGTGTGTGTGTGTGTGTGTATGTGTATTGATGTAATAGGAAAGAACAGTTAGATTGATGATACAAAGTTCTTTGGATTCACAATGGGTGAGATCGTGCATTGGTATACTACGGATTCTATACAGCATTTTTTATTCAAAAAGCCAATTTTCAGTGTTTCTAAAATTACATCATTTTTCATTATTATTGTCTAATTTAATTTTAGGATCTTTATTTATTTGATTTTGGCATGCGTATTTTTCCAAGATTTTATTATTATCATTTTTATAATCCTTTCTAGATTTTCAGTACAGATTTAACTTTATTTTAGGGGTTTTTTTATTAAAAAATATTGCTAAGTTTATTAGGAAAATGTTTTTCGATTAAAGATAGGAATTTGTGTGTTAGCTTATTACTAATCATTTGGTTGAATTGCGGGGGTTGTACCAAATGATTTCTTTTTTCTGTTTTTTCTCTGGTTTGTACTATTATTCTTTATGCAATTGATGCTAGGGTGTTTTTAGCCAAAATATTTTAGATCTTGATTGTAAAAATTACTATGTCTATAAAATATTCCTTCATTAGCGGAACTCATACTAATTCTTTTCTCAATTGATGAGGGTATGTGCTTAATTATAGAGTGCGGATAATTTTGTTATTCATCATGACGGTCGTTTTCGAGTATAGAATCCAGAGGTTAGCAGTGGATATTTCGAAGACAGTAGGAAAGCGTTGTTCAGATTAGCAGTGGATATTTCGATAAAAGTAGCAGAGCATAGTTCGTCCTTCTGGTTCTCTTCGCCTGACAAGCTGGACTGGACATTCGGGTAGAGTAAACAAAATTGGCCGCTTTTATACACGACGCATTGAATGTTCTACGTCTTCTGATTGGTTAACCTTCTATTAGTGGAATATAAAGTGAGTCAAGTCATTTGGATTGGCTCACTAGTTACATATTGTACACAAAAAACTGCAACAAATTTGACCTGGGGTGTACATACAAAGTATTAGTATAAGGTTTTCTATAAGGTAGGTATATGTTATTCATTAAGTCTAAAGTTATGTCGAGGAAGTTTATCTTTTCAATTTTGTGTTAACCATTGTTTTTAAATTTGGGTTTCTGAATTCTCTATATATTATCTTAATTTTATTTATTTTAAAGTTGGTAGATCCCCTCACTACCATGAGTCCATCATCTCTGTATAGCCTGATGTCTTTAATATCTATTTCACGGTGTGCAGTTAGGTTATATAATACAAAGTCGGAAGACAACGCAGAGTCTAATGATCCCAATGTGATGTCAAAATCGGTTCGGAGTTTTTAGTCCATTGGTCCCCATTATGAATGAGGACTAATTTTTTTTTTTGCGCTGAGAATTATGTTTTTTCTTCTTCTGTTAGGTCTGAATATATAGTTTCAAACTCTAGGGCAGTCGTGAAGACATCTCTTGATACTGACTGGTAGTAATCCTTAATATCAAACTGTATTAGCGGTGCAATTTGGCTTGTCTTTGATACTGGTAAACCATTTGGTGACCTCTTTTGTATTAATCTAGAGTGTTAATCCCTATTTCTCCTTTATAATTTTTTTTACTATTAAAAATACACACTATCACGAATCGAATATATATATATATATATATATATATATATATATATATATATATATATATGTAAAAAGTGTGTATATATATATATATATATATATATGAAAAAAGTATATATATATATATATATATAATTATTTATTTAAAAATATGATTCCAACTCGCTACATAAGAGGCCTCATGTTTCGAATTTTTTTTCCCTTTCATAAAGAGATATAATAAAAGAATAAAATAAAAATAAATAAATACATCTCCATAGACGCTTAAGCCTGACTATGCGAAAACTTCCTCCGTCGTAAATTTAGCCACCCCCACCTTACCCTGGCCCGGCATCTATGAAAGTAACTCTATACTGATACAAATTATTAACACCCCACCCCTGCCTATTCTAAACAATCCGCCCTTGATATTACCATGGAAATTTTTGATTTCAATTCTGACTATACTATTAAAACTCGTAAATTTCAGAAATAAGTCATTCCCCAAAAAATTTCGCTTGAAGATGGAACAGAGCCTACTTTAACTCAAGTTAATTCAAATATTATCTTGAAGTTTTCGGCTCTTGTTTTGAAACATGAGACCTCTTATGTAGCGAGTAGGAATCATATTTTTAAATAAATAATTATATTTATGCTCTACTTTCGTATCGAGCACTATTTTTTAAAAATAATAACAAAAATCCTAAGGAACTTTGGATTATTTACCAAACCAGTTTCTTTCCTATTTTATACAAATTTTCACACACACACACACACACACACACACACACACACACACACACACACACATATATATATATATATATATATATATATATATATTTATATATATATATATATATATATATATAATTATTTATATATTATATTCGCGGTACTTATTAGAAAGCGCTCAATATCAGAGATAGAGCTAACATATTTGGTTGGATTGTTGTG
>OZ010587.1:112760833-112943333 GCA_963932145.1 Acanthosepion lycidas | reverse complement strand
ACATCACGCCAACAAAGTGACTCTGTGGACATTATGACTGCTAGTCTGATAAGACTAAAATACCAGGCAGATGCTTCACGGCCATAGATTGGCGATATAGTGCCAAGTTTTGATAAAAGCAGAGCTTAATTTTAACAGGTGGGGACCAGTTAGTTCCGGGAGGGTATTACAATCTGTTCAGACTGTCTCCGATTGTAACTGTTCACAAACATCTAGATATAACTCCCAAATTACTTGTCCTGTCTCATTCTTTAAACTAAACTAAACTAACCCTCTCGATACCCGGCCAGGATTCTTCATTACTACTCATGCCCATGAGAAGAGATACTCAGGGAATCCTGCCTCTAGAGGATGTGCCCAACTGGTTATGGTCTGGCCGGTGACAAGCAAATTCATCAAGTAAAAAAAACAGGTGCGCCAACACCTACAATCAATTAATTGCAGAGTCATAGATGGTGCAATCATCAGAACATTTATTATTATTGTTATTATTATCATTATTTGCAGCAATACTGTCTCTTTTCTAGAAATTGGGAACCACCTGAATATGAAAACAAAGACGTTTGCACAATTCTCAGTGAATCACCATCTCCATTCAAGAGTGTGTGATTTTATGATTTGTGTTCCTAGTTAACTTTCATTTCGTTCTTTACATTTACATTGATGTATAAATGGAGGAAGGGATGGAGAGAAAAGAAAGAGAGACTTGCTAGGCGTATATGAGAGAGAGAAAGAGAGAGAGAGAAAGAGAATGGAGGAAGGGATGGAGAGAAAAGAAAGAGAGACTTGCTAGGCGTATATGAGAGAGAGAAAGAGAGAGAGAGAGAAAGAGAATGGCGGAAGGGATGAAGAGAAAAGAAAGAGAGACTTGCTAGGCGTATATGAGAGAGAGAAAGAGAGAGAGAGAGAAAGAGAATGGCGGAAGGGATGAAGAGAAAAGAAAGAGAGACTTGCTAGGCGTATATGAGAGAGAGAAAGAGAGAGAGAGAAAGAGAATGGAGGAAGGGATGGAGAGAAAAGAAAGAGAGACTTGCTAGGCGTATATGAGAGAGAGAAAGAGAGAGAGAGAAAGAGAATGGAGGAAGGGATGGAGAGAAAAGAAAGAGAGACTTGCTAGGCGTATATGAGAGAGAAAGAGAGAGAGAGAAAGAGAATGGAGGAAGGGATGGAGAGAACAGAAAAAGAGACTTGCTAGGCGTATATGAGAGAGAGAAAGAGAGAGAGAGAAAGAGAATGGAGGAAGGGATGGAGAGAAAAGAAAGAGAGACTTGCTAGGCGTATATGAGAGAGAAAAAGAGAGAGAGAGAAAGAGAATGGAGGAAGGGATGGAGACAAAAGAATGAGAGACTTGCTAGGCGTATATGAGAGAGAGAAAGAGAGAGAGAGAGAGAGAGAGAGAGAGAAAGAGAATGGAGGAAGGGATGGAGACAAAAGAAAGAGAGACTTGCTAGGCGTATATGAGAGAGAGAAAGAGAGAGAGAGAAAGAGAATGGAGGAAGGGATGGAGAGAAAAGAAAGAGAGACTTGCTAGGCGTATATGAGAGAGAAAAAGAGAGAGAGAAAGAGAATGGAGGAAGGGATGGAGAGAAAAGAAAGAGAGACTTGCTAGGCGTATATGAGAGAGAGAAAGAGAGAGAGAAAGAGAATGGAGGAAGGGATGGAGAGAAAAGAAAGAGAGACTTGCTAGGCGTATATGAGAGAGAGAAAGAGAGAGAGAGAAAGAGAATGGAGAAAGGGATGGAGAGAAAAGAAAGAGAGACTTGCTAGGCGTATATGAGAGAGAGAAAGAGAGAGAGAAAGAGAATGGAGGAAGGGATGGAGAGAAAAGAAAGAGAGACTTGCTAGCCGTATATGAGAGAGAGAAAGAGAGAGAGAGAAAGAGAATTGAGGAAGGGATGGAGAGAAAAGAAAGAGAGACTTGCTAGGCGTATATGAGAGAAAGAAAGAGAGAGAGAGAGAGAGAATTGCGGAAGGGATGGAGACAAAAGAAAGAGAGACTTGCTAGGCGTATATGAGAGAGAGAAAGAGAGAGGGAGAAAGAGAATGGAGGAAGGGATGGAGACAAAAGAAAGAGAGACTTGCTAGGCGTATATGAGAGAGAGAAAGAGAGAGAGAGAAAGAGAATGGAGGAAGGAATGGAGACAAAAGAAAGAGAGACTTGCTAGGCGTATATGAGAAAGAGAAAGAGAGAGAGAGAGAGAAAGAGAATGGAGGAAGGGATGGAGACAAAAGAAAGAGAGACTTGCTAGGCGTATATGAGAGAGAGAAAGAGAGAGAGAAAGAGAATGGAGGAAGAGATGGAGACAAAGAAAGAGAGACTTGCTAGGCGTATATGAGAGAGAGAAAGAGAGAGAGAGAAGGAGAATGGAGGAAGGGATGGAGAGAAAAGAAAGAGAGACTTGCTAGCCGTATATGAGAGAGAGAAAGAGAGAGAGAGAAAGAGAATGGAGGAAGGGGTGGAGACAAAAGAAAGAGAGACTTGCTAGGCGTATATGAGAGAGAGAAAGAGAGAGAGAAAGAGAATGGAGGAAGGGATGGAGACAAAAGAAAGAGAGACTTGCTAGGCGTATATGAGAGAGAGAAAGAGAGAGAGAGAAAGAAAATGGAGGAAGGGATGGAGACAAAAGAAAGAGAGACTTGCTAGGCGTATATGAGAGAGAGAAAGGGAGAGAGAGAAAGAGAATGGAGGAAGGGATGGAGAGAAAAGAAAGAGAGACTTGGTAGGCGTATATGAGAGAGAGAAAGAGAGAGAGAAAGAGAATGGAGGAAGGGATGGAGAGAAAAGAAAGAGAGACTTGCTAGGCGTATATGAGAGAGAGAAAGAGAGAGAGAGAAAGAGAATGGAGGAAGGGATGGAGAGAACAGAAAGAGAGACTTGCTAGGCGTATATGAGAGAGAGAAAGAGAGAGAGAGAAAGAGAATGGAGGAAGGGATGGAGAGAAAAGAAAGAGAGACTTGCTAGGCGTATATGAGAGAGAAAAAGAGAGAGAGAGAAAGAGAATGGAGGAAGGGATGGAGACAAAAGAATGAGAGACTTGCTAGGCGTATATGAGAGAGAGAAAGAGAGAGAGAGAGAAAGAGAATGGAGGAAGGGATGGAGAGAAAAGAAAGAGAGACTTGCTAGGCGTATATGAGAGAGAGAAAGAGAGAGAGAAAAGAGAATGGGGGAAGGGATGGAGACAAAAGAAAGAGAGACTTGCGAGGCGTATATGAGAGAGAGAAAGAGAATGGAGGAAGGGATGGAGAGAAAAGAAAGAGAGACTTGCTAGGCGTATATGAGAGAGAGAAAGAGAGAGAGAAAGAGAATGGAGGAAGGGATGGAGAGAAAAGAAAGAGAGACTTGCTAGGCGTATATGAGAGAGAGAAAGAGAGAGAGAGAAAGAGAATGGAGGAAGGGATGGAGAGAAAAGAAAGAGAGACTTGCTAGGCGTATATGAGAGAGAGAAAGAGAGAGAGAGAAGGAGAATGGAGGAAGGGATGGAGAGAAAAGAAAGAGAGACTTGCTAGGCGTATATGAGAGAGAGAAAGAGAGAGAGAGAAAGAGAATGGAGGAAGGGATGGAGAGAAAAGAAAGAGAGACTTGCTAGGCGTATATGAGAGAAAGAAAGAGAGAGAGAGAAAGATAATGGAGGAAGGGATGGAGAGAAAAGAAAGAGAGACTTGCTAGGCGTATATGAGAGAAAGAAAGAGAGAGAGAGAGAGAGAGAGAATGGCGGAAGGGATGGAGACAAAAGAAAGAGAGACTTGCTAGGCGTATATGAGAGAGAGAAAGAGAGAGGGAGAAAGAGAATGGAGGAAGGGATGGAGACAAAAGAAAGAGAGACTTGCTAGGCGTATATGAGAGAGAGAAAGAGAGAGAGAGAAAGAGAATGGAGGAAGGAATGGAGACAAAAGAAAGAGAGACTTGCTAGGCGTATATGAGAAAGAGAAAGAGAGAGAGAGAGAAAGAGAATGGAGGAAGGGATGGAGACAAAAGAAAGAGAGACTTGCTAGGCGTATATGAGAGAGAGAAAGAGAGAGAGAAAGAGAATGGAGGAAGAGATGGAGACAAAGAAAGAGAGACTTGCTAGGCGTATATGAGAGAGAGAAAGAGAGAGAGAGAAGGAGAATGGAGGAAGAGATGGAGAGAAAAGAAAGAGAGACTTGCTAGCCGTATATGAGAGAGAGAAAGAGAGAGAGAGAAAGAGAATGGAGGAAGGGGTGGAGACAAAAGAAAGAGAGACTTGCTAGGCGTATATGAGAGAGAGAAAGAGAGAGAGAAAGAGAATGGAGGAAGGGATGGAGACAAAAGAAAGAGAGACTTGCTAGGCGTATATGAGAGAGAGAAAGAGAGAGAGAGAGAGAAAGAAAATGGAGGAAGGGATGGAGACAAAAGAAAGAGAGACTTGCTAGGCGTATATGAGAGAGAGAAAGAGAATGGAGGAAGGGATGGAGACAAAAGAAAGAGAACTTGCTAGGCGTATATGAGAGAGAGAAAGAGAGAGAGAGAAAGAGAATGGAGGAAGGGATGGAGACAAAAGAATGAGAGACTTGCTAGGCGTATATGAGAGAGAGAAAGAGAGAGAGAGAAAGAGAATGGAGGAAGGGATGGAGAGAAAAGAAAGAGAGACTTGCTAGGCGTATATGAGAGAGAGAAAGAGAGAGAGAAAGAGAATGGAGGAAGGGATGGAGACAAAAGAAAGAGAGACTTGCTAGGCGTATATGAGAGAGAGAAAGAGAGAGAGAGAAGGAGAATGGAGGAAGGGATGGAGAGAAAAGAAAGAGAGACTTGCTAGCCGTATATGAGAGAGAGAGAGAGAGAGAGAGAAAGAGAATGGAGGAAGGGGTGGAGACAAAAGAAAGAGAGACTTGCTAGGCGTATATGAGAGAGAGAAAGAGAGAGAGAAAGAGAATGGAGGAAGGGATGGAGACAAAAGAAAGAGAGACTTGCTAGGCGTATATGAGAGAGAGAAAGAGAGAGAGAGAGAAAGAGAATGGAGGAAGGGATGGAGACAAAAGAATGAGAGACTTGCTAGGCGTATATGAGAGAGAGAAAGAGAGAGAGAGAAAGAGAATGGAGGAAGGGATGGAGACAAAAGAAAGAGAGACTTGCTAGGCGTATATGAGAGAGAGAAAGAGAGAGAGAGAGAAAGAGAATGGAGGAAGGGATGGAGAGAAAAGAAAGAGAGACTTGCTAGGCGTATATGAGAGAGAGAAAGAGAGAGAGAAAGAGAATGGAGGAAGGAATGGAGAGAAAAGAAAGAGAGACTTGCTAGGCGTATATGAGAGAAAGAAAGAGAGAGAGAGAAAGAGAATGGAGGAAGGGATGGAGACAAAAGAAAGAGAGACTTGCTAGGCGTATATGAGAGAGAGAAAGAGAGAGAGAGAAAGAGAATGGAGGAAGGGATGGAGAGAAAAGAAAGAGAGACTTGCTAGGCGTATATGAGAGAAAGAAAGAGAGAGTGAGAAAGAGAATGGCGGAAGGGATGGAGACAAAAGAAAGAGAGACTTGCTAGGCGTATATGAAGAAACAAGAAGTGAAAACCAGGTAATGATGAAAAGGTTTTAAATTTGAAACTGAAATGATCAACAACCTTGTTGATCACAGACCAAGAGTTTGCTGAGGAGTCTTTGATTAGGATAAGGGCTTTCTTGAAAACAGACTGCTGCCATTTTCTAGAGACTTGGTAAATATTTCTCTTTCAGGCAGCAGTTAAACAACTTGGCCAAGATTGGGGATAACTCTAAAGTTCTTAAGAAAAAACCACAAAGATTTTATCCAGGCCACCAGCCTTTGTAGAGTCAAGGCTTTTGATGAGCCTGCAAACTTCCTGTGTTGAAATCTATTACACTGTTTGTCTTTCATATTCCATAGTAGCAGAAACAGATTCAATACAAAATATTTGGGAATTTCTTATTTGTTGCATATAAAATTACTCCATATTTAAATAAAAATCATGGATGATCAAATTAAGATTGGAAAGGATTAGGGAGAGAACATGAAGATACAGATAAAGAGTGATAGAAGAACAGAGGGGATAACATAATGGATAATCTTATTTATCAACACCCAAGGGATAAGTCATTATCCTGTCATCTTGAATAACTAGAAAAAAAAAAAACTGATTTAAAATGCAGATTTTACTCGAACTAGTCATTTTATAATAAATACTAATTTGCAGCCAATTATTTTAGAAAAGTTTAAACTTATTTTTAGTTATTCATTATTAAGGCTTTGATATTAAAATATTTTAATTAAATAAAAATCTACACACTGTTTAATTCAACAATTAAAATATCTTTGAGAAATATATAAAATGTACCCTTTAAAAGAAAAACTTTATAAAATTTAAAATTATTTATAATTTTATATCTGTAATAAATAAAAAAATAAAATAAAATAAATAAATAAATAAAATAAATAAAAAATAAATAAATAAAAATAAAACAAATTAAAATAAAATAAAATGGTGGCCATAGAATGGTATTTATAAGACCTGGATTTTGCCTCCCATTAAAGATTTGAATATGTTTGAGAGTATTTATCTAGATAAACACATTTCAGAGTAGATAGAAAGAATGAAAAAGTAAATCTCAAGATTAGAAAAAGGAAAAAAAATGGGGAAATTTATAACAAGAATTTATAAAAAGAAATATATAAAATATATTTTGAAATAACGTTATCTACAAAATTATGAAAACAAATTCGTTTGCACAATTCTCAGTGAATCACCATCTCCATTCAAGCGTGTCTGTTTTCATGATTTGCGTTCCTGGTTAAGTTTAATATTCACAGTGATGTCAGTTTTTGTAAAACAGTTGAAATGGTTAATTTGGCTGGTTTGAATTTATAACATTTCTATTTTCATTATTTACTTTTTAGTCACGATTTTGCACCCGACTTGAATGATCTGTTTATTCTTAGAATAATAATGATTGCATGGGGAAGGAAAAATACCTGGGTTGCTGCCCAGGTGTGCTGAAAGCCTATTCGGATACTTAAACTTCGGTAACATATCTCTGAGGGTAGATAGGTTCTCTGAGACTTGGATGCAATCCATTTAGTGTTGTAGTCACGACAAACGTTAACAGGCGAAAGAGTCACTAAATAAAATCAATAGGGAAGGAAAAAGAATATAACATTCATTATTAAGAGAAAAATTACTGTAAATGTAACGGGCCAAACGGAGGAGGAGACTTTCTCTGACTACAGGAATATTTTATGTGTTAGTGACCCTCCTCCCCGCTGCAGGAGTAATGGGTAACATTACTGAAACTGGGGCAATCTAATTACCGAATGCATAAGGACTAGCAGAAGAGCTGCCTTGGAAAAAGAGGAAAACAAATTGTTGTTTGAATGTTATATCAAGAGTGAAGCTGAGAAAAGAGGACATATTAAGTTAATATTCCTGAATTAATGCATTTAAAGAGTGTTTAAATCAGTCAAAATAGAAACCATGAACATCTGTACAGTTCTGCCATCTCGTTACAATTTTATTTATACCTATACAATATATCTGTAAACTTTTGGAAGCCAATAAATCTTTTGATACATATTTTGCAAATTCTTTGCAAGGGAATGTCTTTAGGCTTAAGAACTTACGAAATTGCCCAGATGGCTGAAAAAATGGTAGTCAGTTGCGAAAAGATGAGAGGAAAATGGTGGATGTGACAAAGTCTCATATCTCAAGTCGGTGAGTTTCTGCAAATCTCATCCTGGCTGAGCATTGTCATGAAGGAAAATTGTCAAGATGGCTGAAAAAGTGAAAGTCAGTTGCGAAAGATGAGAGTAAAAACGGTGGATGTGACAAAGTCTCGTACCCCAAGTCGGTGAGCTTCTGCAAATGTCTTCCTGGCTGAGCATTGTCATGAAGCAAAATTGTCAAGGTGGCTGAAAGAGTGATAGTCAGTTGCGAAAGATGAGAGGAAAATGGTGGATGTGAAAAGTCTCGTATCCCAAGTCGGAGAGCTTCTGCAAACTTCATCCTGGCTGAGCATTGTCATGAAGCAAAATTGTCAAGGTGGCTGAAAGAGTGATAGTCAGTTGCGAAAGATGATAAGAAAATGGTGGATGTGAAAAGTCTCGTATCCCAAGTCGGTGAGCTTTTGCAAATATCATCCTGGCTGAGCATTGTCCTGAAGCAAAATTGTCAAGATGGCTGAAAAAGTGATAGTCAGTTGCGAAAGATGAGAGTAAAAACGGTGGATGTGACAAAGTCTCGTATCCCAAGTCAGCGAGCTTCTGCAAATGTCATCCTGGCTGAGAATTGTCATGAAGCAAAATTGTCAAGATGGCTGAAAAAGTGAAATTCAGTTGCGAAAGATGAGAGTAAAAACGGTGGATGTGACAAAGTCTCGTACCCCAAGTCGGTAAGCTTCTGCAAATGTCTTCCTGGCTGAGCATTGTCATGAAGCAAAATTGTCAAGGTGGCTGAAAGAGTGATAGTCAGTTGCGAAAGATGAGAGGAAAATCGTGGATGTGAAAAGTCTCGTATCCCAAGTCGGAGAGCTTCTGCAAACTTCATCCTGGCTGAGCATTGTCATGAAGCAAAATTGTCAAGGTGGCTGAAAGAGTGATAGTCATTTGCGAAAGATGATAAGAAAATGGTGGATGTGAAAAGTCTCGTATCCCAAGTCGATGAGCTTTTGCAAATATCATCCTGGCTGAGCATTGTCCTGAAGCAAAATTGTCAAGATGGCTGAAAAAGTGAAAGTCAGTTGCGAAAGATAAGAGTAAAAACGGTGGATGTGACAAAGTCTCGTATCCCAAGTCGGTGAGATTCTGCAAACTTCATCCTGGCTGAGCATTGTCATGAAGCAAAATTGTCAAGGTGGCTGAAAGAGTGATAGTCAGTTGCGAAAGATGATAGGAAAATGGTGGATGTGACAAAGTCTCGTATCCCAAGTTGGTGAGCTTCTGCAAATGTCATCCAGGCTGAGAATTGTCATGAAGCAAAATTGTCAAGGTGGCTGAAAAAGTGATAGTCAGTTGCGAAAGATGAGAGTAAAAACGGTGGATGTGAGAAATTCTCGTATCCCAACTCGGTGAGATTCAGCAAATGTCATCCTGGCTGAGCATTGTCATGAAGCAAATTTGTCAAGATGACTGCAAAAGTGATAGTCAGTTGCGAAAGATGATAGGAAAATGGTGGATGCGACAAAGTCTCGTATCACAAGTCGGTGAGCTTTTGCAAATGTCATCCTGGCTGAGAATTGTCATGAAGGAAAATTGTCAAGATGGCTGAAAAAGTGATAGTCATTTGCGAAACATGATAGGAAAATTGTGGATGTGACAAATTCTCGTATCCCAAGTCGGTGAGATTCTGCAAACTTCATCCTGGCTGAGCATTGTCATGAAGCAAAATTGTCAAGATGGCTGAAAAAGTGATAGTCAGTTTCGAAAGATGAGAGTAAAAACGGTGGATGTGACAAAGTCTCGTATCCCAAGTCGGTGAGCTTCTGCAAGTGTCATCCTGGCTGAGCATTGTCATGAAGCAAATTTGTCAAGATGACTGCAAAAGTGATAGTCAGTTGCGAAAGATGATAGGAAAATTGTGGATGTGACAAAGTCTCGTATCCCAAGTCGGTGAGCTTCTGCAAACTTCATCCTGGCTGAGCATTGTCATGAAGCAAAATTGTCAAGGTGGCTGAAAGAGTGATAGTCAGTTGCGAAAGATGAGAGTAAAAACGGTGGATGTGACAAAGTCTCGTATCCCAAGTCAGCGAGCTTCTGCAAATGTCATCCTGGCTGAGCATTGTCATGAAGCAAAATTGTCAAGATGGCTGAAAAAGTGATAGTCAGTTGCGAAAGATGAGAATAAAAACGGTGGATGTGACAAATTCTCGTATCCCAACTCGGTGAGATTCAGCAAATGTCATCCTGGCTGAGCATTGTCATGAAGCAAATTTGTCAAGATGACTGCAAAACTGATAGTCAGTTGCGAAAGATGATAGGAAAATGGTGGATGTGACAAAGTCTCGTATCACAAGTCGGTGAGCTTTTGCAAATGTCATCCTGGCTGAGAATTGTCATGAAGGAAAATTGTCAAGATGGCTGAAAAAGTGATAGTCATTTGCGAAACGTGATAGGAAAATGGTGGATGTGACAAAGTCTCGTATCCCAAATCGGTGAGCTTCTGCAAATATCATCCTGGCTGAGCATTGTCATGAAGCAAAATTGTCAAGGTGACTGAAAATGTGAAAGTCAGTTTCGAAAGATGAGAGTAAAAACGGTGGATGTGACAAATTCTCGTATCCCAAGTCGGTGAGATTCTGCAAACTTCATCCTGGCTGAGCATTGTCATGAAGCAAAATTGTCAAGATGGCTGAAAAAGTGATAGTCAGTTGCGAAAGATGAGAGTAAAAACGGTGGATGTGACAAAGTCTCCTATCCCAAGTCGGTGAGCTTCTGCAAATCTCATCCTGGCTGAGCATTGTCATGAAGCAAAATTATCAACGTGGCTGAAAAAGTGAAAGTCAGTTTCGAAAGATGAGAGTAAAAACGGTGGATGTGACAAATTCTCGTATCCCAAGTCGGTGAGATTCTGCAAACTTCATCCTGGCTGAGCATTGTCATGAAGCAAAATTGTCAAGATGGCTGAAAAAGTGATAGTCAGTTTCGAAAGATGAGAGTAAAAACGGTGGATGTGACAAAGTCTCGTATCCCAAGTCGGTGAGCTTCTGCAAGTGTCATCCTGGCTCAGCATTGTCATGAAGCAAATTTGTCAAGATGACTGCAAAAGTGATAGTCAGTTGCGAAAGATGACAGGAAAATTGTGGATGTGACAAAGTCTCGTATCCCAAGTCGGTGAGCTTCTGCAAGTGTCATCCTGGCTGAGCATTGTCATAAAGCAAATTTGTCAAGATAACTGCAAAAGTGATAGTCAGTTGCGAAAGATGATAGGAAAATTGTGGATGTGACAAAGTCTCGTATCCCAAGTCGGTGAGCTTCTGCAAGTGTCATCCTGGCTGAGCATTGTCATGAAGCAAATTTGTCAAGATGACTGCAAAAGTGATAGTCAGTTGCGAAAGATCATAGGAAAATTGTGGATGTGACAAAGTCTCGTATCCCAAGTCGGTGAGCTTCTGCAAGTGTCATCCTGGCTGAGCATTGTCATGAAGCAAATTTGTCAAGATGACTGCAAAAGTGATAGTCAGTTGCGAAAGATGATAGGAAAATTGTGGATGTGACAAAGTCTCGTATCCCAAGTCGGTGAGCTTCTGCAAGTGTCATCCTGGCTGAGCATTGTCATGAAGCAAATTTGTCAAGATGACTGCAAAAGTGATAGTCAGTTGCGAAAGATGATAGGAAAATTGTGGATGTGACAAAGTCTCGTATCCCAAGTCGGTGAGATACTGCAAACTTCATCCTGGCTCAGCATTGACATGAAGCAAAATTGTCAAGGTGGCTGAAAAAGTGATCGTCAGTTGCGAAAGATGAGAGTAATAACGGTGGATGTGACAAATTCTCTTATCCCAACTCGGTGAGATTCAGCAAATGTCATCCTGGCTGAGCATTGTCATGAAGCAAATTTGTCAAGATGACTGCAAAAGTGATAGTCAGTTGCGAAAGATGATAGGAAAATGGTGGATGCGACAAAGTCTCGTATCACAAGTCGGTGAGCTTTTGCAAATGTCATCCTGGCTGAGAATTGTCATGAAGGAAAATTGTCAAGATGGCTGAAAAAGTGATAGTCATTTGCGAAACATGATAGGAAAATTGTGGATGTGACAAATTCTCGTATCCCAAGTCGGTGAGATTCTGCAAACTTCATCCTGGCTGAGCATTGTCATGAAGCAAAATTGTCAAGATGGCTGAAAAAGTGATAGTCAGTTTCGAAAGATGAGAGTAAAAACGGTGGATGTGACAAAGTCTCGTATCCCAAGTCGGTGAGCTTCTGCAAGTGTCATCCTGGCTGAGCATTGTCATGAAGCAAATTTGTCAAGATGACTGCAAAAGTGATAGTCAGTTGCGAAAGATGATAGGAAAATTGTGGATGTGACAAAGTCTCGTATCCCAAGTCGGTGAGCTTCTGCAAGTGTCATCCTGGCTGAGCATTGTCATGAAGCAAATTTGTCAAGATGACTGCAAAAGTGATAGTCAGTTGCGAAAGATGATAGGAAAATTGTGGATGTGACAAAGTCTCGTATCCCAAGTCGGTGAGATACTGCAAACTTCATCCTGGCTCAGCATTGACATGAAGCAAAATTGTCAAGGTGGCTGAAAAAGTGATAGTCAGTTGCGAAAGATGAGAGTAAAAACGGTGGATGTGACAAATTCTCGTATCCCAACTCGGTGAGATTCAGCAAATGTCATCCTGGCTGAGCATTGTCATGAAGCAAATTTGTCAAGATGACTGCAAAAGTGATAGTCAGTTGCGAAAGATGATAGGAAAATGGTGGATGCGACAAAGTCTCGTATCACAAGTCGGTGAGCTTTTGCAAATGTCATCCTGGCTGAGAATTGTCATGAAGGAAAATTGTCAAGATGGCTGAAAAAGTGATAGTCATTTGCGAAACATGATAGGAAAATTGTGGATGTGATAAATTCTCGTATCCCAAGTCGGTGAGATTCTGCAAACTTCATCCTGGCTGAGCATTGTCATGAAGCAAAATTGTCAAGATGGCTGAAAAAGTGATAGTCAGTTTCGAAAGATGAGAGTAAAAACGGTGGATGTGACAAAGTCTCGTATCCCAAGTCGGTGAGCTTCTGCAAGTGTCATCCTGGCTGAGCATTGTCATGAAGCAAATTTGTCAAGATGACTGCAAAAGTGATAGTCAGTTGCGAAAGATGATAGGAAAATTGTGGATGTGACAAAGTCTCGTATCCCAAGTCGGTGAGCTTCTGCAAACTTCATCCTGGCTGAGCATTGTCATGAAGCAAAATTGTCAAGGTGGCTGAAAGAGTGATAGTCAGTTGCGAAAGATGATATGAAAATGGTGGATGTGACAAAGTCTCGTATCCCAAGTTGGTGAGCTTCTGCAAATGTCATCCTGGCTGAGCATTGTCATAAAGCAAATTTGTCAAGATAACTGCAAAAGTGATAGTCAGTTGCGAAAGATGATAGGAAAATTGTGGATGTGACAAACTCTCGTATCCCAAGTCGGTGAGCTTCTGCAAGTGTCATCCTGGCTGAGCATTGTCATGAAGCAAATTTGTCAAGATGACTGCAAAAGTGATAGTCAGTTGCGAAAGATGATAGGAAAATTGTGGATGTGACAAAGTCTCGTATCCCAAGTCGGTGAGATACTGCAAACTTCATCCTGGCTCAGCATTGACATGAAGCAAAATTGTCAAGGTGGCTGAAAAAGTGATAGTCAGTTGCGAAAGATGAGAGTAAAAACGGTGGATGTGACAAATTCTCGTATCCCAACTCGGTGAGATTCAGCAAATGTCATCCTGGCTGAGCATTGTCATGAAGCAAATTTGTCAAGATGACTGCAAAAGTGATAGTCAGTTGCGAAAGATGATAGGAAAATGGTGGATGCGACAAAGTCTCGTATCACAAGTCGGTGAGCTTTTGCAAATGTCATCCTGGCTGAGAATTGTCATGAAGGAAAATTGTCAAGATGGCTGAAAAAGTGATAGTCATTTGCGAAACATGATAGGAAAATTGTGGATGTGACAAATTCTCGTATCCCAAGTCGGTGAGATTCTGCAAACTTCATCCTGGCTGAGCATTGTCATGAAGCAAAATTGTCAAGATGGCTGAAAAAGTGATAGTCAGTTTCGAAAGATGAGAGTAAAAACGGTGGATGTGACAAAGTCTCGTATCCCAAGTCGGTGAGCTTCTGCAAGTGTCATCCTGGCTGAGCATTGTCATGAAGCAAATTTGTCAAGATGACTGCAAAAGTGATAGTCAGTTGCGAAAGATGATAGGAAAATTGTGGATGTGACAAAGTCTCGTATCCCAAGTCGGTGAGCGTCTGCAAGTGTCATCCTGGCTGAGCATTGTCATGAAGCAAAATTGTCAAGGTGGCTGAAAGAGTGATAGTCAGTTGCGAAAGATGATAGGAAAATGGTGGATGTGACAAAGTCTCGTATCCCAAGTTGGTGAGCTTCTGCAAATGTCATCCTGGCTGAGAATTGTCATGAA
The DNA here is from genome assembly GCA_963932145.1 of Acanthosepion lycidas. Classification (NCBI taxonomy): domain Eukaryota; kingdom Metazoa; phylum Mollusca; class Cephalopoda; order Sepiida; family Sepiidae; genus Acanthosepion; species Acanthosepion lycidas. The sequence continues at coordinate 112,929,258 of OZ010587.1, read as the reverse complement.
GCAAAATTGTCAAGGTGGCTGAAAAAGTGATAGTCAGTTGCGAAAGATGAGAGTAAAAACGGTGGATGTGACAAAGTCTCGTATCCCAAGTCAGCGAGCTTCTGCAAATGTCATCCTGGCTGAGCATTGTCATGAAGCAAAATTGTCAAGATGGCTGAAAAAGTGATAGTCAGTTGCGAAAGATGAGAATAAAAACGGTGGATGTGACAAATTCTCGTATCCCAACTCGGTGAGATTCAGCAAATGTCATCCTGGCTGAGCATTGTCATGAAGCAAATTTGTCAAGATGACTGCAAAACTGATAGTCAGTTGCGAAAGATGATAGGAAAATGGTGGATGTGACAAAGTCTCGTATCACAAGTCGGTGAGCTTTTGCAAATGTCATCCTGGCTGAGAATTGTCATGAAGGAAAATTGTCAAGATGGCTGAAAAAGTGATAGTCATTTGCGAAACGTGATAGGAAAATGGTGGATGTGACAAAGTCTCGTATCCCAAATCGGTGAGCTTCTGCAAATATCATCCTGGCTGAGCATTGTCATGAAGCAAAATTGTCAAGGTGACTGAAAATGTGAAAGTCAGTTGCGAAAGATGAGAGTAAAAACGGTGGATGTGACAAAGTCTCCTATCCCAAGTCGGTGAGCTTCTGCAAATCTCATCCTGGCTGAGCATTGTCATGAAGCAAAATTGTCAAGATGGCTGAAAAAGTGATAGTCAGTTTCGAAAGATGAGAGTAAAAACGGTGGATGTGACAAAGTCTCGTATCCCAAGTCGGTGAGATTCTGCAAGTGTCATCCTGGCTGAGCATTGTCATGAAGCAAATTTGTCAAGATGACTGCAAAAGTGATAGTCAGTTGCGAAAGATGATAGGAAAATTGTGGATGTGACAAAGTCTCGTATCCCAAGTTGGTGAGCTTCTGCAAATGTCATCCTGGCTGAGCATTGTCATAAAGCAAATTTGTCAAGATAACTGCAAAAGTGATAGTCAGTTGCGAAAGATGATAGGAAAATTGTGGATGTGACAAAGTCTCGTATCCCAAGTCGGTGAGCTTCTGCAAGTGTCATCCTGGCTGAGCATTGTCATGAAGCAAATTTGTCAAGATGACTGCAAAAGTGATAGTCAGTTGCGAAAGATGATAGGAAAATTGTGGATGTGACAAAGTCTCGTATCCCAAGTCGGTGAGCTTCTGCAAGTGTCATCCTGGCTGAGCATTGTCATGAAGCAAATTTGTCAAGATGACTGCAAAAGTGATAGTCAGTTGCGAAAGATGATAGGAAAATTGTGGATGTGACAAAGTCTCGTATCCCAAGTCGGTGAGATACTGCAAACTTCATCCTGGCTCAGCATTGACATGAAGCAAAATTGTCAAGGTGGCTGAAAAAGTGATAGTCAGTTGCGAAAGATGAGAGTAAAAACGGTGGATGTGACAAAGTCTCGTATCCCAAGTCAGCGAGCTTCTGCAAATGTTATCCTGGCTGAGCATTGTCATGAAGCAAAATTGTCAAGATGGCTGAAAAAGTGATAGTCAGTTGCGAAAGATGAGAATAAAAACGGTGGATGTGACAAATTCTCGTATCCCAACTCGGTGAGATTCAGCAAATGTCATCCTGGCTGAGCATTGTCATGAAGCAAATTTGTCAAGATGACTGCAAAACTGATAGTCAGTTGCGAAAGATGATAGGAAAATGGTGGATGTGACAAAGTCTCGTATCACAAGTCGGTGAGCTTTTGCAAATGTCATCCTGGCTGAGAATTGTCATGAAGGAAAATTGTCAAGATGGCTGAAAAAGTGATAGTCATTTGCGAAACGTGATAGGAAAATGGTGGATGTGACAAAGTCTCGTATCCCAAATCGGTGAGCTTCTGCAAATATCATCCTGGCTGAGCATTGTCATGAAGCAAAATTGTCAAGGTGACTGAAAATGTGAAAGTCAGTTGCGAAAGATGAGAGTAAAAACGGTGGATGTGACAAAGTCTCCTATCCCAAGTCGGTGAGCTTCTGAAAATCTCATCCTGGCTGAGCATTGTCATGAAGCAAAATTGTCAAGGTCGCTGAAAAAGTGAAAGTCAGTTTCGAAAGATGAGAGTAAAAACGGTGGATGTGACAAAGTCTCCTATCCCAAGTCGGTGAGCTTCTGCAAATGTCATCCTGGCTGAGCATTGTCATGAAGCAAAATTGTCAAGATGGCTGAAAAAGTGATAGTCAGTTTCGAAAGATGAGAGTAAAAACGGTGGATGTGACAAAGTCTCGTATCCCAAGTCGGTGAGCTTCTGCAAGTGTCATCCTGGCTGAGCATTGTCATGAAGCAAATTTGTCAAGATGACTGCAAAAGTGATAGTCAGTTGCGAAAGATGATAGGAAAATTGTGGATGTGACAAAGTCTCGTATCCCAAGTCGGTGAGCTTCTGCAAGTGTCATCCTGGCTGAGCATTGTCATAAAGCAAATTTGTCAAGATAACTGCAAAAGTGATAGTCAGTTGCGAAAGATGATAGGAAAATTGTGGATGTGACAAAGTCTCGTATCCCAAGTCGGTGAGCTTCTGCAAGTGTCATCCTGGCTCAGCATTGTCATGAAGCAAATTTGTCAAGATGACTGCAAAAGTGATAGTCAGTTGCGAAAGATGATAGGAAAATTGTGGATGTGACAAAGTCTCGTATCCCAAGTCGGTGAGCTTCTGCAAGTGTCATCCTGGCTGAGCATTGTCATGAAGCAAATTTGTCAAGATGACTGCAAAAGTGATAGTCAGTTGCGAAAGATGATAGGAAAATTGTGGATGTGACAAAGTCTCGTATCCCAAGTCGGTGAGCTTCTGCAAGTGTCATCCTGGCTGAGCATTGTCATGAAGCAAATTTGTCAAGATGACTGCAAAAGTGATAGTCAGTTGCGAAAGATGATAGGAAAATTGTGGATGTGACAAAGTCTCGTATCCCAAGTCGGTGAGATACTGCAAACTTCATCCTGGCTCAGCATTGACATGAAGCAAAATTGTGAAGATGTCTGAAAAAGTGAAAGTCAGTTGCGAGAGAAGAGAGTAAAAACGGTGGATGTGACAAATTCTCGTATCCCAAGTCGGTGAAATTCTGCAAACTTCATCCTGGCTGAGCATTGTCATGAAGCAAAATTGTCAAGTTTGCTGAAAAAGTGATAGTCAGTTGCGAAAGATGAGAGGATAATGGTGGATGTGACAAAGTCTCGTATCCCAAGTCAGTGAGCTTCTGGTAAAGTCATCCTGGCTGAGCATTGTCATGAAGCAAAATTGTGAAGTTGGCTGAAAAATTGATAGTCAGTTGCGAAAGATGTGAGGAAAATGGTGGATGTGACAAAGTCTCGTATCCCAAGCCTTTGAGCTTCTGCAAATGTAATCCTGGCTGAGCATTCTCTTGAAGCAAAATTGTCAAGGTGGCTGAAAAAGTGATAGTCAGTTTCGAAAGATGAGAGTAAAAACGGTGGATGTGACAAAGTCTCGTATCCCAAGTCGGTGAGCTTCTGCAAGTGTCATCCTGGCTCAGCATTGTCATGAAGCAAATTTGTCAAGATGACTGCAAAAGTGATAGTCAGTTGCGAAAGATGATAGGAAAATTGTGGATGTGACAAAGTCTCGTATCCCAAGTCGGTGAGCTTCTGCAAGTGTCATCCTAGCTGAGCATTGTCATGAAGCAAATTTGTCAAGATGACTGCAAAAGTGATAGTCAGTTGCGAAAGATGATAGGAAAATTGTGGATGTGACAAAGTCTCGTATCCCAAGTCGGTGAGATACTGCAAACTTCATCCTGGCTCAGCATTGACATGAAGCAAAATTGTGAAGATGTCTGAAAAAGTGAAAGTCAGTTGCGAGAGAAGAGAGTAAAAACGGTGGATGTGACAATTTCTCGTATCCCAAGTCGGTGAGATTCTGCAAACTTCATCCTGGCTGAGCATTGTCATGAAGCAAAATTGTCAAGTTTGCTGAAAAAGTGATAGTCAGTTGCGAAAGATGAGAGGATAATGGTGGATGTGACAAAGTCTCGTATCCCAAGTCAGTGAGCTTCTGCTAAAGTCATCCTGGCTGAGCATTGTCATGAAGCAAAATTGTGAAGTTGGCTGAAAAATTGATAGTCAGTTGCGAAAGATGTGAGGAAAATGGTGGATGTGACAAAGTCTCGTATCCCAAGCCTTTGAGCTTCTGCAAATGTAATCCTGGCTGAGCATTCTCTTGAAGCAAAATTGTCAAGGTGGCTGAAAAAGTGATAGTCAGTTTCGAAAGATGAGAGCAAAAACGGTGGATGTGACAAAGTCTCGTATCCCAAGTCGGTGAGCTTCTGCAAGTGTCATCCTGGCTCAGCATTGTCATGAAGCAAATTTGTCAAGATGACTGCAAAAGTGATAGTCAGTTGCGAAAGATGATAGGAAAATTGTGGATGTGACAAAGTCTCGTATCCCAAGTCGGTGAGCTTCTGCAAGTGTCATCCTGGCTCAGCATTGTCATGAAGCAAATTTGTCAAGATGACTGCAAAAGTGATAGTCAGTTGCGAAATATGATAGGAAAATTGTGGATGTGACAAAGTCTCGTATCCCAAGTCGGTGAGCTTCTGCAAGTGTCATCCTGGCTCAGCATTGTCATGAAGCAAATTTGTCAAGATGACTGCAAAAGTGATAGTCAGTTGCGAAAGATGATAGGAAAATTGTGGATGTGACAAAGTCTCGTATCCCAAGTCGGTGAGCTTCTGCAAGTGTCATCCTGGCTCAGCATTGTCATGAAGCAAATTTGTCAAGATGACTGCAAAAGTGATAGTCAGTTGCGAAAGATGATAGGAAAATTGTGGATGTGACAAAGTCTCGTATCCCAAGTCGGTGAGATACTGCAAACTTCATCCTGGCTCAGCATTGACATGAAGCAAAATTGTGAAGATGTCTGAAAAAGTGAATGTCAGTTGCGAGAGAAGAGAGTAAAAACGGTGGATGTGACAAATTCTCGTATCCCAAGTCGGTGAGATTCTGCAAACTTCATCCTGGCTGAGCATTGTCATGAAGCAAAATTGTCAAGTTTGCTGAAAAAGTGATAGTCAGTTGCGAAAGATGAGAGGAAAATGGTGGATGTGACAAAGTCTCTTATCCCAACTCGGTGAGCTTTTGCAAACTTCATCCTGGCTGAGCATTGTCATGAAGCAAAATTGTCAAGGTGGCTGAAAGAGTGATAATCATTTGCGAAAGATGATAGGAAAATGGTGGATGTGACAAAGTCTCGTATCCCAAGTCAGTGAGCTTCTGCTAAAGTCATCCTGGCTGAGCATTGTCATGAAGCAAAATTGTGAAGTTGGCTGAAAAATTGATAGTCAGTTGCGAAAGATGAGAGGAAAATGGTGGATGTGACAAAGTCTCGTATCCCAAGCCTTTGAGCTTCTGCAAATGTAATCCTGGCTGAGCATTCTCTTGAAGCAAAATTGTCAAGGTGGCTGAAAAAGTGATAGTCAGCTGCGAAAGAGGATATGAAAATGGTGGATGTGACAAAGTCTCGTATCCCAAGTCGGTGAGCTGCTGCAAATGTCATCCTGGCTGAGCATTGCCATGAAGCAAAATTGTCAAGGTGGCTGAAAGAGTGATAGTCATTTGCGAAAGATGATAGGAAAATGGTGGTTGTGACAAAGTCTCGTATCCCAAGTCGATGAGCTTCTGCAAATATCATCCTGGCTGAGCATTGTCATGAAGCAAAATTTTGAAGCTGGCTGAAAAATTGATAGTCAGTTGCGAAAGATGAGAGGAAAAAGGTGGATGTGACAAAGTCTCGTATCCCTAGTCTTTGAGCTTCTGCAAATGTCATCCTGGCTGAGCATTGTCATGAAGCAAAATTGTCAAGATGGCTGAAAAAGTGATAGTCAGTTGCGCAAGATGATAGGAAAATGGTGGATGTGACTAAGTCTCGTATCCTAAGTCGGTTAGCTTCTGCAAATGCCATCCTGGTTGAGCATTGTCATGAAGCAAAATTGTCAAGGTGGCTGAAAAAGTGATAGTCAGTTGCGAAAGATGATAGGAAAATGGTGGATGTGTCAAAGTCTGGTATCCCAAGTCGGTGAGCTTCTACAAATGTCATCCTGTCTGAGCATTGCCATGAAGCAAAATTGTTAAGTTGGCTGAAAAAGTGACAGACAGTTGCGAAAGATGAGAGGAAATGATGGATGTGACAATGTCTCCTATTTCAAGTCGGTGAACATCTGCAAATGTCATCCTGGCTGAGAATTGTCATGAAGGAAAATTGTCAAGTTGGCTGAAAATGTGATAGTCAGTTGCGAAAGATCATAGGATAATGGTGGATGTGACAAATTCTCGTATCCCAAGTCGGTGAGCTTCTGCAAATGTCATCCTGGCTGAGCATTGCCATGAAGCAAAATTGTTAAGTTGGCTGAAAAAGTGACAGACAGTTGCGAAAGATGAGAGGAAATGATGGATGTGATAAATTCTCGCATCCCAAGTCGGTGAGCTTCTGCAAATATCATCCTGGCTCAGCATTGTTATGAAGCAAAATTGTCAAGATGGCTGCAAAATCATAGTCAGTTGCGAAAGATGATAGGAAAATTGTGGATGTGACAATGTCTCGTATCCCAAGTAGGTGAGCTTCTGCAAATATCAGCCTGGCTGAGCATTGTCATGAAGCAAAATTTTCAATATTGCTGAAAAATGATAGTCAGTTGCGAAAGATAGGAGGAAAATGGTGGATGTGACAAAGTCTCGTATCCCAAGTCGGTGAGCTTTTGCAGCTTAATCCTGACATGTTGTTTGAAGCAAAATTGGATCTCATCGATTAATCAGTACCGGTCGCCTTTTGCTTAACTGGATGAATATTTCATCCATTTGCTGATATTAATCTTCGGTTGCAATGATCTGGTTAGATTCTAGAAAGCTTTAGTAATAACGCCAATGGCGTACATCCAGACAATCCCCATAATCTTCTGTTGGTGCAATTTTTGATTTCGAAAGTCTTTTGGTGTTTCTTCATGATCAAACCGTTGAGCCGACCGTTTACGATTTTTATAAAGGTTCCATTTTTCGTGGATGAAATTTTACAACCCACGAAAAAGTGCCAATTAATGAAGTAAAGCACAAACAATTCTCATAACAACGCAATAACAAACTCTTTGAATAGCATCCAAGATATTTTTAGACACGAAAAAGCCAATAGTGGACACTAAAATTCAGCAATTTAGAAATGCACTTCTGCACTCTAAAACATAACCACTCGCTGACTCCGTGAGCGCAATCCACTCCAAGCCATGTGCAAACTAAGGATGAATATGTAGGCATTAAAATAGCCTAAAACAAAACTCAAAAGCGATTCTATGTAATGCAAACGTTTATAATGTGTAATATTTTTATTATATTCAACATACCGCATGAATGTTTTCAGGATTTATTAAAAAAAGAAGAAAAATCTAAGCTGTAAGCTTTTATTAAAAGAAAATCATTTATCACTCGACTACTGCTGATTAGGGATTAGAAGAAATAAATAAAGCTAACTTCCAATTTTAAATGTAATCTTTTTTATTCGCAAACAATTATAATATTGTCTCTATAGAAACTGACTTGACATCCAACATCAAATTTGCCTCCAGCTGCATTTAAACAGGTGAAAGTGCTGACTTATAATTTATTTGGAACCAAAAAAAATAAATAAAACTGATTTTTGGTGAGTATACGAATGCCGAAGAATCGTAACATTATAAAATCAGTGAACATTTTTCTTTTGCTTTTTTACATTTTTATTATTTGTCGACTCAAAAAATATATAATCATTGGAGTGAATTGGAGTTTTCATGTATTCGTTTAATAAATATAAATCCTTCTAATATCTGTCTATATCCATGAGATGAGGTATTATGATTATTGACATTATTCAGACTGTTATCCTCATCTTTATTGCCATATTCACAATACGTGCCATTTTCTGGACACATAAACTCAGTGAATACAAACGTTGGTTAGATCCAATCCCTTGATCCAAAGAGTTATGAGTTCAAAACCAGGCTACAGCAGTGGTGAACAAAATAATAAAAAAAAAACTTGGAGAGTTGAGCCAAAGGGAAATAACTGAGACACTCGGAAGAGGAATGACACGTGGAACTAGAACAATTTACCCCGGTGGACGAAATAAAGGGTTTGGTTTGAAATTCCAATCACCTAAAGAAGGCCGGAACGTATAACGGCCGAAACGTTGTGAATATGGCAATGAAGATGTGAATAACAATCCGAATAATGTAAATAATGCAAGTAATCATAATACCTCATCTCAGAGATATAGATAGATATATAGAGAGACATAGACATAAAGGCCGGAGCGAACAAACGCCGAAACGTTGTGAATATGGCAATGAAGATGAGGATAACAGTCCGAATGAATAAGGTATGTTATATTATATAAATGCGCTATATCAGAGATAGAGCTTATGTAATTATAAGTGTGGACACTGTGGTCAACATCGAGCAGCAACAGTCTGTTTCATACTTGAACACAATCTTCAGATTCCGCGCCGACATTGACACATGTTTTAATTAATGTTGGGTTGTGGTATTTTGATGTGAAGGGTCTCAAGAATATTTAATTTTTCTTTGGCAGTCGGATTGGTCAGATTATTTTTTCAATTGCCATAATCTGACAGCAACATAGATTTGTGCTAAATGATTATATATTTTACTTTGCTCAGAGTGGTAAAAGGTGAATTTGCCAAGGAATGTTGCGATATGATCAAAATAGGTTGATAATATTTTATTTATTATAGTTTTCCAAGGACAAGAGGATTGGTAAACAACGTCTAATTCTTTTGTAAAGTGTTTTTATAATCTGCCAATCCGACATTTTTGTTGTTGTTGAGAAGTGTTCTTAGTTCTGTTGTTATGTCAGGCCATTCTAGAAATGTTACTAATACCCTCTAGAAATTCTAGAAATGTTACTAATACCATCTAGAAATTCTAGAAATGTTACTAATACCATCTAATCTATCTGCTGGATGCTCGACGTGTAAGCTTGTTCCCCGCGTGTTTCTGTTGAGGAAGGTGGCTAAACACCGAGCAGGATTTAAAAACAAGACCTGTTAAAGTGCGGATGAATCCTTCTTGTGGGGCCAACGGCCTAGCAATGAGTTAGCCAATTCAGAAGGCTTCTTAGACTGACGGATGGAATCAACAGCCACGCGGCCAGGGCAAAAGTTTATGTTGGAGGACATAGGCTATGGTTTGACCTAGAGAGGGATGGGCTCCGCCAGGTCAGCTTAACCATGACACACTACGCATTAATGAATACGTCTCCGCCTTTCAAACCACATATATGGTGGAAATGAGTCAGGTGCGAACACACCTGGATATAGCTGATTGTGATGTTGATGATAATGCTATTATTAACCACGGGGTTGAGAGTTTTCAGTCTTTGAGAAAAGTAAATAATGAACCATGAATACATTCTTTTTCGCCTTTCGGGTTACATCAGGCGACAGTAAAATAAGCTAATAACATTCATTATTTACATTATTCGGACTACTGTCCTAATCTTTGTCGCCAACGTTACAACGTTTCGGCCGTTGTACGCTCCGGCCTTAACCCTTTATTTCGCTCACTGGAGTAGACTGATCTAGTTCCACGTGCCATGTCAGTTATCAGTTATCTCCTATTAATTCCCCTCTCCACTGCCTTAACCAGGTATTGAACTCACACTCTTTGGGTCCTGTCACTGGGTCTAACTAACGCCTTTATCCACTGTGTCATGTGTCCCCGAAGACATCTGTGTATGAATTTCTGGGCATTATAAACCTAATGTCTTCAGCAACCATTTTTACCAGTGCTCATATTGCAATTTTTTGCTGTTAATATTTCATGCTTTTACCAGAGCTCATATTGCAAATTTTGTTGTTAGTATCGCTTTTCTCTGGCACTCCTTATTACTGGTTCTCATAGATTATAAGCTAATAATATGTTTTTTGTGGTTTAAATCAATTTTTTATGCATTTCGCTTCGACCAGTTTGCCGAGAAAAAAACATTATTTGCTCCTCAATAAATGTAACGAGTAAATCCATTATAAATACCGATTTATTTAACCTTGACTAACTCTTTATCGAATACTCTTGTGGAGGAAATGGTTAATTTTCCGCAGTTGTAAAGATTGTTTTTTTGTTTGTTTTTTTTTTTATGACAGCTATCATGTATCATCATTATGTTTATTTTACGTACAGAATTCGTAATTTTTGAAAGAATAATTTTGAAAGAAAATATCTGGAAAGTTCCTTGGTCGCGAAGTTCAGACACGATAAATCTGCGTTCAGGCTCTTACAATATATCACGATATTTGCTAGATTTTATATTGTCACCGTGTGACATGCTAAGGGACAAAGGTGACTGAAAGAAAAAGAATACTGATAAATTTGGCTAGATTAAGGAAAAAAAATCTTTAAAAAATATAATTTCAATAATTTTGAAATGACCTGCGTCTTTCGTTTCGTGCGCATGTGCAGACGTGACAACGTCATGAAAGTCAAGTCCGATGAAAACCTAACGCGTCACAAAAAGAACTTTCCAGTTAGTTGATCTTTTTCTAAATACTATTTATTAATAAGTTAACTTGTTTATTGAAAAAAAGTTTGTAACTATAAACAATTTTTTCTATCCTTTACCAGCTGTAATGATGGAGAAAGCATTACTACGAACCATCGCCAGTGAGACACGTTGCAAGAGCTACTCCATCTCGCGAGGCTCGTCCCTTAATCGAGACGCCATTGCGCCAATCCTCCAAAGGAACGCCATCGAACGAGGGCCAATAACCCCAGAAGTCTCCACTGCCACAGGAGTAAAAAAAATTATCAGCAAGAGAAGAATATTTAACTACTTTTTTTTTTTTATCTCTGCGTCCCGGGCGAAAGACCCCTGCTCAACCGCGGACCTGATCAAATTACCGGCCGAAAATGCATCCGCACAGGTCGCATCCCAAATCAACGACTTCCCCATTTTAAAAGGGAAAATGGTAATGCCATCCTGCCGCTTTCCATCACCACGGTCGAGGCCTACCGGTTCGATTTGGGAAGAGAACCCAGCTGCATCCAAACCTCTGCTGATGATCTCGTTTATTGCTGCATGCCGTGGAAATCGGCCGGCACTACGACGACAGGAAAGAGGATGCAAACCAAACTCATCGATGGAAGCTCCATTTTGATATGTTTAGTGGGATAGAAAGTAATTCTTGGGCCCAGACGCTGCAAGCTTATTCGAAAGAACTACCCGAGAAACATTGAGACGATCCACCGAGTATCTCATCAATTAATTCGCGACTGAACGAAAGTGAAGAAAGATATGCTGGAAGTGCCAAATTTACCGCTGATCGAAGGCCCAGGTCTCCGAAACTCAAGGGGGCTTTGCCTGCCTCCACCCTGTGTCGTCGAAATTAACGTTGCAAATTAGCTCCGCGCATCTCATAATTGTGATATCTATCTCATTTAAGAAATCCTGTTCGAGGTTAGCAAGAGGCACTTTGGAGAGTGTAGAGGATACTCGGTAGCGAAAAACTGTTCTTCAAGAGGAAGAGGTCTGGGTGTGCATCAATTAGTTGCAATTTCTCAGTCATTCTTGTTAGAATGACATGCTTAGTATCCAAACACTCTCGAATGGCCATTGGAAAGACAGGAGAAGCAAGAATGTGTAATTCCTCCTTAGGTGTTATTTTTATATCCTCAAGGATGAGTCTGATATCCCGAATAACACTCTCGAAATCATCTGCACTATAATTCAAGTTTATTATCTCTGACTTGGACGAGTTAATCTCAAGTTCAAGCAGAGATAAAGCAGGAATAACTTGTCGGAGCTCAGCAGCTACGGCCTCGATGGATAATTCCAACGTTGCATCGTCAAGATAACATATATTGAAAGGAGAGGCGATGGAAACGAGCTTTCACATCAACAGCCATCGCAAATAGTAGCAGACCAAGTGGATTACCTTGCTGGATTCCAGTAACAGAAGAGATAATATTATAGGAGGCGATCAACATACTTGGATGACTATACGAAAGATGAGCCAGTTTAAATATGGAAGGAGTGCGTTGATGGCAAACTTCCAGGGCATGATCGCTTCTGATGCTATTGAAAGCGTTTTTCATATCCAATTTTAGTAAGATACGGGGGGGAAGCAGATGATGTATTCTCGAAAAATGATCTTGTGGCATCCGCCCTGTATGCCTACCCCGAGATGGACAGGTCGCAATTCATGCCCTATCTCCTTCACAACAACTCCACAATTAATTTTTGCCGCGTGTCGACGAAAAATGTTACCAACAACGATAGGGCAGATACCTCCGTCTTTTTTTTTTTTTAAGTCGTTAAGTTGGCTGAAAATATTAAGTCGCGTGCATGTTAGGGTATTTCAGCTCGGAGAATGGTATTAATAAGAGCTGTTATGGATGTTTTCAAATGTTCAACAGCTTCTGCAGTGTGGATAGAAATTAAGTCCTTGATGTGACCCGGTCGAAGGCCGTCCACACCACGACTGCTGCTTCCCGAGAAGGACTTCAGAGCGGCAACCATTGCTTCCTTTGAGATTTCAATATTTGAATCATTGTTTTCCATCTGAACAAACCTAACATCTGATGGTGGCGCAGGATGTTTCCGACGGAGCGCTGTTAGAACTTCTGGTGTAGTAGCTAGTATAGTATCGGATGAGGCCAATAATCTAACTGCAGCTGAGACATCACCTTAGATCAACTTAGCATTGACGAGGGCACGGAGCCTTTTAGAATCGTCGACAGTAGGTGAAGGATGAAATCTATTAGGATTAGAAAGATTAGAAAATTCGGTGGCATTTATTTTAGACGAATGGAATAAAGAAATGTTATTTTTCATAAGAAATGAGACAGATGATGTAGGGTCCTTATTGTAAGGAATGCTGAGCACAAGTGTTGCGAAAAAGAAAAGGTGATCCCAGTCAAGCGAGCTGTTCAAGTTAAGTGCCTGAATGTCCGAGACATTCAGGCCGGTAAATTTTGTTTAATACTGTTTATTATAAACAGAGAATTTACTTAAATATTTGTATCTATAAAAAGAATAAGATTGGTGTATTAAATAATAATAAATTCCAATAACCAAAAAATACTGTTCTATATTCAACACCATCACTTGATAAGACGCCAGGAGTGTTGAAACAAAATGGCTTTTTTTTGTAGTGATTTTATAGCATATTTATGTTATAATTTTCGACCAAATAATTATATATATATATATATATATATATATATATATATATATATATATAATTATTTATTCGAATATATATATATATATATATATATATATATATATATATATATATATAATTATTTAAAAAAAATTTATAACATAAATATATTATAAAATCACTACAAAAATAGCCATTTTGTTTCAACACACCCGGTGTCTTATCAAGTGATGATGTTGAATGTAAAATAAATGGTTTTAAAAGTTTCAAATTAATTAACGATCCTTCGCAATGGGAAAACGCTGTTACGGAAGCTAGGAAGAACAACCAAAATACAAGTATAGGAAAATTCAAAAAGCTTGACAACGAAGTCATGTTATAATAGCTATTCAAATCTTTAAAATACGGGTAATATTAAAAAAGAATTTATTCTAACCAACAATTACTAAATTATATGATAAAATTTGATATTAAAATTAAAAACTGCCAATTTTAAAATCCAAATTTAAACACTGTTAAGTTTAAAAATTATAAAATTACTGAGGAGAAAAGAAGAAATACATATGTTATTCAACTTATTTCTTCGTTGAAACTACGCTAGAACAGACGCTACTTCATCCGGTCATCCGACAATATATATGTATACATTTTAATCCCAAGTGTGCGAATGGGGTCCTAAACTCATGCGTAAAACAACACAAACACAATCAGATTATAATACATAAGCACATATTTAGATATATATACACACACAAAAAGTGACGAGACAGGGAACATCTCCACGGCCCTTTATGAAAAAAAAAGGCAGTGGGGGGAACATACATACACAATTAAAAGTGAAACTTTCCATACACATAGACACCGATAAATGCATGTACACACATCCACAGACATTGACCTAGACAATCAGATACCACAACCAATAAATAAATATTTAATACTGAAAGTGTTATTAAACAAATGCTAGCCACTTATTAAAATATAACTTAAGCAAGCAAATATATAAAGATAAAAATGGTTAAAAATAATATTATTTAATATATTAAAAAACGAAAATTCCAAAACCGCAAAAATATATATTTTAATCATATAAATTGATAATAGTTTTATTATATATTAGGTGAAGGAAAATAAGATAAAAAGAACTACCTACAGAAATACGTGTACTGTCATACGTACATACACATATACACATATATACACGTGGCATCAAACACAAACCAGCACACATATACATACATACATATATACATAAACATAGAAATACATACAAATAAATATATAAACATAAACATATACATACATATACATATTCATGATAACAAGTACACATGCACATACATATATACACACATATATACACACATTTATTCATAGATACTCATGTATATATACATATATACACACACCAATACACAAGTATAAATATATATTCACACATAGACTAACTCATGTGGCAGTAATGCCAAACCAAAGTTTCCATACCTACACATACACACAAACAATCTCAAATATAATAGGTGTCAACACACACATATATACATCCACAAACATACATATATATATATATATATATATATACTTAGATATAAACATATACATAAATATACCTATCTATAATAACAAGTACACATATATACGTACATACAGATAAATACAACGACATTCAACGAAATACAGCCTAGGCTGATCTCTTAAATCTATGTTTGGTTGTCAATACTAGGGCAATGCAGAGGATTTAGAAAGTGATGGCGACGGTTATGTCTTCATTCATCTTCCCACAGTGCCTTAGACACACCAGGGAGGGGGCCTACATCAAGTGCCTTGATGAGGTAGTACTGTTCTGCATTAAAAGAGTGGCTGATGGAAGATCCTATATCTGGTAACAGGAGTTGGCACCATGCTACACGGTTATGCTAATATCTCCGACCACATCACCCCTTACATCTGGCCAACTAACTCCCCAGACTACAACCCCTTTGATTATTATGTGTGAGGCGCAATTGAACGAGGGATCAACAAAAATCCTTGTAACACAAAAGTTGACCTGAAGGCAAAGATTATGACAGCATTTATCAACTTAAACAAAGAGACTGTTCAGAAGAGTTGCAGGAGATTCTGAAGTCGTTTGGAGTCCGTGGTTGAGGCCAATGATGATTTTATTGAATAAATTTACTCTTTAGTATTTTACGATATTTTTGTATAATTTTAGTAAATATATCTGTTAAAATGAGATGTCAGTGTTATTTTCATTTTTTCATAATTTAGCCGACAATCTATCTATCTATCTATCTATCTATCTATCTATCTAATAAAATGGAACAGAATGGATTTCTGGGCCCGTTTAATGATGTTAATATCTTGTTTGCTTATGGGGCACTAAATGTTGGGCATGTTTCCCTGTGTACCAACCGTAGAAATCCTGTCTTTAATATTACCATGGGCGCGTTTGATTCAGCGGAAGCTTGTGAACTAGCTTGGTATATTATTACTTTGGCGTCTAAGGTTTATTTTGAATATTAACAACACCGGCCTCTATTGGGTGACGAGATTATATCCTTACGCAAATCTAGCGCACAAAATTTTCATAATAAAAAAATAATCATTTTTATTTCAGATTTACGAAAACTATTGAATCATGAAAGTTAAACAATTTTATTTACATTCATTTCATTTTTTCCCAATGTATGTCCTGATAAAACAAAAGCATTTTGACAAATTTCGTAAAATTAGGCAAAAGTTTGAAACAGGTTTTTCTGGTTTGGAAAGTAGAGACGGAAGGATATACAACTTTCTCACTGATTTTTATTATCAGTACATTAATATCATCACAATTGATATTATTAGTCACTGACAGTAGTTTGAAGTTGTTATAACATTTGCTTTTGTGTGTGTGTGTGTGTGTGTGTGTGTGTATGTCTGCCTGCAGCGTGGGTGGGAGGCAGAAATACGTGGGTTGTTGTACAAGTGGTAATCCTGCTGGGAAGGATGGAGGATGGACCCTTACTTCATGGTAGATGATCCAGTTTATAGATGGATGGATGGATGCTCCAAATTCAAATCCTGAGGGGTGATGGGATGTCTTAGCCTTTAATCTATTAGCCTCTTGAACAATTACCATTTGTCCGAAAGGTGCGTACAATGCATTACAAATGTTACGCGCCCGTAAATCGTTCAGATGCAAACCTGCTTTTTTGCTTGTCAGTTCTGTGAGAGTTGAACAATGGTTTATTGTATCCCCGGCAACGCATTTCCTAGCACTTAAACAAAAAGAATCTTGGTCAACTAAACCACACACACACACACACACACACACACACACATATATATATATATATATATATATATATATATATATTTGTGTATTTGGCCAGCAATCCAATTTTAATGCAAGTTTCGTTAAAAACGGTTGGCAAAAATGCCGTGGTCAAGTTTTTCATATAATTTTTCATGTGACCTTATAAGTTTTTGCTTTTCAGGGTATAAATTATATAAAAATTGCCCAAATATTTTATATATCCAAGTGTTTTTTATATACTTTTATCCAGTATCAAGAACGAATTTACTTTTAAATGAAGATATACATTGCTTTAATGTATGTGTCGAAAGTTATAGGAATGTTTTATTTTTCAAACATGGTCAGCACGTTGTGACCGTGTTCATAGTTGATAATATTGAGTGTTGACTTTTCTTTTTTTTATTATTATGCTTTCATTACTTTTAGCTTTTTTTACATGTGGATGAGGTTGTTTTATCTGTATTTTCAACGAGTATGCTACGGGTAGAGTTTGGTAAGTATCCATGTGTATTTAAATGAGACCAAATAGAGCTATGGTCAGAGAGATATAACGTGAGTCTCCTTGTTAAGCATGTTGTAGTATATCCAATATCATTATTTACGAATTTGGATTGCTCAGGAACAAACACACACACACACACACACACACACACACACACACACACACATATATATATATATATATATATATATGTGTGTGTGCATGTATGTAAATTTGTCTCTGCGCGATCTGTGGCTATACCTTTGACGATAGGTTGTCCAATGTTGATCTTCACGCAAAATGCACCATTGCTGGAAATGAGACACAACTTTTCTAGGCTGGTCATGTTGCAAGGATGAGTGACGACGGTATACCTAAGGTCCTCATGTATAGCCAGCTTCACGGTGGACAAAGGAATGTTAGACGGTCATGGCTCAGATATAAAGACAAGCTAAATGTCAATGTGCCTCATACTGACTTCGAGCGAGTTAACTTGGATAGAAATAACTGGAGATATTTGTACCAGAGTGGTATCAGAAATGTTGAAATCAGTCGTATTGACCGGCTAAAAGAAAGACAACGGCCAAAAGCATCAGCAAATATTCCCGTGGTTCTGTTCGGTTGCACAATATGTGGGCATGTATGCAGGTCACTAGCGGGACTGAAGTGTCATATACAACACAAACATAAAAAGTGAATGATGTTGTCGAATCATCCTACGTCAGAAAATATATATAAAACATATATACGTAAAATTTCCGATATATATATATATATATATATATATATATATATATATATATATATATATATATATATATATATAAAGAACAGTAAGATAAATAATCCGGTGTTCTTGTTATTTTTTATTTTTATTTTTACAAAATATTGCTCAATGTAAATTTACAGAGCATAAATATTATAAATTAACTGTTTTAAATATGTATTTTCCGCTTCACAGTAATAACCATGTTTCAAAAATGGAACCTATAAACTTTAAATTTGATATAATAATTAAATTAAAAGCATTAGTTCCGTTTCATCTTCAAGCGAATATTATTATTTTTAAATTTACTGAGTTTTAAACACACATATAAAATCATAATTTACTGTTTCAAAGGACACAGAGGAATCCAATCATTCAGACAGTGGCTGTAGCGTATTCATTTTTATTAACTATTGTTGTATCAATTTTGAGTTACGTTCGAAAAAAAGGTTAAGTTTGGGGAGAGTAGGGGGTTATTTTTCAACGAATTCTGACATAAGTTAAATGCATGTCGTCTGGGTTTTTTTTATTAACAGCAAATTTTTTTCGGCATTTTTTCTTGTCCCCAAAGATTTTTTTATGTGTATTTGTGTTAAAATACATTTTATTAAACTACAATTTTAAAATATTTTTACTCTTAATTACTAATAGAATATATTTCTTTTTAAAAACAAATAAATGTAATAGAATTACTTACATTATTTAAAATTATTTTTTCATATCAAATATAACTATGTATATTACCAGATCCCATTTTTTAACTTTATTTTTAAATATTATTTAAGGAAAATCTTTGACAATGACTGCAAAAAAAAAAAAAAAAAAAATAGCTATTTCATTTCTCTGATTCAGTAAATTTTTATTTTTTATAAACTTAGTAATATATAGTTTCTCATGTATGCACAAAGGACATAGGTCACCTAATGACCTACATATTCTAGCTTTTCTTATTAATTTCAATTTTACTGTAGGTGTTTTATTGGATTCTTTTAAGTGCCAGAAATACTTTGAGAGCGATGTTTGATTTCTGTACTTATTTATTCTAAATGAAGTTTGGTGTTGATTGAACCGCTTTTTGAACTCATGGCTTGTGCAACCAATATAGATTTTTATGTTTTCAGGATTCTCAGTAGATGAGAAATTTCATTGGTATACTAATGATTCCGTGCGACATTTATTTTGTAGAGGACAGTTATGAGGATTTCTACAATTACATAATTTTTGTTTATCTACATCTGTTTTTGTTTTTATTTTTACATTGCCTAAATTTCTTTGGTTTATTGTAGATATTAGCATTATGTTTCTTAATAATTTTTTCTAAGTTTTCAGTACAGCTGTAACTTAATTTTAGTGTATTTTTTATTGAAAATAGTACTTAGTTTACTTTCTCTAGGAAAGTGTTTAACTATTAATGCAAGGAATTTTTGTTTAACTAATAATGCAAGGAATTAGGGTCCTAATTTGTTCCTTACCATTTGGTTGTATAGAGGGGGGGGTGTATACCAAATTATTTTCTATTTCTGTTTTTTCTATGCTTTCCGGTTTCCTTTTTTATATAAGTTAGTTTTAGGTTTTTGTAGCCGCTATCTTTTAGATCTTTATTATAGAATTTAATATGTTCATAGAAAATCTTCTCATTTGCTGAATTTGTACTTATTCTTTTTCCGATAGATAAAGGTATATGTTTAATTATAGATGGAGGATGATTTGATTTAGGGTGTATATACAAAGGATTAGTATTGGTATTGAGTGTTTTCTGGTAATATTTTTTTATTCAAAAATGTATAGCTAGTAATATTATTTGAAAAATGAATTGCTGGTAATATTATTTGAAAAATGTATTGCTGATAATACTTTTTCTTCAAAAACGTATTGCTGGTAATAGTTTTTTTCTTCAAAAATTTATTGCTGGTAATAATTTTTACAAAGTATTTCTGGTATTAAAACCTATTTTTACACATTCATAATGCTTTTTACCTCAGTTCCGAGGTTAACTATTTACCCATAGCTGGGATCCCGGGTTAGTGTGTACCTGGGAACACCAGCAATTAAGAGGTGGTTCCATGCTCCTCAAAACCTCCTGATCAGAGGCCTTGCTGTTGGACGTATTTTATCGTCTTACCCTGGATGCGGATGTAGTTTATCGTCATACCCAGAACGGGAATAAGAGTGGTCAGCTATATAACACACACACACACACACACACACATACACACACACATATATATATATATATATATATATATATATATATATACATTTCAAATATGGACCTTCCCATAATCCTCCCACTACTTCTGTCACCTTATGTCAATCTAAAAATATCTCTCAAAATTTATATTATTAATAAAAGAAACCAAATTCTTTTGTAACTAGAGATGTGACCTGGTGAACGAGGAAAAACATATTTTCTGGGGAAATAAATTATAGTCATGGAACTTTAATGCAGTCTCTTTCTTGAAGATTTAATTAATATTTGATCTGGTGCAAGATTGAGCTCTCTGAATCACATCATCTTTGGAATTATCCACACGGATTACCAAACCCTTCATTACCTTAGTATATATATATATATATATATATATATATATATATATATATATATATATATATATATATATATATGTATGTATAAGACTGGCAATTTATTAGAAATGTTATCGGCTCAAATTGAGAAGAACCTGGTAAAGAAACGCAAACGAGGCATGAAATATTTTTGCTACAGTCCCGATGAAAGACTTGCTTCCTGTCAAGCTTAAACTAATCGTGTCTTACACGTCAGTGACATTCCGGAACGCCGACTGTAGGAGCCTGACTGCGAAAAAATGAAACAACGCCATAACAACAAAATATTGTTTTTTTTTTAATTTTTGTATAAATATTTTGCCAACGTTTGCAATGTAATGAACAAATAAATACTATATACTCAACTATATCAATGTTTAAGAGAATTAATTTTCTTTTTCAAAAGAAAATGTAAATCAACGAAGCGTTTATCTTCAAATAAAAGAAAAAAAAATGTAAAAAAATCCATGAAGGCTGATGCCCTCTCCAACCAATCCCCGTTCATTTTCTTTGCAAATCTCTACCGGCCACAGATATTCGAACGACATTTCTTTTAACAATAATTTCAGCTCATACATCAAGTTTAAAAAAAAACAAACATCTCACAATTCATGATGATGACATTTACGTGCGAAGTATATATTAGATTTAGTCATTCCTTACATTTTTGGGGTGAAGTGACCACCCACATCTCTCTCTCTCTCTCTCGTTTTTTCTCTCTTCCTCACACACACACACACACACACACACTCTCTCTCTCTCTCTCTCTCTCTCTCTCTCTCTATATATATATATATATATATATATATATATATATATATATATATATATATATATGCGTGTGTGTTTGTGTGTGTGTGTATATACATAATAACTACATATACATATAAAACAGATTTGATTTAATAGAAATAAATACCATTTATTCATTTCAATGCCTGAAAAAAGTATTCGTACAATTCAAGAAAGAATACATAATCTTCCTTTAATACTTTGTAGAATCGCCATTATTCACTTCTACAGCAACCAAATTCTTTTTGTAGTTCTCAATTAATGATTTGTAAATTTTAGTTGGTATTTTGTTCCCTTCTTCTTCGCATATGGTCTTCAGATCCGGGGTGTTTATTGGAGTTCTCGATTGGATTTGCATTTTCAAATAACAGATTCTCGATTGTGTTAAAATCTGGAGACTGACTTGGCAATTTCAGGATATTTACATTATTTCAGCAAGTCATTTCTTCGTAGATTTTGCAATGTGCTTAGGATCATTATCTTGTTGGAAGATCCAGTCAGGAGGAAGTTCAAGATTTTCAACCGAAAGCATTAAATTTGCTTCCAAAATATTTTAATATGCTGCTGCATTCATTGTACCATCTATTACTGATATGTTGCCAGTACCTTTTGCAGAAAAACATCCCAAAACCACGATGCTGCCCCCATCAAATTTCACTGTTGGAATTGTGTTAATATATTGTTGGAAGGCATCGCCATCTTTCCTCCAGACATGATTTCTAGAATTAAGTCAATTCAAGTCAATTTTGGTTTCGTCTGTGCATAAAACTCCTTCCCAATACGATTTTTCCTTATCCTTACATTCAGGAACGAATTTCAACCTGGCATCTCTGTGTCTTTTCAATAGCAGTAAAGCTTTCTGAGGGGGAACCTGATGTTATATTGTTCCTATGAATGTCATTGCTTATTGTCTGTTTAGTGACACAGATTAATGATGAAAGTAAATCATCCTGCAATTCTTGACGAGTAACCATTGGATTTTGTTTAATTTGACGCATTTATTTCCTCGAAGATCTTACAGAAATCTTCCCTGGAGCACCTGTACTTCTTTGGTTTTCAACAGTTTTGAGTTCTTTTATACCTTGCAATGAATGAAATAATGGTACTAAATAGAATATTCAGAATGTTTGAGATTTTCATGGAACTTTTTATAAATAAAAATGTATATATGACGGTTCCGTATAGAATACAGGTTCGATTCCTGTCGAAGGACGAATATTTTCTATGAAAATTTCTCGGACATTCAGGCCGGTAAATGTTGTTAATACTATTTATCATAAATAGAGCATTTACTTAAATATTTGTAGCTATAAAAAGAATACCCGCTCGGCCCGGTGGCTAGGATCAAAGTGTAGTATCTGCGCTTTGTGAGCTGCGCGGGTCGGGTGTCTGTCGAACTCTCTGCTTGCAGAGAGGAACCCGGACGAAGCTCCGCCGAAGGGTAGGGTTTCGTTGGGGGAGGTTGACGGAACTGGCCCGCCTCGGCGGGTTTGGATGTTTATTTATTTTTGGCTGGGCCTACGGGCTCAGAGATACCCACATTAAAAGGCCTTGTGCCACATTCGATCCCCGTGGGTGGATTGATAAATACCATCTATAAAAAGAATGTAAAAACATAAAAATATCTTAAAATAATTGTCGGAATTTGTCCATTTCATAATGTCTAACGTCATTTGTTTACATTTGGATACATTTTGAGCAGATATAAATGTACGTGAGAGAATAATGGAAGACTACAGTTTAAAAACAGTAAAATCGACCTTGCTAACCGAACGATCCTACGTGGCTCGATATGTTAAGGCACGTCAGGCTAAATGACGTTTTCATATAGGATATAGATTCGATTTGGAGGACGAATATTTTCCATGAAAATTTCTCGGACATTCAGGCCGGTAAATGTTATTTAATACTGTTTATTATAAACAGAGCATTTACTTAAATATTTGTATCTATAAAAAGAATGTTAAACATAAAAATGTCTTTAATATATATATATATATATATATATATATATATATATATATATATATATATATATATATATATATATGTGTGTTTGTGTGTATATGTGTGTGTGTATGTGTGCGTATACATTCATTATGGATGCGCACATAGAAAATGGGATCAGCGTGCCAAGTTCGAATCCAGTCTTGTTGGTTGTGTTCATTTTCGCAGAAGGTTATGGACCCGTCTCTTCTCCCACCTGCTATCGGTTAAATAGCAAGTGGGCTCCCTAGTCTTGGTTGGTAACCAGTTGAGAAGAAGAAAAATTCCAAACATGGGAAGCGCTAGAGACCTCGTGGTACCCTGTGCCCCATTTCTCTGTTATCAGTTCATCGACAAGCTTTCATCACTGGAATCAAATTATATATAGCAGTTAAATTCTCTGTAGCTATAGACTGTTAGGCCTTCATGTCAAAAACCAACCGAAGAATCCACCATATACCCCATACTTTAGGTCGCAATAAAGTCTGTTTAATATTTATTGTATTTTTTTTCCAATTTTCGAATCAGTTGTTGCACATTCCGAATGAAAACTGTGAACACATGTCTAAAGTTGATTTTATTCGTGCGTTTCTGTGACTATGCAAAAGTAACCGCTGTCATTAGACAATAATTTTCTTACTTAAAATCTGGAATTTGGAAGAATGTCACATTTCAAACCTAAATATACGTGTACCGTGTAATTATACTCATGTGTAGGTCGGTTTGAAAATAATGGAAACGGTTATGTGTATATTTTATACGCATCTTGAATATTTTATATATAGATTTAATATTTTATATGTAGATTTAATATTTTATACGTAGATTTAATATTTTATACGTAGATTTAATATTTTATATGTAGATTTAATATTTTATACGTAGATTTAATATTTCATATGTAGATCTAATATTTTATACGTAGATTTAATATTTTATATGTAGATTTAATATTTTATACGTAGATTTAATATTTTATATGTAGATTTAATAGGTCAGTTAACAAAATTTGAGAAATAAAAATCAAAAAATATAATATAATAGTATCTCAATATTGTTAATCTACTTTGGCATTTGTCATCAAACTTGTTTAAAAAGTTAAATTAAAAAAACAAAAATAGACAAAAACGCCAGTAGTCTCCTGAAGATATAAATAAATAAACTTATTCAGCCAATAAGGTTGAAATCGGATCCTCAAAATCTGAAAAATTGTGGGTGAATATTACTTCGGCTATCTATATAGTGATGTAAAAACACACAAATTTAGCTTAATTTTGGCTCCCATAGATTTAAAAATCCCAGCACCAGTATATCACTTGCCCAAATCTTTAAACCAACTGATCCTAGCATATTTAAAACAATAAATATAGTATTACTTCCATTAATGAGTTTCTTATAATAAACTAAAATAAACCTAATAGCAGCACATTAGGCTCGTTGGATTTTTGAAAATCTCTTTATCAATGTTCCGATAGAAGAAAATATTATATAATGTAAAAGAAAAAGTATATAATCGTTTGTTCTGTCCGACTTTCTACGATTCAAGCAACGATTCTATATGAACGATTCTCCAGCAGCAATGAACATAAAACAAAATAAAATTCTAATGTTGGTCACAGAAGCAACACACTGACTCGTAGGTTAACTTGTCGAGTATTGAAACTTAATGCAGTTCATGCACATACTGATCATCACATCAGAAAGAATCAAATGCAGCAATTAACATAAATCAACTAACAGGAGATAATGCCAAAATACGAGAAGCATACACAGTAAAGAAAGACAAAAAAATGCTCGAAGCAGTTACTGTACAAAAGAAACAAATTGTATTAAATAAAATAGGTTTCGCCAGAGGAAAAGGGATTTTAAAATGTGAATTGAAATAATTTGCGCCCAAAACATATTCGTTTTCCAGTATTATCAAGCAATGTCAAACACATTGTGTTTCTTTCTATCTATCTATCTATCTATCTATCTATCTATCTATCTCAGTCTGTTCAAATCTATCTATCTTAGTCTCTTTCTTTCTTTCTTTCTTTCTTTCTTTCTTTCTTTCTTTCTTTCTCAATCTGTCAGTTTGTCTGTTTGAAAGTCATGCTCAATGGTTCTAATATAAGAGCTATTGTCACGCACTAAAACCAAACCCCTTATCAGCTGCGAGATTAGAAAAAAGTGATAATACTTGTTTACGTATATTCTAATGTTAACCGAATGACTGCGCCGAACTTAAAAATAGCCAAAAATTGAAAAAAGAAAAAAAAAAAGAAAATACGGGTGTGTCTTAAAAAAAGAAAAATAGACACCTTCTAATTTTCACCCGAAATTCTTTGTTGAATGGAAATTTTATAGTTAAGAAATGCAGCAGTGGAAATCACACACACGCGTGCACGCGAATTTATTTCCTGAAATGAATTATAATGAAACGTTTCATTTAAGAAATTGAAGTCCTTTTCATTATTTCTCGAAACACGCCTACAGAAGTCTATAGACATAGAAAAAAAAACAATGGAACAATGGAATATATATATATATATATATATATATATATATATATATACAACATATTAAGCAATATACGGATAACATAAAATAAATAGACAACACTTGTCTATATTATTTAATGAAACGTGTATGAATGAAAAGATGCTGCCTAAATACACATACACTATATATATATATATATATATATATATATATATATATATATATATATATATATATATATATATTCAAAATTATAGCATATGCATGTTATAACATCATTATGAATATATTATAATTTTGAATAAATATTTTTTCTCCTCGGTATTGAGCACTCTTTGTAGAATGGTGTTTATACACACACACACACACACACACACACACACACACACACACACACACATATATATATATATATATATATATATATATATATATATATTATAGTAAAATGTCTAATGTTTTGGCGATTTTCTGGCTACTATGTTAAATATCACATTTCTGTAGTTTTGGGGGCTTTTATGAATGCTTTAGTTATATTGTCCTGTTGTGTTTTAGGGATGGGGGCGCATAGTTCATATAAATTTCAAGCTTTGTCTGCCGTGATAAATATATTAAGTAAATTGATTTACTTATACCTCCTTTTATTTTTTTTCCTGGAATTCGTATAATTGTTTATGAAATGTTATGTTTCTAAGTCAGTCAAGTCTCTTTCGAAATGCATCCACTTCCTTGCATTACGGGAGACATTCTTTTCTTTTAAAACCTTAGTGTCCACTTTTATATTTACATACACTCTGTCTATGATATTGACTATTTTACACAGATATATTGCATACCTTAAAACTACATTTTTACCATATATATATATATATATATATATATATATATATATATATATATATATGTATGTGTGTGTGCGTGCGTGTCTGTGTGTGTGTTTGAATGTTTATCTAAATGCAAATCTCTTTTGTGTTCCTAGATACGGGCCTTTAGATTGCGTGATGTCTCCCCAATGTATTTATTTATGTGTGTCTGGTTGGAAGATGTGTATATGTAAAAGGGTTTATCGTTGGCTTTTCTATATCGTTGATATGCACCTTTTTCTTAGCTTGAGTGTGACGTCTAGGAAATCTACTTCTTGTAAGTTTGTTTTTATGCCTCTGTCAAATCAAAGGTTTTAAAAAAAAATGATCATTTTTCTGGTTTCGTCTGTTTGTTTTTGCCTTTTATAGTTTCTTCACGGAATTGTCATCTCTGTAGAGGTCTATATCATTTCTATCGATTATTTTCGTCAGTCCATGTAGTTAATGTATATATATATATATAAACTTGCAGGTTTCTGTAACATAAAAAAATAATCTTCCCATTGTATCATCGAATGTTCTTTAGTCACGTATCTTCGTTATCCAATAACAGTGATTTTTGGTTCTGTTTAATGACTTTTACTTAGTTTTTCCTTATTTTTATTTGTTCTTGAGCTAAGGAGTTGGCCTTATCTAGCAAGGGTTCCGTTATAGAAGGGTAGAAATCTTTTATATCTTGTATAAATTCGCAGTTATGTTTGTTTTAGATTAAAGATCCAGTCTATAGTTTTCACAGGTTTACACCTACGTTTCTAGTTAATTCTTTCTAGTATTATTTTGTTCATTTAATCTAATTCACTTTTAGTGGGGTTTATGAGTCGCTATTTTGGGTTTATTTTGAAATTTTCTTTGTGGTCTTTTAGTGGAATGAATGCTTTTCATTTGGCCATGCAATTTATTCGGTCGTTTTCGGTTTTATTTAGTTTCCATGTTAATAAGGCACTGTGTATTTTTGGTGCTTCTCTGTAGGTTTTACGTATGTTGTCCTTGAGTAGTTTGTTGTATATTGGAGTGTTTAGTTCATATAAATTCCGAGTTTTGTCTGCAGTGATAAACGTATTAGGTGAAATGTTTATTCTGATTATATCTCTTTTTAGTTTTTTTTTTTTTTTTTTTTTTTGAAGCTTCTAATTGTTTATACAATTTTATATTTCTTACTAAGTTAGTCAAGTCTATTTCAAAGTTATCTAGGGGACATCTCTTTTTGCTTTAAAATCGTATTTTATCCTTTAGTGTAGCATTTGTTTTAAGTTAAAATTTCTTTTTAAAGAAGAAATGCAATATCATTCTTCTTATGAGACCTATTTTTTTCTGTTAATTTTTGTTTGAAGGTAGATGGTGGTGGGATGGGTATGTGTTTTGGGGAATAGTTGAGGCTAAAATTTTCAATTTATGTTATATAGGGAAAGTTCTCTACTGTTTATCAGCTACAGTTGCACCGAGAACGTTGTGCAAATAATAATAAAAAAAAACACAACAGAAAAATAACCAACAAACTGTCCACATAATCCAAACCCTCTTGTAACTGCAGAGCAAAGAATAAGCGCCCCTTAAATGGCAATTGCTTGCAAAATAATATATTGTACCAAGCCACTGAAAAATCAGCAGATAACAAAGAACAAATATACATAATAATAAATGAAGGACGCTGGAAACTGAGAAATTGCGCACATAAAAACCTTTGCAAATAATAAATACGCGAACAGTGAAAAGCTTACATAGATGGGAAATTAAGAACAAAAACAAAATTGCAACATAAATACTGTAGAAAATAAGGAAAAGAGTAGAAGCCTACAAGAATAAATGAAAAAAAAAATGTAAACTCTGGAGGAGAAAATAGATATAATCAACTTCACAGACACAATTTACTAAAAAGACAATCAGTTTATCTCAATACGAAAACAAATTTTTACTACGTTACTTAAAAATCGAAACTAAAAGCGACTATCTTGTAAAATAGCACCATCCGAATATATACATTATATACAACCCAGATAATATAACACAGTTTAGAGAAAGCCAACACTTTCAACTCAAAATAAGATAATTAAACCCTGCAAAAAATAAAACAAAATAAACAAAAATCTAAATAAATAAACAGAATTTATATATTGTTTTAAAAATAACGGAGCGCATTCTTTTCTTTTAAAGGAACCTTTTTCGTTCAACACACACACACACACACACGCACACACACACACATACACACACACACACATATATATATATATAAATATATAATGCATAAAAATTTAATGGTCAAAGTTGAATCAAACAAGGAAGTAGTATTAAAAAGTGCTCAATGCACGCGAGAAAAAATAAAATAAAAATAACATGTTTAAAAATTAGGAGATCAGTTGAATCCGCTACCTTGGTTTCAACCTCACATTATCCACAGACGATTTTGATAAATTGACCTCTCAACGCTTTATTTTTTAAAAAAAACTAATGAATTCTATATTATTTAAAAATAAACACACACATACATATTGTGTATATTTAGGCAGCAAATGATGACAATTGTGTACGTTTTAAAACAACATGCCTGGCCGCGTACACAAATCCTTGTTGAAAACATAACTATACTTAAACATGAAAACAATAAACAAAAACTAAAAATTCTTGAAGCTATATACATAAAACAGTTGAAACCTAACCTGAACAAAATAAACTACGAAATTTCTACAAACATTCTTATATTCTGCCTATAATTGATAACAGAAGCCATTGGTTTTATCACTCTCGCGTGGTCATGTGTGACGTCACGCGCTGCGACGCGATTTTCGCTTCCGCTTCTCGTATACACGAGTTAGTCGTTGCTTTGAAATTTTTCACGCAACTAAAACAGACTATGATTATTGTTTCGTCTGTGTATCGTTTGATATATTGAAAAGTAATTGTCATCTTTGATAATGGCTTATGCAAGCCGAAAGCTTAGATTGTATTTAAACATGTATCAATATGGTGATTTCCTTTTGTCTTTCAATGATAATGTTATTAAGCTTATCGGACAGTATGAAAGGAACTTACTTAAAATAAATAGACAAAACTTATCTATATTATTTAATGAAACATGCATCAATATATATATATATATATATATATATATATATATATGTGTGTGTGTGTGTGTGTGTGTGTATGTGTGTGTGCGTGTGTGTGCGCGTGCGTCCTATAAGTCCCATATCAACCAGTGGATATCTTCAACAAAGGTTGTCTTAAAGGGGTTTGGTGGTTTACTTTGGACAACACGGTGTTCAATGTCGATCTTCTCTCATATTACGTCATTGGTGAAATTGAGAACTTTCTGATGCATTCAGAACTTCGCTGGGCCGATCATGTTGCAAGGATGAGTGCCGACAGAATACCTCCGTTCCTTATGTATAGCCAGCTTGAGAGTGGACAGAGGAACATTGGACGGTCGACGATCCTTTCAGCTGTCAATGTATCCCATACTGACTTTGATCGAGTTGCCCTGGACAGAAGTAACTGGAGATTTTTGTGTCAGAGTGGTATCAGAAATTTCGAAATCAGTCGTATTGACCGGCTAAAAGACGAAAGACTAAAAGCGTCAGCAAATATTCCTGTGTCCCGGGATCATCGCTGTTGCACAACATGTGGGCATATATGCAGGTCACTAGCGGGACTGAAGTGTCACATATGACACAAACATAAAAACTGAAAGCGATTGTCGAATATACGTTGAAATCGACGAGAGAGTTTGTCATGTTTGTGTATGTATCGGCGTGAGTGTGTGTGTGTTTGAATTATATGTATATAAATTAAATGATAAAAATAGTATTTGAACAGTTTTATTTTTTTTATTTAGGTAACATGGGGGAAGAAAGTTTTTGAAAATCACGACATTTTCGGTTACTCCCGCAAAGTTTGTCAGTGTTTGAAAAACTTACGTCAGAAATGAACTGACATATCGTATTGCAATCAGGTATATGTTACAAAGGGAAAAATGAAAAAACAACAAATATGAAAAAAAAAAAACAAAAAAAACAAAAACAAAATAAGACGAAAAATAAGAAGGGTTAATGGAAGGTCGAGAGAAAGCGTGATCTAGCATAGAAAATAAAAAATCAAAGATTTACTTGGCCTGAGCTAAATTTCAAACGCAAATGCTGTGACAGCGACATCTGCTAAAGGTCAATATTGCCTCTCCCCAACTACAGCCGGAAGACGCCTATTAAAAGTAGGTAGATGCATAGCTGAATATATATATATATATATATATATATATATATATATATATATATATATATATATATAAGTGAACATTGAATTTAACACTCAGAGACTGGACGCAAGCGTCAGGACTGACGATTGCGCCTAACATGAAACAGCCTGTCGCCTCTGAGTGTTGACGTCAATGTTCACTTTTATATTTACATAAGTTCTATCTCTGATATTGAGCACTTTATCCCATAAATATAGCACACCTTAAAACTATATTTCATATATATGTATATATATATATATATATATATATATTGATAATATTAGTGGTCAATATATATATATATATATATATATATATATATATATATATATATATATATATATATATGGAGAAAAATATTTGGAAAAAACAAACAAAAATCCTTAAATGCAATTATGTTGTTTTAATATAAATGAAATGTCAACGTCTGACCTTTCGATTTAATAAACCTTTTTCAGGACAATATTCATTAAAATACAATTAACATAATCAGTTCAACATGGCAAAGACGATGGACATAAAAACAAGACTGGTATTTATTTGAACAAAAAGTACAAATTGTGGCACAAGGCCAATAAAGGGGAGGGGTAGAGGCTGGTCAACACTAACTATCTTATACCTAGCTAATCAGATTCGCGACCCATTCGTACATTACATTTTACACATTCACCAAAAGAACACGTCCATCACCAAACAATCCTTCAACCACCATAATACCACGTGCTCTCAAGGGAGACCTACCAAAATCGCGCCCCATACCATGAAAATTCTAATGATGATATATATATATACAATTCTAATAATGATAAAATGAGAGGGGAGTGAAATGAACCCAATAATAAACTTAAAATAAACACAAATACAAACTAAACATAATTGATGTTAGTAGGGACCGTCCAACCCATAAAACAGAGAGGCCGCTGTATTCTGCCCAGGGGACAAAATCAAGAGACGCTCTCGCTAAGGGAGTGGGAAAAAGTATAAAATATTAGGCTGGAATGGGAAAATATAAAACTGACCCAGTCGAGATGAAAATGGGGCGGGGGTCAAAACAAACTGGGGAGGATGGGAATCTCGACTTGGATCATAACCAAAGAACGGCCCGGATGCAGGCCAGGAACAACACTTACTCACATTAACTAGGTACACTGAAGCTTGTCTAACCTAACCAAGGGGAGGGTTCCACAGGAAGCCACCCCGATGTGCAAAAGGTTGACCTAGAAGAGAAAATCAAGGCTAGCCCCGTTCACACGAAGCAAGCTCGCTTCTTTTACCCACCTTTCGCTAAAGACTGTCGAATGCAATCGTTTTCTATCCGATCTAATCTTCATCTTGAGCTGATGCTCAAAGAATCGAATCAGATCCGAATGAGAAAGACGATTGCCTCGCAAGACTTCCTCCTTTCGCGTCGTCCAAATCACCATTCGAGCCGTGGCCATCAGCGTCAGAAACACCATCCGTTTCATCCCGGAATACGGGGGCGACACATTGTCACACGCGTATGCGCGATCAATGGACACAAGCTATTCGGGAGCGAGACGAGCCGTCAGCTCGCCGACATGGTCCCATAAGGGGCGGACCTGGGGGCAATGGTAGAAGGCGTGCGCAGCCGTTTCTTCTAAGCCAAGGCCACACCGTTCACAGTCTGGCAAATCCGCCAAGCCCCATATGAAAGCCTTGTCGTTGAGAGGCAGCCGATTCCGAGCCAATCGCCAGCTAAGCGAAAACTCAGGGTTACTAAGGTAATCTGCCGCTGGCGCCCAAGACCAGTAGGAGCAATACTCCTCCTCCGACAAGCCGAGCGTATCTCGTAGGAGATCCCTCGCGGGCCTCTCCACTAATTCACGATAGAAGACCTTCCTAGGCCGAGAAAGGTCACTGGACCGGGGACCGGTCCTCAAGGCCGACCGACACTCGCGAAGGAAAACCGATTGATCCCGGGGTTTACGACCGCGCTCAACCCGCGAGATGGGGGGACTGATGGTAAGGCCAGGGAACGCGTCCCTAACAATCCCCTCCAGAATCGGATCTCCTCCAGTCAATGCACGGCGTAGGAAAGCCAACCTAGAGGCTCGGATGTGACTCGGCAGGTGCGGCATTCCCAGCCCCCCATGACACGGACGTTTAGTGCAGACTCGTCTGTCGACCCGATTCCCGCGTCCCCTCCATAAAATGGAGGATAGCGATTGCTCGAGCGCCTTCTTGTGAGTCTTACAGAGAGGAAGTACGGACAATCGATAAAGAATCAGGGGGAAAATGTATGTAGCACACACCTCCGCCCTGCCCTTCACGGACAACCTCCGTCGATTCCAAGTCTGACCGGCGGAATCGACCTTTGCTCGTACTTCAGACCAATTCTTCTCTAGCTGGAGGTCAGGCCCAAACCACACTCCAAGAATGCGGACAGGACCGTCTGTCCAACCGAAGCGGCCCGGAAGAGCGACCCCCTTCCAGGCACCTAACCGCAAGCCGGACGACTTGTCGCGGTTTATTTTGGCCCCTGTCACCTTCTCGTACCGATCAAGCGCCTTCTGTACCACCTCAATGTCGTTTCGGGACGACACGAAAGCAGATACGTCATCGGCATACGCGGAAACCCTGGCTCGAGACCCTCCAGGAACGGCAATTCCACGTAGGGCCGGACTGCCGGTCTCGTCCTTCAGCCGGCGAAGGAGAGGCTCCAACGCCAAAGCATAAAGGAGAGGCGACAGCGGACAACCCTGACGAACCGACCTAGACAGCACGAACGCGTCCGACATCCTTCCGTTCACCTGTACCACCGCACTGGGGGAGCGATACAGGAGGCTAATCCAGCGGCAGAAGTTGGGTGCGAATCCAGCGGCCTGCAGGACAGCTGCAAGGTAGCGATGGTCGACCCTATCAAATGCCTTGGACTGATCCAAATTGATCAGCGCGGCTTCTTCGTCGTCTTTTACACCCTCTATGATCGTGCGGATCAGATGCAGGTTGCTCTGAATTGTTCGGCCCCTCACAGAACAAGTCTGCTCAGGTCCCAACAGAGACTCGGCAACTGACTGCAAACGCTCCTGCAGGATCTTGGCCATAATCTTTAACTCTGTGTTTAGCAGAGTTATGGGCCTGTAATCATCTAGGTTCCCCCACCACCTTTGCCCTTTTTCAACAGAGTGATCACACCCATGGTGATCCGATTGGGGATGGACCCCGACCGAAACCAGTTGTTGAACACTGCAGTCAAAATTGGAACAAAGATGTGCGACAGCCTCAAGTACAATTCATAGGGCAAACCATCCAGACCGGGCGACTTGCCTCTGCCGAGCTTCTTCAAAACCGCGTAGACATCGCCCTCCATAATCTCTCCCTCGCAGCTAGCCGCTTCAGTCGGCGAAAGCCGAGGAAAGTCAGCCAAATAGCTACGAAACTCCTCCTCACGGAGACCAGGCTCCTTGGTAAACCGGTTCTCGAAATGGCGCCGAAAAGCTCTGCACATGTCGTCAGTGGCCCGAAGAGTACGCCCCTCCGGGGATTTGACTTCACGAATGTAACGATCGCCACCTCGACGGACCTCTTCCCTGCGCAGATCTGCGCCCAAGTTCACGGCTTCGGAAGACATCTTGCTTAACTTATGTCTAATTACCTGACCCATGTACCGCTCGCTATTCGATCGATCCAGGGCCTCCTTAGCTAAGGCTATCTCTAGGGGACCCCCCCAGCCACCGCCCGGGAATAACTAGCTTTAAGCGTCTTCACCTTTTCAGCTCTATCTAGAGCGAGCCGTTTGCTGAAATCAGTGGTGAAGGACCTAATCCTACATTTAAGGCGTTCCCACCACCTATTCCCGATAACCGCCCCCACTAGCTCCCGTTGCACTAGTCTAGTTAGCTGCTTCTGGAAGTCCCCCCTGTCCAGTAAAGACAGATTGAACTTCCAGTACCCAGCCATTCTAGGCCTATTGTCTAACGCCACCCGGGCACAAACGAGTTTGTGATCCGAATAGCCTACCCAGTGGAACGTAGGGCAATCTAGTAGTTCTATGTCGGCTCTTCTCACTAACATTCTGTCAAGGTAGCTAACCACCTTGTCAAAAGGCCAATTAAGAGCCCACGTCCACATTTTTC
The DNA here is from genome assembly GCA_963932145.1 of Acanthosepion lycidas. Taxonomy (NCBI): domain Eukaryota; kingdom Metazoa; phylum Mollusca; class Cephalopoda; order Sepiida; family Sepiidae; genus Acanthosepion; species Acanthosepion lycidas. The sequence goes on along the minus strand of OZ010587.1, from coordinate 112,894,526 downwards.
CCTCGGGATGAGCGACCCGGTATCTATCGACGAGACCATAATCGTCGATCAGATCGACCAAGCTGCGATCGCCCCCTCTCCCGCTAGCACCCCTCCCCCTGTCTAACTTGGGGTCCAGGATGGCATTCCAGTCCCCCATTAAAACTAGACGCGTTGAATTCACCAGAAACGGCCCCAACCGCCGAAATTACGAGACCCGCTCCCCCTGGTCGTTGGGCGCATAAACCGCAACGACCCGGAACGAACCACTTTTCACGGCAATATCGGCCACGATCAACCGGCCCTTTGCATCGGTATGCACAAGGTCTACCTTCGCATCGAGAGTACGTCTGACAAGCAAAGAAACACCTCTGGCAGACCGGTCCCCATATGCTGAATAAACGACAAAGTCATTCTCCAGCACACACGCATCGGAACTGCAAACAAAGTGGGTCTCTTCGATCGCGGCGACATCCACATCAAAGGACAACAGGTCCCGGAGCAGGCGGGCAGCCTTACCCCGATCCCTCAAGCCATTCACATTCAGTATAGCTAACTTAACTGCCATCGTCTAGGCCTGCAAAAAGAAAAAAGAATAAGTGCAAAAACCTTATACACATACGGGGCGGAAATCTGCGTTGAGCAGGACTCCGACCGATTGTCCCAGACTGCCAGTGCCCAATTCAGTCGTCATACGACCGCCCAGAAAAATACCGCCGACGTCAATAGGGTACATTAATTTAATAGCCCTATATAAGGAGGGGTGAACTAAAACGGGGACCCTCCCAGAGCAAAAGTTGCGCAATCTCTTTAAGTCGGGGTTGTCCAATTCGCACATTTTAATGTTCGGAAAGGCCTCCCTGGCCTCGAATATGTGGCTCCACACCTTCAGGTAGCCACCAGAGTCATACAGGTAATGACACCTGGAGCCTTTGGAAAATTACGGGGGTCCTCGACACTTTTGCCGTCCACCTCCGTCGTTTTGTACAGAACCTCCAACAGGGCCTTCCTTTGTTTGGACAGGCCCCTTATGTACTCTTCTTTGTCAATTTTACAAATTGACTCGGGGCCCTCAAACATTTTATTTTTCTTCTTTTTCTCCCTAGCAGGATGGGGAGGGGAGGAGGTGGACGTGTGTGGTGGTGTGATCAACGAACTTGGGGAAGATGTGGAGGGAGAGGGGGATGTAGCACGGGAAGGGGAGGAACAAAGAGACAGTCCGATGGAAGTTGAACACATGCCTCCACCTCGAGTGGCGTCTCTGAAGAGGTGCAGAGAAGAGGAGGAGGAGGAGGAGGAAGAAGAAGAAGAAGAAAGAAAAACACAAGAAAGTTGTTATGGTCGTAACCAGGAGGCGCTCCTTCACGGCTTCGCCAATTAGATCGTCCTGCTCTCCCTCATTAAGAGCTACCTTCCTCCCCTTCCCGTGCTACATCCCCTTCTCCCTCCACATCTTCCCCATCAGTCCCCTCATCTCGCGGGTTGAGCGCGGTCGTAAACCCCGAGATCAATCGGTTTTCCTTCGCGAGTGTCGGTCGGCCTTGAGGGCCGTTCCCCGGTCCAGTGACCTTTCTCGGCCTAGGAAGGTCTTCTATCGTGAATTAGTGGAGAGGCCCGCGAGGGATCTCCTACGAGATACGCTCGGCTTGTCGGAGGAGGAGTATTGCTCCTACTGGTCTTGGGCGCCAGCGGCGGATTACCTCAGTAACCCTGAGTTTTCGCTTAGCTGGCGATTGGCTCGGAATCGGCTGCCTCTCAACGACAAGGCTTTCATATAGGGGCTTGGCGGATTTGCCAGACTGTGAACGGTGTGGCCTTGGCTTAGAAGAAACGGCTGCGCACGCCTTCTACCATTGCCCCCAGATCCGCCCCTTATGGGACCATGTCGGCGAGCTGACGGCTCGTCTCGCTCCCGAACAGCTTGTGTCCATTGATTGCGCATACGCGTGTGACAATGTGTCGCCCCCGTATTCCGGGATGAAACGAATGGTGTTTCTGACGCTGATGGCCACGGCTCGAATGGTGATTTGGACGACGCGAAAGGAGGAAGTCTTGCGAAGCAATCGTCTTTCTCATTCGGATCTAATTCGATTCTTTGAGCATCAGCTCAAGATGAAGATTAGATCGGATAGAAAACGATTGCATTCGACAGTCTTTAGCGAAAGGTGGGTAAAAGAAGCGAGCTTGCTTCGTGTGAACGGGGCTAGCCTTGATTTTCTCTTCTAGGTCAACCTTTTGCACATCGGGGTGGCTTCCTGTGGAACCCTCCCCTTGGTTAGGTTAGACAAGCTTCAGTGTACCTAGTTAATGTGAGTAAGTGTTGTTCCTGGCTTGCATCCCGGCCGTTCTTTGGTTATGATCCAAGTCGAGATTCCCATCCCCCCCAGTTTGTTTTGACCCCCGCCCCATTTTCATCTCGACTGGGTCAGTTTTATATTTTCCTATTCCAGCCTAATATTTTATACTTTTTCCCACTCCCTTAGCGAGAGCGTCTCTTGATTTTGTCCCCTGGGCAGAATACAGCGGCCTCTCTGTTTTATGGGTTGGACGGTCCCTACTAACATCAATTATGTTTAGTTTGTATTTGTGTTTATTTTAAGTTTATTATTGGGTTCATTTCACTCCCCTCTCATTTTATCATTATTAGAATTGTATATATATATATCATCATTAGAATTTTCATGGTATGGGGCGCGATTTTGGTAGGTCTCCCTTGAGAGCACGTGGTATTATGGTGGTTGAAGGATTGTTTGGTGATGGACAAGTTCTTTTGGTGAATGTGTAAAATGTAATGTACGAATGGGTCGCGAATCTGATTAGCTAGGTATAAGATAGTTAGTGTTGACCAGCCTCTACCCCTCCCCTTTATTGGCCTCGTGCCACAATTTGTACTTTTTGTACCAATAAATACCAATCTTGTTTTTATGTCCTTCGTCTTTGTCATGTTGAACTGATTATGTTAATTGTATTTTAATGAATATTGTCCTGAAGAAGGTTTATTAAACCGAAACGTCAGACGTTGACATTTCATTCATATTAAAACAACATAATTGCATTTAAGGATTTTTGTTTGTTTTTTCCAAATATTTTTCTCCATTCTGTCGGATTTATATCCATTTATATTTGCTTACATATATATATATATATATATATATATATATATATATATATGTAAATTCCCAATTGGAGAGAATCCAGGTAGAACGCAATGTTCAGGACAGAATAAGAATATAATATTAACGGCTCAAACACTAATATTAGTGTTTGAGCCTTTTATATTATATATACATATATATATATATATATATATATATATATATATATATATATATATATATATATATGAAATATATATATATATATATATATATATATATATATATATATAAATGAAATTGGCTTGATTTAAAAAAAAAAAATTAAATTTAAAATTCCCTGCATCCCTTGTTCGTGTGCATGCGTAGTCGCACCGACATCACAAATTTAGTCCGATGAAATACTAAAGGTCGAAACGTGTCACAAGAAAACTTTTTCATATATATATATATATATATATTTTTTTTTTCAGGTATGCGATATTTATTGGCAAAAGTGCTCAATATCAGGGATAGAGCGTATGTAAATATGACATTAGACACTGAGGTGAACACCGAGCAATGACAGGTGTTCTTTGGATGTGTGTTAAATGTTTAAATCACGCACTTTGTTTAGATAGATGGTAGATCAAACCTTTTTAAAGAAAAGTGGTATGACTAACTTGTATTGGTGTTTTTCTTGTTTGGGGCAGAGAATTAATATACAACATCAGTCTTTTGTAAGGTGTATTTTTTTTTTGTGTGTTGTTAGTAACGACAAAGTTGATCTATCGGAATGTTTTGTAGTAGTTGAAAGGTTGTTGAGAAATGACAGAAGGATAGAATGAAAAAAAAGTGTAAAGCAAATTGGGAAAAAAGTAAGTAAAAAGAAATTTTGAATTAGAGCAAAAAAATTATGTTGGAAAAGATAAAAAGAAAGTTTTTAAAATTCGAAAAAGGATAAAAGCAAACGTATTAAAAGGAAGACAAGAAAGAAAGAAAGAAAGAAAGAAAGAAAGAAAGAAAGAAAGAAAGAAAGATAATAAAGAGGAAACGCTGGAGAATAAAAAAGAAAATAGAAAGGCGGACAAAACGTAGGTGAAGAAAATAACGAAAGCAGAAAAAGAAAGAACAAAAGAAAGAATTAAAGGAAAAGAGATACGAAAGAAAGCTTATAATGAAAGAAAAAGAGAAAAATAAATAAGGAAATCAGGCGGTAAAGAAAAAAGGATAAAAAGAAAGGAAAAAGAAAGGAAAAAGAAAGAAAGATTAAAGGAAGAAATAGAGATAGAATCTAATTACAGAAAAAAATCAAAATCGAGAAAGGGTCTTTGTTTCTAGTTTTGCTTGACTGTAGTTGAAAGGTGCATTGTTGACTGTCAAATAATTATTTTCTCATACGGGTGTGTCGAGCAAAAAGGGACAAATGTTAAATAAGAACTTACGAATGTGTTCTACATTAGAAAAGGAAAGCAAAAAAAAAATAATGAAGAGGAAGGGAGTTGATCTTTTGAATAAATATGGCGAATGGTGTGACGGATGTAGGTAAATGGAATGAATGAAACATTCCTAACTCTCCCTGTAGAATGTCACTGACTCTTTTACTCTCGTTCTCTTCTCTGAAATCACTTTCAACCGACCTCGCATGCCTGCACTAATAAACACACTCATGTATGAGGACATATATATATATATATATATATATATATATATATACACTCTAACATAGGCCAACACTTTTATACCAACAACAAATACAGGAGGTATAAGTCCACACAGACACACGGACAGACACGCAGTTGTCACTGGCCAGTAATATAAGTCCAGAAATTATCATTTTTGTTATTGTCTTGTACTGGTCCTTCGCTGGGTGCTTATCAAATTCTTGCCATTGTGAACTCCACCCATGATATCTTCATTAATATCTTAATATAAAGCTTTTATTATTATTATTATCATTTTTATTTTCTTTGCTTTCTGGCGTTTACACATTTCTTTCCGGGTCCCACCCAGGGACCTAAGGTTAGAAATGGCATCATGACACTTTTCACTGACACACAAAAAAAATAAAATAAAATAAAATAAAATAATTACATAGATAGAGCCCTTCGTAAAGTGTGGGCTGTACTTGTCAGAACAATTTTTTGTATCTCCTTGAGGCATGGGCTTCCAGGAATCCCTGCAATTAGTCTACTGCAATCTTTTCCAACCAGTCCTAGGGCTCCAACTACAACAGGAATTGTTGATGTTCCCATATGCCACATTTTCGAGACCTCTATTTCAAGGTCCTTGTATTTTGACAGTTTTTTGAATATCTTCAAAGATACATTGCAGTCAGCAGGGACTGCCATATCAATAAGGAGGCACCGTTTTTGTTTGTGGTCTTTAATAACAATATCTGGGCGGTTGGCCTTGATTGTTCTGTCAGTGTGAATTGTGTAGTCCCATAGAATTGTAACAGGTCCTATCTCCGTAACTGGGTCTGGGTGGTGTTGGTACCAGTTTCTTCCAGTTTCCTTCCCGTAGAAGTTGCAGATTTTCCAGTGCAGATATTGGCCCACTCTGTCATGTCGGCTTTTATATTCAGTAGGTGCCAACATCGTGCAGCCTGATACAAGATGATCAATCGTTTCTGGATATTTATCACAGAATCTGCATTTTGGGCTGACACAATATTTTAGTATATGTGCTTGATAATTCCTAGTTAGCAAGCATTGGTCCTGCGCAGCAAGGATAAAACCTTCAGTTTCCGCTTTCAACCCTGCACTGCGTAGCCACTGATGGGTACGGGTTTTGTCTACATCAGCTTGTTTGATACGGGCAGAGTATTGGCCATGAAGCGGTTTATCTTGCCATCGCTTCTGTATCTGGTCGGTTGCATTCGTATTTGCTGTCTTTTTCAAGTATTTTGCAGTTTCAGCCGGTGTATTGTGCTGTAGTTGCATCTCTACGCCCATTTGAAGCTCCAGTTTGAATTTGTTGGCTTCTTTCATTACGGAGTAAAGACGCTTACTACTTTCATGTTCCTTGACGCATACCATCATCCAGTCTTCTGTAGTTTCCAAGTATTTTTTGAGGCCAATTGTTGTAGTTTTGTAGGACAGTTCTAGTTGAACTAATCCTCTGCCTCCTTCGGATCTGGGCACATACAGACGATCAACATCAGCTTTGGGATGATGCATGCGATAGCAAGTGAGAAGCTTCCTCGTTTTGGCGTCCATTCGCTTAATTTCAGCTATGGTCCAGTTAAGGACATTAAAGCTGTAATGCACCACTGGGACAGCCAATGAGTTTATAGCTGATATTCTATTTTTTGAGTTTAGTTCAGTATTTAGTATCAGACGTACACGCCTGTAGTACTCTTTTCTTATTTTTTCTTTCATTTGGGGGTGTTGTATGCCATCTCCTTCGCTAATTCCTAGGTACTTATAAGCTTCTTCATGCTCCAATTCCCTAATCTTTGTGACAAAATCTAAATCTATTAAGGGTGTTTCTGTAATTTTACCTTTCTTGAATGTTACTTTTGCACATTTATCTAATCCGAAGTCCATACCTATGTCGTCACTAAAGTATTTTACAATATTGAGGAGGCCTTTCAACTCACTGTCGTCTTTGGCAAAGAGTTTGAGATCATCCATGTATAGTAGGTGATTGAATATTTTCTTATTTATTTTGTAACCATAGCTACTGTTGTTCAGTTCATGTGTAAGAGAGGTTAAGGATAAACAAAACAGAAGGGGTGACAGAGAGTCTCCTTGAAATATTCCACGTCGGATATTCAGACGGTTGGATATGGCAGTGCCGACGGTGTGCCTAAGGTATAGTTTTGTGTTCCACATCCCCATGCTGTGCTTAAAAAAGTTTAATATCACAGGGGAGACTTTGTACATTTCCAAAGCCTTAAGGATCCAAGAATGTGGAACACTATCAAAGGCTTTACGATAATCAATCCACGCTGCACTGAGATTTCTGCGTCGTCTCCTGCAATTTTCCAGGATCATTTTATTTATCAGAAGTTGATCTTTGCAGCCATATGAACCTCTACTGCATCCCTTCTGTTCCAGCGGGAGAATGTTGTTTGTTTCGAAGAAGGAGTAAGTACGGTTCGTCAGTACAGACGTGATCAACTTATACGTTGTGGAAAGACACGTTATCGGTCTATAATTTTTCGGGTCGTCTGTTTCAGTTGTTTTTGGTATGAGGTATGTAATACCTTCAGTAACCCATTCCGGGATTTTATTGGGATTATTTACAAGCGTTGATAATGTTTTTGCAAGTATGCCATGGGTAGATGAGAGATGATACAGCCAGAAATTGGGCAACTTGTCATTTCCTGGGGATTTCCATTTTTGGGATTTCGTTAGTGCTTGCCTAACATCATCTGTGGATATATTTACCCATTCTTGCAGAGGTGTATCCAGCAGTCGTTCTTCTTCACGCCGTATCCATTCTGCATTTGGGTTACATTCCTTCGGGTTGCTCCAAATATTTTCCCAAAATGTCTGTACATTATCAATCGATGGTGGCGTTTCGACATGTATAGGCGTTTTCCCAATTTCCCTGTAAAATTTCTTAAGATCTGTTCGGAATATTTTATTTTGGCGATAGAATCTACAACGTTTATTATTATTATTATTATTATTATTATTATTATTATTATTATTATTTTCTTTGCTTTCTGGCGTTTACACATTTCTTTCCGGGTCCCACCCAGGGACCTAAGGTTAGAAATGGCATCATGACACTTTTCACTGACAAAAAAAAAAAAAAATAAAAAAAAAAAAAAAAATAAATAAAAATTACATAGATAAAGCCCTTCGTAAAGTGTGGGCTGTACTTGTCAGAACAATTTTTTGTATCTCCTTGAGGCATGGGCTTCCAGGAATCCCTGCAATTAGTCTACTGCAATCCTTTCCAACTAGTCCTAGGGCTCCCACTACAACAGGGATTGTTGATGTTCCCATATGCCACATTTTCGAGATTTCTATTTCAAGGTCCTTGTATTTTGACAGCTTTTTGAATATTATTATTATTATTATTATTATTATTATTATTATTATTATTATTATTATTTCCTTTAATATCTGGTGTCTACTCATTTCTTTTCCGGGTCCCAACCAGAAACCTAAGGTCAGAAATGACATCATGATACTTTCCACTGAGCATTTTTTGAGGAAAAAAAACTAAGGTCACACACATTTTGGCTGTGAGTAAAATTGTTTGTATTTAAGTTTTGGTCTACCAGGAATCCGTTCAATTAATCTATCGGATCCTTTTCCAATCAATTCGACGGATCCATCTACAACTGGAATTGTTGATGTCCTCATGTGCCACATTCTTTTTAGATTTCCATTTCAAGATCCTTGTATTTTGATGATCTTCAAAGATGCATTGCAGTCAGCAGGGACCGTCATGTCAATAAGAAGCCACATTTTATCTTTGCGGTCTCTAATAACGATGTCTGGGCGATTAGCTTTGATTGTTCTGTCTGTGTGTATTTTCCGGGTCTCGGCCAGAGACCTGAGGTTAGAAATGGCATCATAATATTTACCACGGGGCAATTTTGAAAAAAAAAAAAAAAAAAAAGAAAGAAACCCACACATATTTTACATAAATAAAGCCCTTCGTAAGGTCTGGGCTGTACTCGTGAGAACAATTTTTTTGTATTTCTTTAAGTCATGGGCTATCATGAATCCCTTCAATGATTCTATTGGAATCTTTCCCAACCAATCCGAGGGCTCCAACTACAACTGGAATTGTTGATGTTCGCATGCGCAACATTTTGGAAATTTCGATTTCAGGGTCCTTGTATGTTGATAACTTTTTGAAGATATTCAAAGATACATTATAGTCTGCAGGGACTGCCATATCAATAAGAAAGTTTATTTTGTCTTTAATTGTTATTGTTATTATTATTATTATTATTATTATTATTATTATTATTATTATTATTCGGTTTCGCCTCCGACGTTTAGATGTTCCGGTCGACTGATGATGGTGAAATTTTTGCTCCTCCATGCAGTTTAGTGACATAACATTTTCCTGAGCACATGAACTATTCTAAGCATCGCTGTCACCCACGCACTCTCAATGAGGCCCCAGTGATATCCAAGTATGTCATTATTATTATTAGCCATATCCCCGTCTTACTACCATTTCTCTTAATAATTTTAAAATAGTTCAGGAGACGATGCTATTTTATTTATGGTATCTGGATTTTTGGCGATTGCTTTACTCGGTTTCCGTTGGTTGATGATGTGCGTCTGAAGATGTCACTTTTATCGTGCGGTTGTCATCGTTTCTAGGCCTTTTGGCTGGGATCAAAGCGTAGTATCTGCTCTCAGTATGTTTGATCAGATAGAATAATTAACTAATTATAATGAGAAAATGGCAGTATTTAGCTTTCAAAATTAAAATAATTCTGTTTAGTTTTCAATGAAATGATTTTATTTTCAAAATCCCAAAGCCTGGAAGTCAATAGTTAATCCACAAATACAAAACGATGTGGGCGATCCTTTGTAGCCTTTAGTAAATTTAGTCTTTTTGCTATGTCTCTTCATCCCTGTTCTTCCAACAAATTACACTATCTCGTTATGTAGGTTAATGCGCTGCTTTCTTTTGTTTCTATGGTTTAAAATATGCCTTGTGGGTGTCGCAATTTCCATCTTTTGTTAAAACACTTTCTAGATATGTAATTTCCTTTTTGTGTTTGCTATCAATATAGTGTCATCGGCATATCTAATATTGTTAATGTCGTGGTCGCCAATAATGAATCCTGGCAGCACTTCTAATTCACTTAGGATTGCTTCACTGCAAAGGAAGAATAAATCTGGCGAGAAAACCAATCCTTGTCTTACGCCTCTTTCTGTTTTTGTGTAGCTACTGAATTCCTGTTCTTGTGCATACTGTTGCTTTCAGTATAAGTTCTAATATCCATCCCAAATAAATCAAGCTTACTATCAGTTTTCGTGACGCAATTTGTCAAACACTTGTTATTTTTTATAATCTACGGTTTTCCTACCTCTTCTTCTAAACGTATGTTCAAGAAAGAAATCTCCTTCATCATATCATCCAATATCCTCTCTTTCCTATACATACTTACAGAATCCTAATGAGAGATTTATACGAAAATGGAATATTTTGAGTGTGCTTTTCTCCATTATGGGTATTATTATATTCCTTATATAATAACACCATAATACACGGACAGAACGGATTAATTTAAAGACAAGCGGCGATAAACTGGATTTGTTCTTAGAGAGAATTTTATACTTGCTAAATCATACACAAAATTATATACAAATACTTAAATTTGTCCCACACAGTGGAACTATAACACATGTATACCACAACTAGAATTAGACAAAGGCCTATGATATGTGTGTCTATTCCATTGTAAACGATTTATATACGCACCTTTAATATATACAATATTAACATAAGTATATTATTGCATGGAATTTTCAATATTTTATTATCAGCTACAACCAGTGATAACAGTGTTTTCAGAAGCTGTTTCTGGTAATACTCAATCAGCTATATATAAGAGGTTTGATGAACACTTAAAGCATGAAACTAGCACTAAGCATGTAGCGCTTATTTCTATAACCACAATATTTTTTAAAAATCATTTAATTTTTCTAAAAATCATTTTCAACCTAAGTCAGGTGTTATCTAGTGAGAAGGAATATGAGAAAAAGAAAAAACATTATTAAGGAGAAAGGACAATAAAAGAACAGGAGTTAAGAAGACAGAATATAATGATTGACACTGCATTCCAATATTTGAAAATCAATATTGACCGGAAAGCAAGAGGCCGGAGGAAATCCCACAAGTGAGAAGTATGAGAGTAAGAACTGCTAGCATAGAACTTACGGCTACATCTAGCAATTTCAACTATAAAATGATGAGACCTAACTGCCAATCTAGCACTACGCTTATTGTAATTGAGTGAACCACAAATCAAGCAATTTCCATTTCTCCACATACGTATTTCTGTGCTTCATGTATCATTATTTACTTTTTTGTTTGATTTTTTTTTTCGTTTCTCTTGGAGACACAATTCCCCTGTCAAAAATCTCTCCTATTAATCAGATAATGATATGTTTTGTGCGTCACAAAGCAAAGAACACTGACTTTTATACGCACTAGTACCTAAACATACGTATAAACGTCAACCACAGTTTCAGTGATCTAATGAAGCCCCGTATTCGAAACTTTTACGTCCTGGGTATGACAATAAACTACATCCGTGTTCTGGGTATGGCGATAAACTACATCCGCGTCCCGGTTATGACGATAAACTACATCTAACAGTAAGGCCTCAGATAAAGGTTTTTGAAACAATAATGTTGCCACCTATCCGTTTTTGAAACAATAATGTTGCCAGCTATCCGTTTTTGAAACCATAATGTTGTCAGCTATACGTTTTTGAAACCATAATGGTGCAAGCTATACGTTTTTGAAACAATGTTGCCAGCTATACGCTTTTTGTAAAAAATAATGTTGCCAGCTATATGTTTTAAAGCCATAATGTTGCCAGCTATACGTTTTTGAAACAATGTTGCCAGCTATACGTTTTTTATAAAAAAAAACAAAAAAAAAAACAACAACGTTGCCAGCTGTACGTTTTTGAAGCAATAATGTTGCCAGTTGTGCGTTTTTGAAGCAATAATGTTGCCAGCTGTACGTTTTTGAAACAGTGGTGTTGCCAACTATGCGTTTTTGACTTTTAAAGTCATTCAAAATCATTTCCGGCATGAAATGACCCCTAAGGTTGAGATGCCGTTAAACAAAACAATCAATCAATCAATCGAAACTTTTATTAAATTAAAATTACTTGGCAAAAGTATATGTTAAAGGATTAAAGCAAAAAAAAAAAAAAAAACATAAAAAAAAGAAAAGAAAAGAAAACAGACATGCTGTTTAATAATAATATTCTTTAGAAAATGTAATGAAATAATCAATGTAGCCCATTAATAATAATAATAATAATGAAAATAATAATAATAATCCGAAAATTTTATTCTTGCTGCACACGACCAATAATTGCTAAGAAATTACCAAGCAGACATACTGAAAACTTGTGTTAGTCCAAAATACCGATTCTATGATAAATATCCAGAAACAATTTACCAATGTGTATCAGGTTCTACAGCGCTAGCAGGAACCAAATATAAAATTCGACATGAAAGAGTAGGCCAATATCTGCACTGGAAAATATGCAACTTTTACGGGAAGGAAGCTGCAAGAAATGACCATCACCCAGACCCGGTTACAGAGATAGGACCTGTAACAATTTTATGGGATTTTACATATAAAACAATCAAAGCTAATCACCTAGATATCGTGATCAAAGACCACAAGAACAGAATGTGCCTCCTTATTGACATGAAGACTGTAATGTATCTTTAAAGATCATCATACGAGGACTTTGGAATCGAAATCTAAAAAGTGTGGCATTAACAATTTCACTTGGAGTTGGAGCCATTGAATTGATTGGAACATATTCCGATAAACTCTACTTACATTATTCGGACTATTATCCTCATCTTTGTCACCATATTTATTACAACGTTTAGGCCGTTGTACGCTCCAGCTTTCTTCAGGTGGTTGGCATTTCGCTCACTGGGGTAGACTGTTCTAGTTCCACGTGCCATGTCTAATGGATGTCAGTTATCAGTTATCTCCCGTTAATTCCCCTCTCCAAGTTCTCCACTGCCTTAACCGGGTATTGAACTCCTGTCACTGGATCTAACGAACGCCGTTATCCACTGTGCCATGTGTCCCTGGGGACATCTGTGTATGAATTTCTGGGTATTATAAACCTAATGTCTTCAGCCTAATGTTTTTACCAGAGCTCATATTGCAATTTTTTGTTGTTATTATAAACGTTGTAATAAATATGGCGACAAAGATGAGGACAATAGACCGAATAATGTAAATAGTGTACATAATACCTCATCTCAGAAATATAGACAGAGACTAAACGGCCGAAACGTTGTAATAAATATGGCGACAAAGATGAGGACAATAGTCCGAATAATGTAAATAGTGTACATAATACCTCATCTCAGAAATATAGGCAGATACTGAAAGGCCGAAACGTTGTAATAAATATGGCGACAAAGATGAGGACAATATTCCCAATAATGTAAATAGTGTACATAATACCTCATCTCAGAAATATAGACACATTTCAATAAACTCATTGAAGGGATTCATGATAGGCCATGCCTTAAAGAAATACAAAAAATTGTTCCCATGTGCACATTGCACACCTTTACGAAGGGCTTTATATATGTAAAATATGTGGGCCTTTTTTTCCAAAATTGCTCAGTGGAAAATGTCACGATGCCATTTCTGACCTTAGGTATCTAATCGGGACACAGAAAGAAATGAATATACAACAGAATTCAAAGGAATAATAATAATAATAATAATAATAATAATAATAATAATAATAATAATAGATTCATTGAAAGGATTCCTGGTAGCCCATGACTTAAAGAAATACAAAAAAATTGTACTCGCAATTCCAGCTCACACATTACGAAGAGCTTTATCTATGTAAAATGTGTGTGATCTTAAGTTTTGTCTTTGTTTTTGTTTTTTTTAAAAAATGATTAGTGGAAAATGTCATGAAACTATTTTTGACCTTAGGTCTCTATTTAGGACCCGGAAGGAAATGTGAATACAACAGAAATCAAAGAAATCATTAGTTTTTAACGGAAGAAAGCTCATAATAAAAAAGAAATGTTTAATTTATTGACTAGGGAAATATTTTTACCTAATTCTCTTCCTTTCTACTGTTTGTTTGTTGTGTAATTTAAATATACTTCGTTAGTGAGAGTAACGTGAGGAGAATTTCATCTCTTCAGTCATTGAATGGGCTTCCATTGTAAAATACATTTTTGATAAATGGACATTTTTTTAATTATTGATTATTAATTCTACTACATAATTAATGAAAATTTGTTTTCGTTTTTTTTAAATGTTAGTTTTTTTTCCTTTCGCGCGCAAAAAAAAATCTGACTTTTGAAAATTTTCTTTCTTTCAAAATAGGGCATTGTTTTCACGATGTCAGAATAAGTAATGTCTCATATATGCTTTGCTCTTATCTGGGTAGCGGGTTCAACCTTTTCTTGTGCGGATAACGAGCGAGAAAACATTAAAGAATGAAGGCAACTACAGTAAATTCTTCCCGCCAATTCATTTTTTGTCTGGGTCACGTGGGCAAATATTTTTGACACCCTCTACATATTTTTAGATTCTCTTTTATTTTCTTTTTAATACGCGTCTCTTCAAATGAAACTTTGTGGGCGCCAATATATCTGTCTTATTCTCCAATGATGGCGATCAAATAGTTCACTGATTGCAATAACAAACTGATTAATGGGGTGCCATATTGCGAATCTCATAAAACCGGACTAAAGTACATAAAACATTCTTCAATAAAATAGGAAATAAATTGAAAGATGAAAAGGCAAAATTCACTACAAAAACCGGTTTTACTGACAAACTAAAAACCAAGACCCTGATGCATTTTTAATAAGAATGAAAAGAAAATATGTCTAATTTTAGAAATCTATCGAGAAATAACGAGACTTCTCGAGAATTGAAGCTAAAGCAATTTACAAGTGCAGGATTCCGGAGTAGTGAGTTTTAATATTCTTAAATGTGCGGTGTCATTTTAGGGCGTGGACGATCATGGCTCTAACACTCAGTAAGATTTCTCTTTTCACGATCCGCAAATTGAAGGAGAGAGTTATCAATTGATAATGTTTTGACTTCGAATCTGCGGTTATCTCCCTTTAAACCTCACTCTGTTTTTTTATTTTTATTTTTAAATCTACTTTTTATCACATCAAATTTCGTGAGGTGCGAGCAAATTTTCATTCGGAAAATGCAACCCAGAGGAAAAGATTTGAGAACCACTAAGACTTGTTACTGAACCATCATTACCTAAAAAAAAAAAAAAATTTATTTAAAAATATTTTCTGGCTTTAAATGACCTGCTAAGGGTTGATAAGCCGTAGAAAACGAACGAATCACTCAGTAATCCTTAACTTAAA
The DNA here is from genome assembly GCA_963932145.1 of Acanthosepion lycidas. Taxonomy (NCBI): domain Eukaryota; kingdom Metazoa; phylum Mollusca; class Cephalopoda; order Sepiida; family Sepiidae; genus Acanthosepion; species Acanthosepion lycidas. The sequence goes on along the minus strand of OZ010587.1, from coordinate 112,879,399 downwards.
TAAGAATACTGGCTCTGAGCAATGAAACAGATCTATACAATATTTTTAATGGTACAACCTTCCTCCTTCTCCTTCTTTTTTCTTCTTTTTCTATGTGCCTTGTCTCTTTAAGTAGTCGACGATCATGGCTCTTTACAACTTCCTATCTCTTGGTGCTGTAAGCAATATTTGTTCCCTTACTCTCCCTTCCAGTCCCTATTCTGCCATTCATTTACACAAGTTCAATGGGTCGTTTGTTCAATGTCTACCTTTGCCCTTCTTACCTTTAATATGTGAGTGATAAATTCTCTAAGCCCTTTTTCCTAATATATGTATAAGTGACTTGCTTTCTATTTCTCTCAAAACTTCCTCGTTTTTTATCTTCCATTCAACGCATGCTTAACATTTAGGAAATTTTAATCTATTGTTATTTTCTAATCTTATAGATGAATCTTTTTATTGTACTGTCTACAGTTTTTGTTTTGGTGAGTGCCGTTTCACAAACACTTTTCTCATTCAGAATCTTTGCTAAGAATATGATAGATGTGAAAATGATTCCAATATGGACAAAATGTAATCAGTAGATGCCATGATAAAAAAAAATCTGCTTATAAGACAGCCATTATTAGGAATTTAAAATATTTTAAAATTCCATAAAACCTTTGCACTGTAGAGTATTTCTGTTGCATCAAGTCTATTTTCCTATGTGCGCAGATTGTCCAGAATTCACTTCTACATAAGCAGGATTGATATTGCATAATAGTTCAGCTTTCTTTTATTTGTTTCTAATGAAACTGAAACAAAATATATGTTTATGCATAACATCAAAATCATATGAAAAAGAAACTAAAAAAATCCCTATAATGATGATGATGATGATGATGATGATATAGATTCTATTTATCAGCCGTTAAACACGAATGGACATGTATATATCGATCAAAAAACATATATATATATATATCGATCAAAAGGTATAACGAAAGACAAATACAAAAAAAAAAATTTTTTTTTACAAATGCTGCCCAGATGAAGGCGATTCTGCGTCAAAATGGTTTACTTGACCATTTCAGGATTTGGCACAACATATTTATGAAAGAAAGAACTTTCAAACAAGAAACAGAATGACTCTGCAAATCAGTTAGTCTTCACTGAGCCACATTTATAGACAAATTTGATGAGAGAAAGCACAACATTTTTAATCACAATTTGAAATTTTCATCATAGAAAAAATAATTTTATAATTTTTACCGCTATTTCATCTTTAGTAGAGATCGATAATTTTATTGCATTAGAAGTTGCGTTCATTCATAGAAAATGTTGTTTAATGTGGTTTAAAATAAAGGATTTAAACTACAATATTAACATTTTTTGTGCCTACACTATGAGCCAAAGTTTGAGGCTGCCATCTTGAATTAATAATTACTAAGTTCCGTACATCAAAATAAATAAAACAAAAAGAATTTGTCAAATATTTCAAACTGTTCCAAAACATGTGTATGAATGCGCAACTCACAAAGTAAATATCAGGATAAAAAACACAGAATTAAAAAAAACTCCGAAAAACATGCTTGAAACCAATCACTCTTTGATAGGAAAACGATAAACATACTCTGGCCTGCTTAGTAGTCTAGGTGGTTGCAAATTTTCCATTAGTGCCAATCGACAGTGACGTGACTCAGATAAAAAGACAAAAATTTCCAAGGCTCTTTTTTCTGAGCGCATACTCAAAAACTAACGTTTAAAGTGATACAAATATATCAGATTGATAAAGTCATTCTACCTCCCTATATATATATATATATATATATATATATATATATATATATATATATATATATATATATATATATATATATAATTATTTTTTAAAATATGTTTACATCGCGACACAGAAATTACTATGTTTCGAAACAAAACTTAAATCTTAAATTAAAATTAAACTTAAAATTTGAAGTTTTGTTCCATTTTCAAGCGATGCTGAGAATAAACTTCGAAAAAAGGAGTGAATCAATTTTTTTCATCTACGTTTGCTCTACGGTTGTATTGAGCTCTTTTAGTTAGTGGTTTACTCGTGTCGGTTTTTTTTCTTTGGGCTTTAAACCTGTATCTGCGATTTTTTTTCGACAGACTTTCATGTTTCTAGCACTTTCTTTTTTTAAAACCTTTTTTCACTTCGAGATTGATTTGATTATTGACAAATCAAAAATTCGAAGATTTTTCGAGACGAGTATAGTTACCTATATATATATATATATATATATATATATATATATATATATATATATATATATAACAGCCGGAGAACTCATATTTTTCTTTAATAAGAGTTTTCAAATATTCAGATTCGGTAGACTAAAATAAATAAATATACTGTTTAATAAATAAACGGAGCACCTAAACAAATATGGGTATCCACTAAAAAGTAAATTTGAATGTAATAATAATAATAATAATAATAATAATAATATATATATATATATATATATATATATATATATATATATATATATATATATATATATATATATATATATATATCTTTAAAATGTCCGCAGATTATTTCGAAATAGAAAGAGTGTGTAACGTTAGTCTTCCATGTACGTATTTGAAATTCTGGCCTTTACTTAAGCTCGAAGACTGACTCCTCATATCGGTGTGAAAGAGATAATTGTTTCCTTCTTTTACTCGCTTAGACCTTTCTAGTGTTTTGAATAACCTGATTTTCTAACATTGTTCACTATCTAGACTCTTAGATAGCCAGTGGCATTGCAAATCGAAGACGCTGTCCTTGCAAAAATAAGACACCATATTAAAAATACCTGTCAGCAAATATCTCCTATTGTGACACAAATGCCATCTTTACCTTCTTTTCTTTTTCTCTGTGCGTATTTCGTTCTTGTCATTTTTTAAACAAAATAAAACTGTCGCGTGGGCTAATAACGCATAAACCATCTCTAAAGTAACCGAGTATAAATAAAAGAATGAAAGGTGCAGATGAAATGAATAAAACAACCTTTTATGATAACATAACACCAGTGAGTATAAAAGTTGTTTTTTGCTGTCCCGTTTGCAATAGGTTCGGTTACCAGCGTTGATGTTGACAGTATAACAAAAAGAAAGGGGTCGCTGAAAATTCACTCATATATAATGACGTCGATTGCTAACAGACAGAAAGTAAAAGGAAACAAACACACACTCATGCACACACGCACACACGTACTTATCCAAGATTCTCCAAATCTTCCTTTTTTTACACAGTCAGAATCTTTTAACCAAACACTTTTCTCTTGATTAGGGATTCTTAAAGATGTCATTACCATCCCCGAGAGACATTGCTATAAAAGAACAAAAGACCGGTAGAAGGCACTCAGTAACGAAAGGTAACCTTTGACCTGTCGGAGTTAGCTCCTCCTTAATTCCTTGATTGTTCACTAGGGGGAGCTCTCCCCACACTATAAATACTGGGCGACTTCTTGCCTCGTTTCTTTTCACCTTGCATTTCAGCGGACACATTTACAAAATATAATCTCTCGCAGAGATCTGCGTTTTGCCCACTTGTGTGAAAACGACATGAAACACACACACACGTACGTACGAATATTCATCAAAATACAAACTCTTTACGTTCACGCACAAATACAAATGCTGATGCCTTTGTCCATTGTAAATTTTGTTGTTTAATACATATATTTGTTGATGTATATATATATCGGTCTTGTTTGTTTTCTTTACATCTTCGGTTGGACTCAACTTTGTTCTTGTAGTTGGACCTTCTTCTAGCAGGAAATAAACGCCTTTAACAACATGAAAACACACACGTGTCTTCTACAGACCAATCAGATATTTTGAATATAAATGAAAATAGATTCATTATTTTCTCAACACTCTTCTTTTTCGTATGTAGTTTCCCTCTAGGATGTGAGCGACCATGGCTCTCCACGACCTGCTAAACATTTTAGCTCTAAGCAATTATTGGCCCCTTATTATATCTCCTCACTGCCTGTTCTACCATCCATTTACACAATCTCGTTGTCTATGTCGCTTTCCGCTTCCCTCTGATCTCCTTACGATCAATATATCTTTTGAGTGTCAAATTTTCCAAGCTCTGTTTTCTGATCATGTGTCATCCCCACAAATATCAACTGCATATTTCTCATTCTAACTTCCCTTCTTGTGTTCCATTTTCCATAACATTTCCTCGTTGCTCATGTGTTGCATGGTTTTCCAACCTTTCCTTTGATAGAACAGGATTGGCTGACTGTCGAACGAATAGCAGCTCGGAATGAGAAATTCGAATTCAAGTCGGATTCATTAGATTTACTTGCTCGTAAATAATTTTGGAAAAGGTATTAATCTCACCCTCAATATAGGTTAAATGGTAAAACTTGTATCAGGAAAATCATTGTTTGTCTATATTTCTGAGATAAGATATTATGTACACTATTTACAATATTCAGACTATTGTCCTCATCTTTGTCGCCATATTTATTACAACGTCCTCAAGGACACATGGCACAGTGGATAAAGGCGTTGGTTAGATCCAGTGACATGACCCAAAGAGTGTGAGTTAAGGCAGTGGAGTACTTGGCGAGGGGAATAAACAGGAGATAACTAACAACTGGCATCCATTAAACATGGAACGTGGTACTAGAACAGTCTACCCCAGTGAGCGAAATAAGGGTTCAGTTCGACATTCCAACCACCTGAAGAAGGCCGAAGCGTACAACGGTCGAAATGTTGTAATAAATATGGCGACAAAGATGAGGACAATAGTCCAAATAATGTAAATAGTGAAAATCATTGTTGTTTTTTGTTTTTTTTTTTTTAAAAAAAACGTTAATGCAATATTCACACCCAAAAACAAAAAAATATAATCCAAAATAAGTTACGGGTTTAAATAACCCTCAAAAGGTTGATAAACCGTAAAAACGAATCAATAAATATTCTATAGAAGCACACCCCTATTGCCTCAACTCTCCTCTTCATCTATGAGTAAAATGCCCATCATTCATTACCATATAATGAGGTTTGGTATTACATCGCATTTTGGCGCTCTTTTCTTTCTTTCTAACGAAAATTTCCCGCGTTTTAATCACTAGTTGATGTTAAGCATCTTTTGATATTCCAACTTTGAATGTCTGCAGATCTTGTGGCGTTTTTTATAACACTTCTGCACTTGTTTGGTATCTGATATAATTCGTAGTTGGCATCTTGGGTTGTCCCTTTTGCTCTCAACCCTATGAAATGAAAAACATTGTTTCGATGTCGACATTTTACCTCTTAATTTTATTACTATTCACGTATTTTCATAATCTTGTATTATTAAACATAATTTGCCGTCAAATCGAGTATTTCTCTGGCCAGGATCCAAAATTTCACTATGTAATTTAAAGCTTGTGTTTCTCTCTCTCTCCAACATTTTGATTTAAAAAAAAAGAAAATGTCTTTTGATCTTCGAATTTTTTAACCATTTCCACCCTATTTTCAATTCCCTTTCCAGTCTTTTAAGAAGAAGAAAATTACATTTATATAGTTCCGACTGTTGTCCTCATTTTCGTTACCATATTTACGACGTTTCGGCCGTTGTACGCTCCGGACTACTTCAGGTAATTAGAATTTTGAATTGGACACTCTATTTCGTCGACCGGGTTGCTTGTTCTAGTTCCACTTGCCATACCTCTTCCGGATGCCTCAATTATCTCCCTTTAACTTCTTTTCACCTCTGAAATAACAAGGTATTGAACTCACAACTCTTTGCGTTAAGTCACCGAATCCAACCAACGCTTTTATCCACTGGGCCACGTGTAATTCAAGACAATAGTGAATTTTTTTGACTTTTAAGCATATTGTTTCTGTAACGATTTTTACCGGAGCTCATACTGCAATTTTTGTTGTTATTCATTTTTTTCTCTAGCACTCCCTATTACTGTTTTCCATATTGTATTAATTTCTATGCTTGGTCGGCTTAGGAGATTTTTGTGGCCTAGCATATGCTCTCTGTCTATTATTTCAACCTCATCATCCCACAGGTGGGCAGTGATCTCCCCTTTCTATCCATATGTGGTCAGTTATGCCTGATTTTTCTTTTTCTCCCGTATTACAATTTTACGATGTTTTTGCAGTCTTATCAAGTGGGCGGCCTGCTTCTCGTTTATATTTCATACCACAGCTGCACAGGATGGTGTACATAGAGTTCCTAGTCATGTTCTCCTCTATGGGGAGGGGGTTACTTGGAAGAGGTGTCTGCGAAGTGTTGAACCACTTTTGAAGGCTGTCCTGATGTTATATGGACAACAGATCTTTTGTATTTTCTCCGATATTCCCTTAAGGTAGGCAGACCGTAACTGTTTTCTGAATGTTGTTATCCTCTAGTACCCTTCTATCCTAGTTTGTCGGAGCTGTTGCTATGTACTCAGGGTATTTGTTACGTTGTAGGGTACTGCTTATAATGACCATTTCCTGTTCATATATCTCTGAGTCGCCATTTATGCTCAATGTTGTAAGCAGTGGATGATCCGTTTCTTTATACTGTATGGGTGGTAAAAGTTGAAGTTGAACTATTGTCAGGTAAATATTGGCTTGCGGTATGACCCATACTCTGTTCGAGATATTAGCACATGCAGGAATGTTAGCTTGTTATCGTTTTCTCTCACCATTGTTAACGCTATCGATGATCTTATTCGGTTCTGATGGTCCAGTAGTAGCTGGACCTTTTCCCGGTGTGGCCAGGGTATGAAGGTATTGTTTACATATCTCAGCCATAGGGTTGGCTTTAGTGATGCGGAGTCTAATGCAATTTCTTTAAGAAAATCACAGGTGAGTCCTTTATATAATTTTAAAAAATGTTGGAAAATATTCTCTGTAATCTAATCTTAGGAACGTTGACTTTAAATTTACTATAGTCATCGCTCTTATTTTCTGATAATGTCGTGTATGGTCGACCATACTTTCAAACATGGGTACGTTACGTAATATTTTATATACATAAAAAAGAGCTAAGTCTCCAGCGAGGAAAAGAAAGTTCTGTTGAATGAGAACCCAGATAAAACAGCAGCTAGTAGGGCTTCCGATGGTTAGAAGAATATACAAAGACTTAGCGACTTTCAAACTCCTGAACATACCAAAGGCTCAACCAAAAAGCCTCCGCAGGAACTAAGCTTAAATGCTGCCTGATATTTCATAAAATAAAAGTAATTTTTAAGTATAATTAATCGTGACGCTATTTGGCGTGACTTACAGACCCAAATAATATGTCGAAAGAGAATTACGAAAAGAAAAAAAGTAAAGTGGCTTTTACAAATGCCTGCTAGACGAAGGATATTTTGATTTAAAATATTTTGCTCGACGATTTCAGGTACATATTTACGCAAGAAACGTTAAATTTGCATATTTTATCATTCTGATTGGGTCGACATCTTTAATATAGATGGTTAAAAGAAATGTTTTTGAGATTATTTTTATTCATCATACTAGCAGCATGGCCCGGCGTTGCCCGTGCTTGATTCAAAAATCGTACGACTCATACAGCAATCGCTATCACTTGACTTAAAATATTTTTGCCCTTCTTTGCCTTTAAAGGAGTGCCATTTGCCGTGCTGATGTTGCTACATGCCTTACTTCTTGCCTATCTCACACTGCGAATTTTTTCAAAAATCTATACTAAACATTAAATCTGTTACGAAAAAAGAACTAAACTAAATGAACACAAAATGATCAGCTTTAAAAAAGCACTCGTAACTGGAAAAACCGAATGAAAAGAGAATGTTAACAACAAATACTTTTTCACACCCAACCCAGTTCTGCGGAATCAGAATCAACGTTGAGTTTAAGCAAGCGAATGACCCAATTGGAGTAAAGTGCCATGCAGATTTAAATTTTTCCCACTTGTGACGAATGTAGCTATCAATTATTTCCACTATCGATGGGAGTTGGGAAATGCAAAGTCGGTCTTGGCCTTTCCACTAACTTGGAGCATGTACATGTAAATTTTGGTGCAAATCCGTCGAAAATTGTGGCCGTGCATTCGTTACACACACACACACACACACACACACACACACACACACACACACACATCCTGCCTTTTATAGATATAGATTATTTAATAAATGATTAAAAATATAGTTTTACATTAAAATTATATATCTTCATGGTTTTATTTTGTCTTGGCCCGCAAGTTTGAAAAGAAATGTCAATCTTAGCTCCTTCCCAAAGATTACCGACCTCGAGTATTTACAACAGCAATATTTGATAACTGAAGAATTGTCAGCATATCGTCTTTTCTGTATCTCTGCTGAGTTCAAGTGTGTTGCGGTCTGAAAACTTTTACGATTTGAGAATTTGTAATAGTCCAGAAGAGATTGGGACGTGTGTGATAAAACTGTAATTTCGAATCGAAATATTGAAGCCAACCGGAAGACAATATAACGAAAATCAGCTCGAATATGAAGGAGATTGCTGGTGTACGACATTCAATTATTTCATTGCTAGTGAAAGCCACCATTTCCGTTTGCCGCGAAAGTTCGATAATTATAAATAATAAAAAGACCATTGTAAATGGGAAAAATGTATTAGGACAGGCAAAAGCGAAAGTCAAATAAAAATAAATACCCAAGACAACAGGAAATTAAGAAAAACAAGATGATAAAGCAAATGATAACTGAGTTCATTAAATATCTGTCTATTTTCCTGAGATGAGGTATTGTAATTATTTATATTATTTACATTCTTCGGACAGTTGTCTTCATATTTATTGCCATATTCACGACGTTTCGGTCGTTGTACGCTACGGCCTTCTTCAGGATCTGTCTCTATTTCTGAGATGAAGTATTGTAATTATTTACATTATTTACATTGTTCGGACAGAGGTATTCATATTCCCATATTCACGACGTTTCGACCGTTGTATGTTCTGGTTTTCCGCAGGATCTGTCTCTGTTTCTGAGATGAAGTATTGTAATTATTTACATTATTTACATTGTTCGGACTTCTCTCCTCATCTTTATTGCCATATTTAAGACATTTCGGCCGTGGAACGCTTCGGCCTTTTTCAGGTGATTGGAATTTCGAACTGAACCGTTTAATTCATCCACCCGGGTAGAGTGTTCTATTTTCACGTGTCATGCCAAATCCGGGTGTCTCAGTTATCTCCGTTTAACTCAGCTCTTCAAGTTTTTGTTCACCACTGAAGAGTTGAGTAAAAAAATAACCGAGGTATTCGGAAGAAACATAGCTCGTGAAACTAGAACAATCTACCCCAATTATTCTTTAGAATAAATGCTGTTCGAACATAGAGGAGGGCTAAGATTTCAACTGATCTTCAAGGCAAGTCGACTCTCTCCACTTTGAAGATTACGTTAAACATAATCTTGCACTTTCTGTGTCAATGTTTATCTAAACGTCTGTTATGGGTTAGATCAGCATTGACACTTAATAGAGGAAAAGCCACCCCGGATTAAAGACTAAAACCATGCGTATTGGGCTGAACAATGCATTAAGGATTCAACATTCAACCTACATTCCTAACCAGAGAAAATGTGTAGGCAAAAAATAAAGCCCTCTTATACTATGCCAGACTTTATTATGCAAGTCAAGCTTTTCACACTAAAATAGCTATTAAGCAACCGTATTTTGGTAAATTGAGTAGATGGAACTCGTCAGCCGGGGTGGGTAGTCCATCTAAAGGAAGGGAAACTCTGAATTTAAACATCCGCTGTATTGCAGCCATACCCAATCATAGGAAATGCTTTGGGAGTAAACCCCGAGGAGAAAACTGGAGTCTAAGACAGTCCGATGGTATGTTCATCTTCGTTTTGGGAACACCTGCAACATCGCCAGTGTCAAGTTTTATTGGAGTTTACCTTTCCCTTTCCTTGCGCCCTGGAGAGGAAACTCCAACGTCACCTCACACGGGAAACAATAGTTGTACTGACGGAATGATTCCGAATGTCCTTCTGTATATGGAACTGGCAACAGGAAAGAGGGAACGAGTGCGACCTCATTTTCGCTTCAAGACGTCTGCAAAAGTGACATGAGTTCGATGGACATGGATAGATCACGATGGAAACGCGATTTACACTGAGGGTGGAGCGAGACGAAACGGAGGTTTGCCGTCGGGGTGAAACGTGATCGAAGGGAAGAAAACAACGTGGCGACATCGGGGGATAGCGTGGTTACATTCATTCGTTGCAGTCGAGACTGTCACTCCCGTGCGGGCCTGTACAGCCATAACAGATGCTGTGCCCACCTTCAGCAGCTGAGGCATAACTCTTTGGGCCCAGATCCATGGGATCTCTCGAGACCAACGGATGCCACATATTGCTTCGAAGATCATAAGTCTGTTTTTAATGTTTGATTTGATTAAGGTATTGTTTTGCGCAGCCCTATGCTGCTTATTAATGTGTTGTCTGGTGACACTCAGGTCCGATAGGTGACAGGTGAGTCACCTTGAGAATGTGGTTGTAGTGTATCCTATGTAAGACGTTTCATGCTTTTAATTGATAGAGAAACATTCTCCGAGTGGGCAAATATATTCATACACAACATTATTCTTGTCTAGAGGGTTGGAAGATTGGGATATATTATTTTTGATGATTACGTTGCTAGTTTTGAATTCTTTGTAGTAAATAATGAATCTGGTGCATTTGTTTTTACCAACTGCTTTAATATATCTATGTATAATTTTTTATATTGGCGTAGTTTGTATTTACATAATGTCGACAAGATTTTTATTGCTGTTAATAATTTTTTCAAAAATGCATTCCTGGTGAATTTTTTCAAAAATGTATTGCTGGTAATAAAACCTAATTTACACGTTTTGGCCCCTATTTAGGGGTTAACTATTTGCCCATATCTGGGACCCTAACAGGTGCTACCGCTCCGGGTCAGAGTGGACGGAGGAACACCAGCAATTAAGAGATGGTTCCACGCTTCTCAAAACCTCCTGACCAGAGGCCTTGCGGTTGGATGTAGTTTATCGTCATACCCAGGACGGGTGGTGCATTTAATTGTGATAATATATATAATAGCGTTATTGTGAATAACATGTTTATGACTATGATTATTATTAAAATTGTTGTCGTTTATATGAAATTTGATTTTCTTGTCAACTATGTAATTAAGGCAAGCATTATCGATAAGTCTTTGTTTTATATTATTTAATTCTTTAAGGAAAATTATTTTGCATGAGGAAATGAGTTTAGATTTTTGGATTCGGTTATTAATGACAGCAGTTTTGTATTTTTCAGGGCATTCACTGTTGTAGTTTAGGAAGCAAGAGTTAGAACAAGTAGATATTTTCTAAGGAGATTTGGTAACATTACCAGCTGTTATAGTGACTTTTTAAGCGTGACTTTAAGGCCGAAAGTATAGTGCATTCAGTGAGTATTGAACTGACTCCTCAGTCGTAATTATTCTAAGAAGTTTGCTAACTATTGCACCGCATCGATCGCTGTAATAGTCAATGAGGATATCTAGAAATGGCATTTATGTATAGAATATTACACACATCGAAAACATGTCAAAATCGATACACAATTGTAGTCGTGTTTCGATGCGTATCAATGCATCTCATCAGGCGATTGTAAATTACAATTGTAGTTATATATATATATATATATATATATATATAAAGAACAAGACAATATGAAAACACTAAGATTAGCCGACACGCTTCCACTGATTGCCGTGTGTATGTATATATATATATATATATGAAGTATTTCTACTAACATTACTTTACAGTTGTCTATATTTGAGTTGTCTATTTTAAACAAGATTTATTTTGTCTACGAGAGAAAACTTAATAAAGAGAATCTGCCTCCCACCACGGCAGCGAATAGCAACGGTCTGTTTCATGCTTGAACACAATCTTCATGACTTGAAGATTGCGTTCAAGTATGAAACAGGCTGTTGACCAATGGTTTTGACCTGTGTCCACAGAAATGAAGAACATAGAATGAATGTACGAAAGGGAGAAAACTGCTGAAGAAAATAAATGAAATAAATAAATAAATAAATAAATAAAGAAAGAAAGAAAGAAAGAAAGAAAGAAAGAAAGAAAGAAATGAAGATGTACATGAAGTAATGAAAAAGAAAATAAAATGTGAGAAAGATTTGAAGTGAAAAAAGTGACAACGAGAAGAAAACTGTAAATGAAAGGAAAGGATAATACAAAAAGAAAGATATCCGTTAGAAAAAAGAAAGAAAAATTAAAAGTAGATGAAAAAAAAAAAAAAAAAAAAAAAAAAGGAAGGAAGAAAGGTCATACTATTAACTAAGGGAAAAATAAATATATAAAAAAAGAAAAGAAAAATTACTTAAAAAAGAGAAAAGAAAGAAAACAGAAAGCAATTGAGAAAAAAAGGAAAAAGATTTTAATGAAGATCTGCGATTAAAAAAAGAAAAGAAAACAAAGAAAAAGAATAGAAATGAAAAAAGAAAAGAAAAAGAAAAGAAAAAAAGAAAAAAATTATTAATGAAGGTCTGCTATTAAGAAAGAGAAAGAATGAAAAAGAGATGAGAAAGAAAAGAGAAAGGAAATTAAAAGCAGAAAGAAATGAAAATAAACTTACGATTGATACCATAATGAAAAAGAGAAAAGAAAGTAAAGAAGTGGAAACAGAAAAGAAAGAGAAAAAGAAAAAGAAAAGAAAAAAAAAGAAGACATATCACACAAAAGAGAAGAAAGAAAATAAGCTATTATCGGTCGTGCACCAGTTCAGCTCCCCCAACTCTCGTTCATTCTTGCTCAACTCCCGAGTGTATTACGGCGAAAGATATAAAACACGATTAACACTGTTCTTGTTCAGCCTTCGGCGTTGTTGGGGCGGCCCGTGGGTGACACAGCCGCCCATATTGAAAGTGTTTATAAATTTGAAAGAGGTAAGCCGAAGAGAAAAAGAAACCAAGTACGAACACACGTACATGAAACGAAACTACAGGTACATATATTAGTTGGACAGGGAGACACAACGAAGGCGGCGCACTAATACCTACCTTGCTACAAATAACCAAGTTTCAATCAAATATTTGATCTCAACCGTTCATTTTTTTATGCTTTATTTCAATATCACCTTTCCTATATCTGCTTACGTTTTTCTTCTTAAATATAACGCTTCGACTTTTAGTGTCCCAACACCGCTACTTTTTTTTTTTTAATTGGTTGTCATCCTCGATTTTTATTCCGCATTCACTGCATGAAAACTGCATTTGTTAGTTTTTCGTAGCAGTCGACATCAACATGGAGCTTCTGCTTCGAGTTCGCATCTACTTAGCATCTTTAGGATAGCAACAAAACTTTATTCTGAAAAGAATTAAAAAAAACAAAACTTAAAAGACTAAACATCAATAATTCTATCATCGTTATTTTTTTTTTAATAAAATTTCAGGAGAAATCATCTAAATTTTGAAGGTGTCATTCCATTAGAGATTTTTCCCCTCATCTAACTTTTTACCATGCGTGCAAGAATGAAACATTTGCTGTTCGTTGGGATTATTTGCATATATTCTGGATTAATCAAGCCTGATAATAATGTAAGTACATTTCGGAAATATTTTAACATATTTTTTATTTTTCTCATGTATTTTAAAATGCTTACATTGTTTTTAAACTGTTAAATCATTTTGAAATCATTTTAAATCATTTAAATTAAATTCATTCAATTTTAAATCATTTTAAAATATTTTACAGTATTCGATTATAGAAAAATAGTTTTGTTAATGTAAACTTTTTAAAAAGATCTTTTGAAAAGATCACGTTGAGAAGAGGTGGGGGTATTTCACAGATCCCTTGACAAATTGAATTCTTTACAATGGAATCTAAGACGCGTCAATCTTCACTTTTTTTCTTCTTTTTTTACGTCTAATCCAAACTGTTTATTTGTGGTTTTATATAAGATATGTTTTGAAAGGTTCCGAAACCTCACCTTCGATAGTAAGGATTGATTAGGAAGTATATAATATTTATTGCACAGATAAGATTTTGATAGTTCCCTTTGAGTTTAATTTTATTATAAAGATTTGTTTTTTGTTTTTTTTGTTTGTTTTTTTTAATTAAAATCATTTCAAGTAGAAGTTCGTCAAAAGCAATTAGTGCGTTGCGAAATTTTTTTTTTTTATTTTTTATTTTTTACTGCTGTATTGTTTACTAAGTATGACACACTGGAGGGGAGACAAACTCGCCGGTTGTGCCTGCATAAAAAAATGGCCATTCAAAATACTAACTTTTATCTGACTTCTAATACCTGTGTTCTTTTTTGTTCCTTTTTATTTGAATGTTAAAATTTAACATGGCAGCAATCTTTGGAATTCACATCAGCTTCAATAGTTTCAATAGATCTGTCATTCGAGAGCCTTTTGATGAACAACTATTATTGTTATTATCACTATTATTATTATTATTATTATGAATAACCATATTTGATGATATAAGACCCTTTTATTTTTTTTAAAATGGCTGCAAAATAGGCACTGGGTTTTTATATTTGAATATACTGTTGATTATCAATATTTGTACCTAGCTAAACTTCATAAACATCATACACTTCCTATATTAAAATGTAAATATTGTTGGGTCGTATATGCTGTCAAATATTGCATTTCTAAACCCCAAAACCGTGTATGGTTGTGACAAAACAAAATAATAGATGTCGAGATTTCATGTAAGTTGTTTTCATGGAACTGCAAGACGGAGAAAGAAAAATAAAACAAATAAAGAAAGACTAAAATTTTTTGACAATGCGATTCAGTCATCGAGGCGTCACATCATTTTTGTGAAGCAAATTTCGACAATAGAATTGGCCACGACTCTTTCCTGGAAAAAGCGATGATAACGAAAACCTTTTACTCTAAAGGAATTTAGGACGATTGATTTTTTTTTTATCTAACACACATACATGTACACGAAACAAACGACACACTGACTTTATGCTGAAGCGAATGTCCAAGCATTTTATTTTGATAATCAATGAATCATTTATTAGTCATTGATGTCATAAGTTTCTTCTTCTACACATTGACGCCTTTTTAGAATATCTTGAATTCCATTGTTCTTTTTCTGGCTTGTATATCTGACGCAGATTAAGCGGCTCATTTTACACATTTTATTTATTTATTTATTTACATATGTAAGCCGTTCTGATCCATTCTGTAGGACTGCATATTAAAATGCTTAAATGTCAAATCTAAAATTGTCAAAAACTAAAAGTTGAAAAGAAAGGTTTACAATTTGAAAGATTTTAATTTCGGCCATGATACTGGAATTTCTTTTCATTCATCCGCATATTAACTTTAATTCTCCAAGCAATTTTTTTAGGAAAAAAAGAAAAAACATTTTCTGATCCAAAAATATTTCACAACGATTTCATGGCTGGCGGAGGTCTTTCCATAAAACGAATATATTTCTGAGAATACCATTTCTAGAATGAAACATTTTTAATAAACTTCTTCTAGGATACAATTAGGACAAAAAATCTTCAGTTTTAATAGTTAAATCGAATTTTCATAAATTTTTAAAATTCGAGTGTATCAGATGTTCAAATTCTCTCTCTCTCTCTCTCTCTCTCTCTATATATATATATATATATATATATATATATATATACATATATATGTATATGTACCCTGAGGGATGCATATTCAGATTCTGCCAAAGAGCGCAAGTTTTTCTTTAATAAGATTTTTCGAACATTCAGGCCGGTAGGCGAAACTAAATAAATATACTGCTTAATAAATAAACGGAACGTCTATTCAAATACGATTATCCACTAAAAATAACGTTTGAAGTGATAAAAATTTGTCGGATTAATAAAAAATCCATTCTTATGGTTATATATATATATATATATATATATATATATATATATATATATATATATATATATATATATATGTAAGCAAATATATGGATATAGATCCGACATTATGAAGAAAAATATACGGAAAAAACAAACAAAAATCCTTATATGCAATTATGCTGTTTTAATGTTAATATAATGTCAACGTCGGACGTTTCGGTCCAATAAACCATCTTCAGGACATATTCATAAAATATAATTAACATTATCAATTCAAAATGACAAAGACCATTTATTTACATTATTACATTATTGTTGTACGCTCCGGCCTTCTTCAGGGGATTGGAATTTCGAACTGAACTCTTTATTTCTACCCACCGGGGTAGATTATTCTGGTTCTACGTGCCATGCCTCTTCTGGATGTCTCATTTATTTCCCTTTAGCTCAACAGTTTTTTGGGTGGTAGCCTGGTATTGAATACACAACTCTCTAGTCACTGGGTCTAACCAACGACTTTATCCACTGAGTACTTTTTCTTATTTTGATATTCTAAAACTTGACACAAGTGCTGAAGAACTAAAAGTAGTTGAAGTAAAAATGAAACTCTTGTCAAATACAAAATTCAGAAAAAGTCCGTTTGTTGTATGTTCCTATAAAAAGATAAAATCATTTAAATATCAGCAACCAGACTTAAATCGATAAGGTGAAAAAAATGTTTATAACCAAAATGAACCTCTTTTTTTTCTATTTAGAAAAAATATTATGCTTTGTTTTACATAATGTTACACTACACGTGTTTCTGGTCTCATGACCGTCTTCAGGTAAAAGCGGAGATTTCCACATATTTTTAAAAATAATTAATTTTTTCTTTTGTTTTTCAATGTTAAATATTCTCGATATGAGACATTTTCTGTGTTTGTAATCCGAATTTCTTTCTTGAAATGGCAATGAAGAGTTCTGCGCGAAGGTTCATAAAACAATTAAGGCTGGTCCAAGCGAAATGATGAATTACTTATCAGCATTTTATCTTTTAATGTTTTACTGACCCCTGTGTGTTCTTGGATCTGTTTCCATTTTTGTGTGTTTCTGTCAGCATGTGTGAATATATGCGTACGTATATTCTCCCTCCATACATATACTGTTTTATTATGAGGAATTAATAAACTCATTTGTACATATACACGCATACACATACATACGCACATACACACTTCTCTTCTTTTTAATATATGTATATATATATACACACACACACAATTAATTACATATATATATATATATATATATATATATATATATATATATATATATATATATATATATATATTTACAATAAATTACTCAGGTTACGTTTGGAATTTGTTCGAACGGAGTAATGCCGAGTAATACAAACAATAAGCAGAGTGAAATAATAATAATAATAATAATAATAATAATAATAATAATAATAATAATAATAATCATAATAAACGAACAAATTTCCCAAACACAAACTTGTCACGTAGCCTATTTGTAGAAATAAAATTTGTATGCGTTTGTCGGAACTAATAAGTCAATTGCTATGTCAGCTTTCTGATTATACGTTTTTAAAATATATTATCTCGAATATGTATAGCCTTGCATAAAGAATCCGTTAATTTATTCCGTGTATTGGTATGTCCTCGTATTTTCAGTCCGCAAGCTTAACTTGTACATTGAAATAAGTCTCTTTTATTCATGATATTTGAACAATAGTAAAAGGATTACATTTGTTATTCTTATGAAAACTTAATATTTAATGCAATCGAATATTCCAGGATCTTGTGGATTGTCAAGGTAAATTGACGGATCCTTCCTAAATTTTTTTTCAGGTTAATTAGTTATTTGTCAATGCTCATCTCTTTTTCGAATAACAAGCAAAAGATTATCCAGGGTGACAAGGTACCAAATGCAGAGTGTAAGCGTTGATCTGATCTTTATTTAAATAAGCATTAAATATGAAATTTTGTCTTAAACTAGCAATAATACCGGGTGAAGTCCTTTCCTTTGTGTCGTTCTGCTTCGCAGTTATTTCTTTTTTGTTTCAGAGATTTGCGTTTAATGCGAAATGGCTTTTCATCAAATTCGCCAAAATGACATCAGTTTGTTAAGTGCAAACATTTTGGTCACCTTTTGCTTCACGTACAGCATAATTTAGATTTATTACAATTTCAAAATATAAACACGAAAATTTCTTACTTACTTTTATGCACTGACTACTTTCATTTACTCCCGAGCTGTGATCTAGATGCTAAGGACGTTACCACTTTCAAGAAAGCAAATGGCTCCATTTAAATAACTAAGTAATTCAATTATAAAATCCATAAGAAAACTTAATGTTTATTTATAAAGATCACAAAAGGCCAAAATGAAAATGGATAGCAAAAAGTTATTTAAAAAAATGTAAGCTAAATTTAAAAAAATTTTTTAAGCTGTTTTTTTAAACTGTTCGGCTGTGATCTTCGCTCTGATACCTTGACTTTATGAATTTAAGTGCAGTACTTGACTGATGACGAGGTCTCAGCAATTCACAGTTAAATTGGTTAAATGTAACCGCAACTTCTATGCTAACAGTTTCTTTAATTACACTTCTTGCCTGTGGAACTCTCTTCCACCTTCACTTTTTCCGGCCAACTTTGATCTTCAAAAATTTCAGTGCAACGTCAATCGTTTTCCACTGTCCTGTTTACTTATCTTTTGTTCTCGCTCTTTGGTAAAGTTTCTGTTTTCTAATTCATCTACACGCAGTAACCACTTGTGCCTGAGTGGCTTTACTGTATTACTTGGGGTGAACTCGATTAAAAAACGAATTTTTTTAAAAAGAAAAACATGCAAATTATTTATCTCCAGTAAACAAGAACTGCTAATTTGGACAAGGTATAAGACGTAAAACCTTAAAGCATAATGACGCTACAGTTTTACGTAATATTTGCGCGCGGACACACACACACACACATGCATTTCTGAACTTAATATATCAGATTAAAGTTAAATGATATGAGAACTTTTGCCTACCATAACCGTTAGTAGAATATGAATTAGGAACGGGATAGCGAAACACCCGAGGAGGACCGTATTTTTCAAGCCTTGATATAGCCTGCGCGGCTGGCTGTCTAACAATCGCCACCTGACAAACAAACACTTTAATCATTACCTCTCTCTACACGTAACAGTAGTAACCGTATTATTAATTAAGCCACTTCTATCCCAAACATATCTATCTATATATATATATATATATATATATATATATATATATATATATATACTGTATGTGTGTATGTCTGGGCTCAGAATATATCCAGAATTATTCAGTCACTCAAAGCACTTCCACATGATGACTCCTCACCATTGAATTGTATGCAATACATTCAAGTTAATCGCTAGCGTATATGTGATCACTGGATCATATTAAACAGACATATCTAAATAAGTCTGGCACAACACTAAATGAACGCTGAATGTGGAGTGTTTTCCACCTACTTCAAGAATCGGCAATTGAAAATCTGGCTTTTACTTTGACTTGATAACAGACCGGGGGACTTTTTTTCATTCCATCCCATCGAAAGGTAACTTTCATAATTTTAAAGTATGCATATCTAAGAAGACAGTGTTAATTTGCATTTTTCTTTTTCTGGCCGACGAGAAACTTAATTCGTGGGTTTATTTTGGGGTAAAGTTTTAGCAGGATTTTACTTTTGGATAATCACCTCCATTCTCATACATTTCTTATTTTTCGTATAGTTAATTTTCTACATACATAGTGAGATGGGTAAATTGCCGCCATTTTATTTTTTTAATTTCGCGCATGCGCATTGTTTGTTGTTGATTTTATCGGATGCACAGTATGGTAAGTTCAGCTGTGCACCGTCTCTGAGAAAAAGAGCACCATGACGCAATTCACTCCGCCAGAAATCTGGAAACAGCATGTTGTACTGCTTGGTATTTGCACCAGAAGCTTAAATACGAGCATTTCAGAGTCTTTGGGTGTCAATCTGAGGACACTGCAGAGGATTCAGAAAGAGTTGGATGAGTCTAATGTTGATTACGAAGGTACGGTAGGTCATAAAACTCACTCAGATCGTTCTGATGAGAAAAGAACTCCTGAATTTGTTGGTGAGGGCCTCAGATTCAACACAGAACCTACATCAAGTGCCTTAAGCGGGTAATGCTGTTCTGGGTTAAGAGGGTGGCCGCTGGAAGATCTGATGTCTGGCAGCAGGACTCTGCACCATGCTACACATGCAGGAGAACCCAGTCATGGCTGTCAAACAATTTCTGAGACCACATTACCCCTTATATCTGGTCACCTAACTCCCTAGACTGAAACCCACTTGATTATTATGTGTGGGGCGCAGTTGAGCGAGAAACCAACAAAACCCCTTGTAACACCAAAGATGAAATGAAGGTATGGGTAATGGAAGCAACTTAAGGAGACCGCCCAGATGAGTTACAGGAGATTCTGAAGCCGCCTGGTGGTCGTGGATGAAGCCAATGGTGATTTTATTGAATAAATGTACCCTTTACTATTTCAAGATGTTTTTGTGTAATTTTGGTAAATGTACCCGTTAGAATGAGATATTTGTGTGACTTCTCATTTTTGCGTCATTTAGACGACAATTTATCTATCGCACCATGTACAATTTTAGGCGGTTCGAGATTGAACAGCTTGTCAGAGTTTTTTAATATTTGCCTGAAGAACCGAGGCTCTCAAGATTTCGATATAAGACAAAAAAAAAAATTATCAATAAAGGATATAGCAATTGAGAGCTTTATTCATAATATATATATATATATATATATATATATATATATATATATATATATATATATATATATATATATATATATATATATATATATATATATATATATATATATATATATATATATATATATATATATATATATATATATATATATATATATATATATATATATATATATATATATATATATATATATATATATATATATATATATATATATATATATATATATATATATATACACACACACACACACACTTCGACGTGGTGTAATGGTTAGCAAGCTGGTCTTGCTAGGACAATTCCAACTAAGTAGTGAGTTCGATCCTCACTGGGTGTCCCATACTTTCGGCCTTGTGCCACACCTAAGCTAGATGCAGAAGTTTTTATAGCTTATCATCAAAGTAATGTTATTGAAATAATTCACATATGAAGCCGTTTTCTTTAAGCTAATTTTTCCAAATGGCTTGGGTAGGGATAATTTTTTATAGGTATATTTCTTTGTCTGGCAAAAGGTCACAATAACGAATAATTTCGTGAAGATCGAACGTGTCTCACTAATGAAATGATTTAAGAGACGAGGTTGCTAAACATTGTGCCTCGGCGATGTAACTATTTAACATTGATATTAATGAATGGTATCTTATAAAATAATTGAAATAAAATTGGAGATTTGCTTTTTCTATAGATTTATTTTCTAAACTAAGTTTTGAAAAAAAGGCCACAATAGTAGAATATGCAGTGAGTATTGAACTTGTTTCACGCGAGATCGATTTCCGATACGAATATGCTCGACCACAGACTACAGTAGTCGCCCAATCGACATACTCTACTAAGAATCATACATTAAATGAAAATAAAAGATTATTTATTAAATAAATGTAGTTTATTTGTAATGATTTCCTTGTAGATCCGTTTAGCAGGATAATATTCCAGAGAGGCTATCTGTGTTGACTTGGACGGTCTTGTTCTATGACAGGTAAGAACGTGTTTCAACCAGTTTTTTTCTAGGCTACCATTAAATTCAATCCCATACGGCTCGATAAGTGTGTGTGGGGGTGGGCAGGCAGAGGACTGTTGAAGACTGTTGCATTAGTCCGTGGAAGAGGTTTGTAGCCTGAGTGTGTATGCAGAGTAGTATAAACTGGACTGCTATTGATATTTACTCAGCTTAAAGACTGTGTTACGCCAGTGTTTTAAATGGAGTGGGACAGTTTACTGAGATGAAAAAAAAATTAGTATTTGAAATGCAAAACCTAAGACTCTAAAATCAAACTCTAGCAGTGGTGGGTCAGGTGCTCTTAACTTAAACACGAAGTCGACAAGATATTTGAAAGATCTGCAAGAGGAATTCTGGTTATTAGAATTGATCGTCCTTGACTGGAAAGAACCCTGAAATATTGGAATTTAGTACATTTTAAATGAATTAAATGTTTTCAACTGGGTCAAATACCGAACATAAATTTGGCTGAATTGCTGGGATGAGGTATTATCAACACTATTTACATTATTCCGACTATTGTTCTTTGTTGCCATATTTATCACAACGTTTCGGCCGTTGTACGCTCCAGCCTTCTTCAGGTGGTTGTAATGTCAAACTGAACCCTTTATTTCGCTCGTTGGGGTAAATTGTACTAGTTCCACGTCTAATGTATGCCAGTTATCTTATGTTAATTCATCTCTTCAAGTTCTCCATTCCCTTAACTATTATCCACTTTATTTGATAATAAATGTAAATGACTGTCTAATTATAATCTTGTGTATCATGTTCTGTCCCCCAACCCTTACTGCTTGGGCACTGATATAATCTCTATGCCTTAGCTATGCTAATTAGACAGTCATTTACATATCACTGCAAGATATCTTCTTCTTCTTTGTTAATATTGCTCAGTA
Organism: Acanthosepion lycidas; assembly: GCA_963932145.1. Taxonomy (NCBI): domain Eukaryota; kingdom Metazoa; phylum Mollusca; class Cephalopoda; order Sepiida; family Sepiidae; genus Acanthosepion; species Acanthosepion lycidas. Next base: position 112,856,943 of record OZ010587.1, on the reverse strand, counting down.
ATTGCTGACCGCGTTTCCACCGAGTCTCTGAAACGACTAGCAATAACTGAACAGAACGAAATAAGAACAAAATGTGATATTCTTAGACACGGATAGCGGGACAAGAACCATTTTTCTGCGTAAAGAGTTCCATTCCAAAATTCCCTGAAGGATACTCTGCAACTTCTGACACCTTAAAAAGCTCAGAGAGCAGAACGACTCAAACGATAAGGATGTTAGTCCGAATGTAAATAATGAATGAATTTATAGCAATATTTGATGTACCACCTAACAATTTGTTTTTCTTAATATTTTCTACTGAAATGGTGGTGAGATTTTATGCCATCGAATGCAGTAAAATCTTAGATTGTTTGTTGTTGTTGTCACAAACACTCTTCGATTGAGAAATCACACAGTCTGAAATAAGAAATAATTACCTTCTGACGAGACGTTTGGTTTCTTTCGCGGACGTCGCTTAATCTACTTTGGTCACGAAAACGTCCATGATCAATCGAAGTGTAATCTTTAACCATTTTATCATATTCTCCTGTCTCCATGATAAGATTACATATTTCAATGATTAGCAGAAGAGGAAAGAGTGTCGCAATTCTGACAAGATTTTCCTCTTAATTCGCCAAACAAGCTTTTCTTAGTTGAAATGCTTACTCTGACGACTATGATAGATGACTTGTTCGATGAGAGATAGTCTCATCTTTATTTCCGGTTTCATATCGCTTATTCAAATGATCGAAGAATTTATCGACCCAGAGTAAAAGTAACAATGAAATGGATTATAAGGAGTAATTAGCGTTTTGCAACCGGCAAATTCAATCTCGTTTCACTTATGTAATCGAACTGCTTCATTCATTTGGATTGATAGATTCATTAAGAAATAAATGTATCTATAGTGTACACTTCGTGGTTTAGGATTAGAGTAAAGAGGAAGACCAGTCTAGCGTGAACGCGTGATTATTTATTACTTTTGTGTACCAAAATGGTTTTCCTCTAAGAATTTCTACTAAAGATTTGTCTGTTTTTCTGAGATGGGAAGTTATTATTATTTACGCTGTTGTCTCTATCTTTGTTGTTTTGCCCTCGGCCTTCATCAAGTGATTTTCGATCCGGTTAAGTTTCAGGGAATTTCGAACTGAACCTTTTATTTAATCTGTAGGGGTAGATTGTTCTCGTTTCTATGTCCAAGTTCAGGGATAATGTCTTCTAGTTCTTATTTAATACTGTTCGGTTCAAAATTCCTTGAAGGTTACTCGAATCTACAATCACCTGATGAAGGCCTGAGGTCCCAACGGCCATGACGTTGTGATAACAAAAGCATTAGGTGCTTGCCGAGCCGGGTAACTTTGAGGGAATTTCTAAGTGAAGTCGTTATTTGATCTATACATATAGATTATCCTCGTTCTCATATGGTATATCTCGTCTAGTTCTTATTTAGTACAGCTCAGTCATTCACCACCCTGAATCTGTACTATTCGGCCGAGAGATTGAACTGAAAATCCCTATATCAACAAATTTATGAAAAAAGCGATGCTAATCTAATTGGATCTGTTTCATCTGCGAAGTCCTCACAGCCTATACAAATATCGCCCTGTATCTGCAACGGTTTCAAAGAGGCCCATCAAAAATGACATAAATTAATATCATCAGATTTGGAGCCATACGTGACTGTCAATAACGGAAGGAGATTTGTTGTGGTTGTAAGGCTTGTTGTCAATAACAACATCTCAATTTTGGAAGGATTGCCTTTTTAGCTGTATCGGAAAATGTCACATGTTTGTTCATTTCTCGTCAACAACCACTGGTTTGACAAGGGTAACTTACTATGAGTGTGGTCGTGTTACTGCGATGGGCAATTATAACGAAAATAGGTTGCGGATTTCAAGTTTTTAACTTTATACTAAAAAGCCTAATCAGGACCCTGTCCCTGTCGCTTGCAGGTAGTTGCTGGTCAGCCTGGAGCAAACTTGCGCTTTAAAGGGAAAGACAGTTCAGGACAATATGTAAGTGCGTTTCTAGAAGAGGTAGATGACGGCACTATCGCTACAATGTTCCATCTGGACCAGTTCAAATCCTTTGATAGTGTTGAATAGATTCTTTGTACCTGTTCTGAAGGTTGTCTGATTCCAAGAAGGCATACGCTTGAATCTATTTTTGTACCGTTCCTTCAGCGCTGTGGCGAAGTTGAAATGCAGGAGAACTAAGCCACTTGGCAGGAACGCATTTCTCGCCCACTCTTTATAGCCTTATGTCTTACCACTTCTTGCACAAGCTAGAGTGGAGACAAGAGACTCAGTATACCGGGAAAGAAGACAGTGTATACATCTATGTATCTGGCTTCCAAGACATAGACTAGGTCAACCCACTAGCTAGTCTATATGAACCAGAGACGGAGTCTAGTATGAATAAAAACAATTCTGTGGCCTTTAGACTCGGACGTTAGAAATAAAGGCATTTTCAGGACAACTTTGAGCTTGACTAACATCCCTCAAAGCATCTGTCATATGGAGAGAAAGGGGAGATCACCACCCTCTGTGGGATCAAGTTGAAATCATAGACAAAGAACTCCCTTAGAAAATTCGTAAACTTAAGGAATCAGCACATATGCTAGGCCACAAAAATCTCCTGAGCCGACCAAGCACAGAAATGAATACAATATGGGAACCAGTAATAAGGAGTGCCAGAGAAAAGCAATAACAACAACAACAAAAATTGCAATATGAGCTCTGGTAAAATATGAAATGATAACAGCAAAAATTGCAATATGAGTACTGGTAAAAATGGTTGCTGAAGACAGGTTTATAATACCCAGAAATTCATAACCGGATGTCCTCAAGGACACATGGCACAGTGGATAAAGGCGTTGGTTAGATCCCGTGACAGGACCCAAAGAGTGTGAGTTCAATACCCGGTTAAGGCAGTGGAGAACTTTCAGAGGGGAATTAGCAGGAGATAACTGATAACTGACATCCATTAGATATGGCACGTGGAACAAGAACATTCTCTCTAGTGAGCGAAAAAAGGGTTCAGTTCAACATTCCAACCACCTGAAAAGTCCGGAGTGTACAATATGGCGACGTGATCATATTTTAAACTGAACACTGATCTTATATAAAAATTTCAGTTATCTGTTTGGATTAGTTGTGCTCTTATGTCCATCGTCTTTTTCATGTTGAATTTTATATGTTCTAATGTTAATTATGTTTCATGAATATGTCCTGATGATGGTCTAAAATAGACCGAAACGTCCGACGTTGACTTTATATTAACATTAATACAGCATAATTACATATTAAGATTTTTGTTTGTTTTTTCTGCATATTTTTCTTCATATATATATATATATATATATATATATATATATATATATATATATATAGTAAAGGTAACAGATCCGTTGGTATATAATCCAAGTGGATCCTAGTAATATAAAATATTAAAACTGATCCACAAAAAGAGCTCAATGTATTTATTATAACAGAGCCAATAAATAGTATTACACAATAAAATCCAAAATTGTCGCATATAGGGGATAGATCTATTTCTATTTCAACTGACAAAAACTTCGTCAGTCTTATTCAACCCCAGTGTATAGACTGAGTTTGTGTCGGAATTAGAAATTTAACTTTGACAGTCGTAGAAAAATTGATACAGAATTCATCCATTTCAATGTTTCAGTCAGACGAAATGCACGAGGCGGTGGTCAGGGGAGGGTGGAAGGTATTAGTCATAAAGGGAAGAGGTTTTATAAAATTAAACCCGGATATCAACCTTATGCCATTAAATGGGGTTATATGAAGAAAGTGTGAATTGCAATTTGTCTATTTTAAAAATGCTATTAGCGTAATTTTCGTACTTAAAACAATCTCATAAGTCATAAATATTTTTGCAGTCGTTTATTTCATATTTATTATGATTTAATATTATTTATTATGTTTCAATATTACAATCTTAAAAATCTGCAATTAAAAATACCAAAATTGTTTATTCCTCTTTAGGCAATTTTACGTCCTGTATACATCATCGTCTCCGACTTTAAAACACGAGCTTCTCGTATCATAATTCATTCGTGTTGGTGAGCAGATAAATACCAAAATTCGCATATATTTTTTTTTATTTTGTATTTAATGTCGTTGTTAGACGCGTATGCTGGGGTCGGGGAGATTGTTCTAAGAAAGTAATTCTCCGAATGGAAGGAGGGACAGGGTTATTCTTTGGAAATGAAGCGTCTCCAAAATCAGAAATGTCGAGAGAGCCGAGCAATTTTTGTCTCTAGTCCCAAGTATGCATTGAATCCCTCTTTAAACTTGACCTTGTGTCATATTCCATCCGAGTAGAGGTCAAAACAACTACTAATAAAAATTTTTATTGTCGATTTCACAATTTTATTCAATATTTGCACGTATGCGCGTGCGCACGCGCGCGCGCGCACACACACACACACACACACACACATCAAGTTTAAACATTTTAAATATTTATTTTCTCTGCTCAAATCCTCTTCTCCAAATCTAATAAAACATAAATATTTTGAAGGGAGAATCCCTTCCTGGTCGGGCCGATAATTTTTCAAGCAGCCCTGCCACCCCGTATATGCATTTGTACAAAAACAGAGTCTTGTATATGTAGATCTTTTACAATCAGGAATTGTCTAGAAAGTTCTGAAAAAATTAAATTGGAAAGGATTTACGAGATTGCAATCAAAATTGACCGGTCTCTCTGGCTCCCCACATTAAAAAAATAAAGAAATAGAAACTTTAAAAATAAAAGAATTTTGTCTAATAAATATAAACTTTCTAATGGAATGCAGCCTGTTTTAAGAATGATAACTTTGTCACGCGGCAAGGATTAAAAACAGATCATATTATCAAACACCAAGACAGCATTAATGTGCAAAGTCTTTTGAAATTGCATTCAAATGTCAATGAAAAATATAACAAATTTAAAAAAAATTTTTGTGACTCTAAAAATAATATCTAACTTATAAATTAGCATCAGTCATAACATCAGAGTCATTTGCCCTTTTCTTGTTTTTTTTATTTTTTATATTTTATTATTCTCCTTTAACCATTTGCGATAATTTAAAACCTCAAATATTTAACTTCAGAAAGATATTTTGAGAACAGTGCTACATTTTCTTTCTGTTACATTTTAAAATGCGTTCTATTCTGTTCCTGTTCCCATATCGGACAAGAGAATTCCCGTAATTTAATCAGTTTTGTTTTAAAAGTATGTGATGCTATCTACGTGGTACCTTTCAATAATCGCATATATTTTGAAAGAGTTTCAATGCTGCTGCTGCTGCTGGTGGTGGTACTAATCGGGTTCTCCATTATTTTCTTTTTACAACGTCACAAACGACAACTGATAGTCATTCACTCTTGGGCTTCTTCAATTTTGCAAGGAGCTACTTCGTTTAACAGCTCGTCATTTTCTCTAAAAACCCACAATAAATTCAAAAGAATCATTATTGGCTGCCAGGGAGGCTTTTCACTACGTCCTTCGCTTAACATTGTGTTAAAGGATGATCTTCAAAAGTTGTATTCGTCATTGTGATATAAAGATACTGTTGAATAGTAATGGTCTATAAAATAATGATCATATAGTTACGTATAGTCTTTAGAGGCATAAATGAAATAAGCTTTGGAGTAAAGGTCGGTGAAAAGGGGAAATAATTGTGATACACATCTCCGGCATGGGCGACCTTTTTCAAGCAGTGGGGCGCATGATGCAGGCAGGCTGGACGACTAAAAAGATTCAAGGTAATTTTTCGTAGTCGGTACCTCAGCTATTGTCACTACAGAAGATAAAATGCGTAAGCATATACCTTAGAAATCGTTTTAATTTTTTTTAGAAAGATTTTTTATGATTAAAAAATTCAAATTTTGGATGAGACCAAAAGATCACTGATGATGTCACTGTGTGTGATTTATTTCTAATTTATTCATTTGAAAATGAAAATATTTCTTTTTTAGAGAAAAATTCTCATGAATGTTTCATGTTTCAAAAGCAAAATATATTTACACGTTTGACCTTCCTTAGTGAAAAATCACCAATGATCTAAAATGATAAATATGTTACTTTACCAAATGTTTACAAAATTCCAGAAGCATTTCACTTAATCATTGTTTATGGATGTGGTTATGTATGAGAGAATGTGTGAGTGAACAAGTGAGAAAAAAAGAAAAGAAAATTTTAAGAAATGTTATTTTGTTTATGAAATTAAGTGTGCCATTAAGAAAGACCAGATGAGCCGCATATGACCGGCCGGTTGCAGGTGACCTATGACCGATCTAAGTTCAATGGGAATAACTAAATGTTTCAATTAAAGATTTCTAAGGTTATTTTTAATCCGACATGATCTCTAATAACCTGAACATTTAATCCACAGTTCACAAGATTTGAAGCAAAGGATTCACTCTTGTCTAAACAGTCATATAAAATATAAGCATCTGCCATTCACCTCCGCTGGCAAATTCGACTCACATGACAAGTGATTTCGATTCCCACTTGTTGCATATCAAGTTGTAACGAAAGATATGCAGGGGTTAATGTATTAGGTCATAAATATAGTAACCATTGTTTCCAGTTACCTTTTCCCAGTCGTCAACGAGTTATTTTTAATGTCACATGTATAAAATTCGTTAGGTTTTGACCTGAAATAAGAGACGAATTCATTCTCTTGAAGTTAATCTAAGTCCATTTAAATGGCTTTGCTAACTTCGAATTAAACGTAATCGTAAGCAGCGATAACCAGTGAATGTGACTGACGAAGAATTTTCCCAGCGGAATTCTTCCAGAACTTTGGTCATTCGTTCAGTATGGAATCATGCATTGTCATATTGAAATATGATTTATCTTCTGTTTACTGAAGATGGACATTTTTTTTCCCGAAATCTGCTTTTAAATGCCTTAACTGCTGGTAGTAGACTGTGATTGACTATCATTTAACAGCTCGCTTAACATTGTGATAAACGCGCTCCATTTCTCCTCCCTCACAATGACCCTTTCTAAAAAGACCCTTGACCTTGATTGCAATGATGGACCATCATCGGCACGTCGTTTGCAGTTCTCTGCTGACGGATGACGTGCAACCCCATTTCTAAACCTTCTCATTTCGCGATGTAGAGTGTCCTATGGCTATTGTTAAAGAGTCAAATGCTTTCGCTAACTGCGCATCGGTATCAAGTTTTCTTAGGTGATTTTTTTATTAGCCCCTACTTTAAACAGGTTCCCTTTTTATGAAACAGGGAAATCGTCTTCAGTGTGTTCTTTACTAGTAAAAAACATGGGATCATTTTGAAAGCTTTTCTTCAAATAATTTTGTCACAGAATCAGAAAGAAAAATATCTTTTATTAATCTAGACATTGGCAAATATCAATGGAAGATAGAATTTCATTATATATTGTTCAAAATATATTATTCAAGAATCGAGCAGACCTTTCATTACAAGCTGATTCCTTCGTGACTGTGAAATGAATTCATTTCAACTTGATAAATATTAATATATATGGGTTCCTACCCTGTAGCCATTAGTATTGGCGACAATTGCTAATTTTTTTAAAGTCCAGTCCTAACCTTTGACCATTTCGTAAGCTTTTAGCTAGACTAAAATAATTAGTACGTATAAGAGTGCATACGAGATTAACAAGCTCGTTTTGTGATCTAATTCGCTAGGCTGCCCGATCTTTATTCGAGATCTCACTATTGTACCCTTGTGCCAAATGTAGCTAAGTGCAGTCGATATTTACAAGTAATTCTGTATATGATTAGAGCTGGAGCTGGTGCGTACTACACCCGAACCACTCGACCGATGGGGGACGTCAAAATTGCAACGGATAAGTCGTGTTTCCAAGCTTAAAAATAAGTTTTGAGCAATCGTAGTCTACCGTATGTCTGGGGATCGATCTATACGGTAGGTATAGGCCTAAATTTGAATTTTGGGCCAAAAAACTTGAGGTCGACTTGTACGGCAGAATTTACGGTAATTCAGCGCTATCATCGATTAGCTTTTAGATTCATTTCAAATTTGAATCGGTTTCAGAAGGTGATTTTAAAACACGCCTTATATAGTTGATAAGATCTCTTGGTAAAAATATCTAATCATTTATAGATTTACGCTTATTGCAACATGACAAGTATACTGAATTAATTAGTTTACTTAAAAAAATTATGAAATTGCTTGACAAGCGGGTATATTATGGCAAAAGCAAACATTCCTGAGCCTAGAATAAGGGTGTCTGTTAGTTTTTTCCTTAGCATTCTTCTGTAGAACCATACCTCTGTTGTCTCGAGTCTATTCTTCATCTTTGAGGAGACCGTCTAACATTCGCTGCCGTAAAGGAGGAGAGATATCACGTAGCAGTTCAATACACTTCTATGTGTTTGTGTGTGTATTTATTATAAATGCATCAGGTGAAAAGTTCAGGTATTCAAATAATTTGAAATATAACCAACGAAACCTTCCTGTCTTGTAATACTCTACCTAGCTTTTGGAATGCGTCTTTAGCCATTCTGAGAGAACTGGAAATGCTAACAGGATTCATCACTGGCGGCCACAATCTTAACAACCTAAGATACGCAGATGACACAGTGCTGATAGCAGACACGGAAAGAAAACTACAAAACCTCATACTGAAGGTAGCGAAGGAGAGCGAGAAGAAGGAACTAGGCATAAACTACAAAAAGACAGAATGCATGGTCATGAGCAAAAAAAAACAAAAAAACAAAAAAACAGAGTCCGAAATGCGATTTACAGGTCGGGAACACTAAAAGCAGGTGCGGAAATTTAAATATCTGGGAAGTGTTCTGATAGAGGTTATCGTATACTGTAGCCTAATTTCATTTAACAGTAGGCCAAAATTTTGGGCCACTGGTAGCCTACCGTGTGTTTGGAGGTTGACCTATACGGTAGGTATAGGCCTAAATCTGAATTTTGAGCTAAAAATCTTGAGGTCGAATTATACGGCACAATTTACGGTATATAAAAATTCATTATTTTTTATCCATAATGTTGAATATGTTAAATTATTCAATTTAAAAAAAAATCGCAAGATGATGCTGAAATTGTTGCCAAACATTGTGTCATTTATTTATTAAGATGGAATGATCTATTTATGACAGGTCTCTAATTTGTACTTAGATACATTGTATTTATTTTCAATTTTTCTACTTGAATTGTTCACTTATATTACATATGACCCATTATTGTACATACTTCTTTTCTTTTTTTTAATGTGGCATGTACTATCAGGACGTGGGCGATCATGGTTCTCCACCTTTCACTATCCCTTGCAGCTCTCAAAAAGTTCCTCCCCTCTGCTTCCTCCCCCACACCACGTTATATCATTCACTTGCCCAAGCCTGCCAGGTATGTCATGCGATGTTTACCCTTGTCTTTCTTCCCCTCTATTCAACCCGTGAGTATCAGATTCTCTAGGCACTCCTTCCTCATTATGTGTCCCAGAAACTTCAACTGCCTTTTCCTGGTATCAAGTATAAGCTCCCTCCTTGTTTGCAACCTCTCTAAGACCCCATCGTTGCTCACACGCTCGGTCCATGATATCCTTAGCATCCTTCAATAGAACCACATCTCTGTCGCCTTCAATCTCTTCTTCATATTGGAGGAAATCGTCCAACATTCGCTGCCGTCAGGTTAGAATAAAATTTGTATTTTATATGAATACTACCTTATGAAAATTGAGACGAAGCAGAGTGAACGGCTTCGTATCATAGATTTGTTTGGGGTATACAAGACTCTTACACCAGTACTGGTCGGTTGAAATCTTCGCAAAAACTAAATTTCGAACAGACTCTTTTTGCAGACGTGAGATTCGCCTTAAAATCGAGTGTCACTCTGTATAAAAAAAGAAAAAATAACTTTGTTCTGGACTTGATGAAACGAATGCCCCTTTAAAACAGCACTTACAATTGTTAAGTGATTAGCAAATGAAAACCAATTATTATATTGTCTTTTCCTACAGGGCACCCATGTCGCACACACAAAAAGAAAGACACGTAATCAGATTTTCTCTGATTTACGAAGGAAAAATGTATGACGACATCTTGTGGCTGAGACTTTCAACAATGGACAATACTCAGAAAATAAATGACACGTGATTATTTTTTACAGCAGTTTTCTTGATACCTTGAGGCAAACGAGAAAGAATTTATGCAAATTTGCATTTTATCTTTGAACATATCTTGATCAGCGTACATTTTCTGAAAAGAGATTTTGATGTTTTAAGCCCCCACCCACTCTTTTTATACTGGATGCGAAAAATCTTTTGATAGACAAAATTACATAGTGTAAGGAAATCATATCCAGTGGTGGTGAAAAGTTCTCGGCCTTATCAAATAGGGAGTGAAAAGATTATTGAGATCTGGGTTGGACTAAAAAAATTTCTGCACCATCTCGGACTTTTTCTGTCCCATACTGATTGTAACATTTTTTGTATGAAATATGTATGCAAATGTATCTATTTTTGGATAATAACTCGAAGAGTAAATAATGACATCATCAAGATGTTGACATTCCACATGACTTCAAATAAAAGGTTAGGAAGGAAACGGCCCATTAATACTGGAAAGAACGATAACAACTACTGGATTTGATAGACCTATCTCCCTGAAAAATTGTTTGAAGAGAAAGATTTTATAAATTTTAACCAAAAGCAGTACAAGCTACTCGATGAATGAATGCCGAATTTTTTCCTTATAAGGAAATGGCTAATATTACAATTACACTATTATGGTACAGAAATTTTGGCACACTTTAAATTTCGTTCCGGCAATAAAACGGCGCGTCAAAAAGACGGCTTTTCCCTTGATACCGCTATTATTTTATCCTCCTTCATTCCTTAGACAATGTTTGCTGTTTTAAAAACATGACTGACAATTAAAATTTTAATAAAACTCAAACTCATGAAAGTGAATTTGCATTTTATTCTTTGTTCTTTGAAAATTGACAACAAAACTATACAACATTATTTATTAAATTATTTATTTACAAGAATCATTTTACATTTACAACATTCTAAAAATACGAACCAAATGCAAATATTTATCAATTTATCATGAAATAAATCTGAAAATAAATGTTCTTTTTCATCAGTTTATAAAAAGTATCAATCGAAGATAAAAATCTAAATAAACAATTATCAATAAGTATCTGTATTTATATATTTTGAAAAATCCATTATCCGGGTATTTCTTTCATGCAACAAGTCATTGATATTGTATATAAAAGTATAAATAAAAAAAAAACTTGTTTTCATAATTACTTATAAACTTGTAAATAATAAATATTGCATTGTAGATGGTTTACATAATTTGATAATTTTTAAAAGAGTTTTGTATAAAAAAATTCTTTTCACATTTCTTTCTTTATAAAATGATAAATAATGAATACTACATTATACTTGGTTCACATATTTTTATAATCTTGTAAATAAACATTGCCGAGGGAGTGAAAGTAGTTAAAATAATAGCTGTGTCAATGGAAAAACCGTCCTTTTGACACGCCATTTTTTTTGCCGGCACCAAAGTTAAATTTTGCTGATTTTTTTCAATTTAAAATTGAGCAAGAAAAATACCAAAATTTTCTTTCAAATAATTTTACGGAGGCACTGTATACACATGCACAGATATTTTAACCTCCTGAAGATGGTTTAAGATGAGATTGAAAGTACTTGGGAAAATTTTGTTATTTTTCTTGATCAATTTTCTACAGCCATCAATAAATTAATTTGTGGACTTGAAAGAATCAAAACTAAAATAAATAGACATAATACGTCTAAATTATTTAACGAAAGCTGCTTGAATACACGCACACACACACACACATATATATATATATATATATTAGCTAATAAATATCCCAAAAAAATACTCCAAGTTAAAATCAAGAAATACTGACATCTCATTTAGAGAGTGGAAAAAGAAAGATGCAAGACACTGACTTTATTTCCCCACCCCACCCTTACATGACCTTAAACTTGCACCTTTCTTTACCCACTCTCTGTCAATATTTCTTGATATTCACTTTTTTCCGTTTATATGTGGTTTGTAGGTCTGAAAGTTGGAAAACTATTTTTATAGACTTCATGAAATAAAGATTATTACCCATGAGATTTTAAGTGTTTGATATTCATTAATTAATAATGTTGCTCTGTCTCGGGCATAGAGCTCTCCTTGGATCTTTATCCTCTTGGAAATTTCATACGGATTACCATATTTTTTATTATTATATCTAGTCGCATTGAGGAGCTGTGATACAGCGAAACAGTACTGTCTGCGAATAACTCTCACACACACACACACACACACACACACACGAACACATAATGTTTTGGGAATGTCTGGTCAAATCCCTATACACAAAGATGTATTCCGAAAGCTGGACAGTTCAAGTGTCGTGTATCAGCAAACGATCATGTAACATCGGCTGAAGAGTCACATATGTGCACATTATCGTGCGATGATCAATGTAGCGATGGCCTTCTTCTGACAAGATAGTTCAGTCATCATCTTACGTTACAAACAATTTCATGAATTCCTTTTTCACCTTTAAGGTTGCTATTTTGTTTCGTGCAAATTAAATCTCTTATTCGTTTTGAAGTAGGCGTGACACGTTTTATATTAAGTTTAAATAAATCCATTCCAATTGTATTCGTTATACAGTTGGATGGTCGTATTAAGAGCCTAGTTTTATCTCGATTCTATATATAATTTTCTTTTTTACTTTTGTGAATTCGGTAATCTTTACGCCGAGCATTAAATACGAAATAAAATAATTAGGATATTGGGGAGTTTAAAAGTTTTTTTCAATCTATTTCTCTTCATTCCATAAATATTGTGGAGTAACAAAGCAACATTTCTCGTACACCCAGCAAGGATCGAACTTACCACATTGGAAACTTGCAATCATATTGCTTATACACTATTTACATTATTCGGACTGTTTTCCTCATCTTTGTCGCCATATTTATTATGTTTCGGCCGTTGTACGCTGCGGCCTTCTTCCAGTGGTTGGAATGTCGAACTGAACCCTTTATTTCGCTCACTGGGATAGATTGTTCTAGTTCCACGTGCCATGTCTAATGGATGTCAGTTATCAGTTATCATTTATCTCCTGTTAATTCCTTTCTCCAAGTTCTCCACTGCCTTAACCAGGTATTGAACTCACACTCTTTGGGTCCTGTAACTGGATCTAAATAACGCCTTTATCTACTGTACGAAATAAAGGGTTCAGTTCGACATTCCAACCACCTGAAGAAGGCCAGAGCGTACAACGGCCGAAACGTTGTAATAAATATGGCGACAAAGATGAGGACAACAGTAATGTAAATAGTGTACATAATACCTCATCTCAGAAATATAGACAGATATTGCTTACATATATATATATATATATATATTAAAATCATTTCATACTAAGCAAGGCGGGAATGTCGTTAGTACTGAATGAGCTAGAGGGGAGTGAAAGTGAGAGAAAAGACTGACTTTAGGGAGGAATGAGGAAAGGACAAAAGATGAACGGGATTCAAGAAGATAAAAGATGCCGATTGACGTTGCATTTAAATTTTTGAAGATTGTAGTTATCTGGGAAGTAAGTAAACGGGAGGGAGTTCCACAGGCGGCAAATGGGAGAAAAGAAACTGTTCGGTTACATTTAAATAATTCAACAGTAAAAGGGTGGGACGTAGATGCCAATCTAGTAGCATGCTTAAATTCATGTAGTCGGGTCACCAGGGAAAAAGGCTCGTCACTGCAGTTTCCATGAAAATATTTGTTGAAAAGACAGAGAGAAGCCACGTCACTTCGTTGAGAAAGTGACTGAAGTCGAAATGCTAAATCAGGATTCATTACTTTATAGATCCTTCTTTCGTGATGAGTAGTAAAAAAAAAAAAAGTAACATCTGCTTAGTCTGGAACAAAGCATAAGGCCATTTTAATGAGAATTAAAACCATTTACAGTAGAATGAACGAAGTTATAAAGTGAACTATTATAGGCGCTCATGATTATCACCATGTTCAGACAACATTTTGGTAAATAAACGATTCCGTTTCAAAATCAAACATTCTCTTCTCTGCAGAATTTCTTTGTCGTCTCACTTAATTACAAAAAATAAATATCAAGTTATGAAGCACTGTATTTGTTTCTCTTCTGATGATCTTCTGTTTTGATATTGTTTACTGTTGTTCAGTTAATATAAGGCTCAAGAGCCCCTGAAGGTAGATGGATACTGAATGATGTTGTTGTAAGGACGTAATGGGAACAGGTAAGTATATATTATGAGGCTATGGAGGATAGATAATTGTAGACCCTAGACCGAAAGAAGTTAAGGTTGTAGTGGTCGGGAAGGCATCCCCCTGAGAGATAATTCCACAAAGTGATAGTCTTGGAGAAGAAACTGTCTGAGGGAAACTTTCATCTCTCAATAAATAGATAAGAAGAGAAGATAAGGATGTGTGTGTGTGTGTGTGTGTGTGTGTGTGTGTCATGTCGGTTCGTAGATGTGAAGGCCTGAACTGGTGGAACTAAGGAATATATCTCGTCTGAACATCTGTCATGGAAATAGGGATAGATTGGCGAATGGCGAGCAATGTTTTGTCTGTGGGGAAGAAATTGCAGGGTGGAAAATAATTCATCACCCGCAAGATTGCGTAACCATTTTTGAACCCTGTCAAGGCTGGACTGGGATGACTAGGCGACACCAGCCCAGACGCGGCAACGATACTCCATTTTTTCGTTTGATCCGACTCTTGTAAACATAGAGCATGGCAGTAAGAGTCAGATACTTTCTAGACTGGTATCAGGCGCCAACCTTTCTACTATCATTTACATTTACAATTTATAATTGGTAAATCAGTCTGGAGGAATAATTTTCAGCGCGTCGGTTTCCCGTTTCCTCCCCAGCTAAAGGGCCCACTTTGAAAATGCTATCATTGTAGGTATGTTAGGTGCAAAAACAAGCCCGTTATCTATAGATTTTTAGATTCTATAGTATACACAGTAAACAAAGACATTTCTGATGCATGGCACTGTGATTTTAAGCCAACCTTTTGTTTAGTAAAGGCGTCTCCCTCAACAGCTGGTTTAAGTCCGGCAACACCTTATGACAGTATTTGCTTTTTGTAACACCCTGCCAAGAAGTCACGTATTTTGTATTTTCTATTGTTGGATGAAAGAAAAATTCAAATTATTTGGAAACCAAGAAGAAAATCATCTTTTGTCCGAAATATGAAGTTACTTTAACAAATAGACGAATGTTTAATAAAACCTCATAAAAGTCTATCTCAATGGGTGATTATCCGGAATAAAAGTGTAGAGGCGAGAGGTAAATTTTAGCCCTAAACCACTGGGTAAGGTTTTTGAGTCTGTCACTCATAAACTCTTTGAAATTAACTTGGTGGGAACATGAAACGCTTGATAGGGACGACATTTAATCCTGAGTTAATCTTAATAAAAACGCAAGGTATTAATTTCAATAACTGGCACAAGGTCATTGTCGTTAGAAGTCTTTGTTAAAGCTATAATGCTTTCAAGATTTTATCATTTTTGGTATGCAAAATTTGACATTTTTAATCTAGTAAGTATAATATATATATATATATATATATATATATATATATATATATATATATATATATATATATATATATATATGAGTGCAAAACTGATTTTAAAAAATATAAAAGAAAAAAAATCCATAACATGTTATTCAAAATATTTAACACAAAATTTAATTCCAAACCAAAATAATTTAAATACCTATTTGCATTAAAAAAATTAAAAAACATCACTTACTTACACTTACACACTTACACACGCACACACACACACACACATATATATATATATATATATATATATATATATATATATATATATATATATATATATATATATATATATATAAGTAGACACTGAGGTCAACAGGGCAACGGCAACAGCCTGTTTCCTGCTTAAACACAATCTCCAGGTTACGTTTTCATGTAAACGCAATCTTCATAACATGGCCTGAAGATTGTGTTTAAGCATGAAACAGACTGTCACCACTGAGTGCTGACCTCAGTGTCTACTTTTATATTTACATACAGTCTATCTCTGATATTGAACACTTTAACCCATAAATATACTATACCTTAAAACTACATATTTTCATCATATATATATATATATATATATATATATATATATATATATATAGAGAGAGAGAGAGAGAGATAGATAGATAGATAGATAGATAGATAGATAGATAGATAGATAGGAGAGAGAGACAGACACAGGCAGACATAGCTCTTTCGGAAAAGTATAACTCCTGATTTCAAAACTGGGATGGGCGGTGACTGGGTAATAAGCTTTCGAGCAATAGTCTAAGTGGATTTGGGACTCATCTACATTACTCCCCTCCCCGGTAAGAATCATGATGCCAAGATGGTGTAATGGATAACGGCTTTGGTATGAGAAGGCAGAGTTCGAATTCCAGCCGAGTTCATTCTATTCACTTAACCGTACATACCATTGGGAATAATATGAACTCTTTTGTTCTCTCCTCCACCAGCAATGGGTTAAATAGTAGGATAGACTAACCCTGGTTGGCAACCAGTTTAGGGCGGCTCTAAATTCCAAACCGTAACAATTGACCATGGTCCCGAGTAATAAAGGTGGGAAGAAACAAAACAAAGCAATATCTATTTATATTATTCGGACTATTGTCCTCATCTTTGTGGACATATTTATTACAAAGTTTCGGCCGTTGTACGCTCCGGCCTTCTTTAGGTGGTTGGAATGTCGAACTGAACCCAAAATTTTGCTCACTGAGGTAGACTGTTCTAGTTCCACGTGACGTATTTAATGGATGTCAGTTATCAGTTATTAGGTAGGTGCAAAAATAATATCGTTTTTTGAGGTTAAAAACTACGTCAAAAAACGACATTATTTTTGCACCAACATAATATTTCCTATTAATTCCCCTCTGAAAGTTCTCCACTGCCCTAACCGGGTATTGAACATTCACTCTTTGGGTCATGTCATTGGATCTAACTAATGCCTTTATCCACTGTGTCATGTGTCATTGAGGACACATGGCACAGTGTATTAAATATGGCGACAAAGATAAGGACAATAGTCCAAATAATGTAAATAGTGGACATAATATCTCATCTCAGAAACATAGATAATAAAGCAGTATCTATCTATATCTATATATCTATATATCTATATATATATATATATATATATATATATATATATATATATATATATATATATATATATATATGAGAAAGAGAGAGAGAGAGAGAGAGAGAGAGTAACTCTATTATATTAGTGAGTCGTAAGTTAATTTCTGGCCACTAACAATCCGTTTCTTCCTGCTATCAATTCACAATATAAAAAGTTCAATACTGAACTTAATGAAACATCAATTTTGCCGTTGAATCATCCGTTTTTATCTATTGTTGACTTTTTTAATTTGTTGTTGCAGAAAATAACTGGAACTAAACAATAGATCTGAAGTGGCATCGATAGGCAGCCATAAGAAAAAAAATTAAACTGTCTCCAATTCAATTTCAAAATCAACCAAGACTATATTTTCATTGTTTCCTCCAAATCCAAAATTTGTTCTAGTCACAATCATTAGTGTAAACTCAACGGCAATCATTGGAATTATCAAAATTATTAATGAAAATCTTGACATATTTGTTTAATTAATCCGACTAATGACATCACTTCTTCCGTCCCAGTTTCTGCCTCGCAACACTAAGGTAAAGACGTGCTTATTTTATTGTATTGTTTGTTAAATTTCCCTCGGGAAGTAATGAACGTAAATACTGATTATATATTAGATGTTCTAGATTGTGTCATAATTGGTTTGGTTCTAAGAAACATTTACTTAACTTTTAAGGCGTTGCCATCAGATTTGTCAAAGTGAGCGACTATCCCAGAATCAATCGAATTTGAATTTCGTTACGACGAGTTAGCTTTTTGTTTTTAAATAAAAAAATATTTATAAATTTAACAAACTTGAGCCACTAATGAGAAAGAAATCAATTCAAAAACGATGTTTGAAAGAATCGATGGATTAAATATTTCGTTAGTTCGAGTTGAATCACGTTACAATAACGTTATCTTTGTTAAAACGAAAAAAAAATTGGAGGGACCTTCTACAGAAAGTATGAATGAATCTTGAAGTACAATTAGATGGCAAGTAAGGTCATGCCAAGTATTTCAGTGATGTTCAAATTCTGGTTATAATTCTGGTTGATTTTCTTCAAATCGTGTATAGACACGTTGAACTTTATGAGGGCGGCTGAGTGAGCGAATCTAATTTTAATAAAGGCGTTGGAGTTTTCTTCTTGTTTTGCAACCGTGTGAAGCACCTGCGTTTTGCTAGATTCTACGATTCGAAAAGAATATACAATGTTTGCTAAGCGGTAACGAAACTGAACTAGTGACTTCAAGGTGAATTGTTTGAGTCTTAAAAGGAACAATAATCTACTTTATATGCATATATATATATATATATATATATATATATATATACACACATAATATACATATATATACATATATGAAGAAATATAGTTTTTAGGTGTGCTATATTTATGGGATAAAGTGCTCAATATCAGAGATAGAGTGTATATTAATATAAAAGTGAACATTGAAATCGACATTCAGAGGTGACAGGCTGTTTCATGGTAGACGCGATCGTCAGGCCACGTGGCCTTACAATTGCGACTGGCATGAAACAGTCTGTCGCCTCTAAGTGTTGAGTTCAACGTTCACTTTTATATATATATATATATATATATATATATATATATATATATATAATTACATGAATCATTCATACAAAAACAAATATAGAGGTTAATGATTTAAATGGCGAGAATACATCTTCGCAAACAATTTCAATAAGGTACACTAACCTTATTGAAATTGTTTGCGAAGTGAATTGCTCTCTCAGCCTTCAAGGAAATTTGCCATCCTGTCTGTAGGAGAATCGGATCAGACCAAAATGCTTCATGAGCGTCGAAGCGGCTTTGTTGGCTTTGTTTCCCACCGTGCAACTCCTTTTACCACACACGAAACATGACTAACTTCTCTCTAATCTATCGTCATTTCCATGGCAAATGTTCAATTTACAAACTTTTACAGATTTAAATTTTCTAATTCAACCAGTGTGCGAAACACACACATGAGAAGACGCTTTATTGACCCATTACAATTTTAGCGTATTTAAGTCTAAGGTCAACCAATTTCTATCCTACAAATCCTCAAACTTCCTTCTTCCTTCATTACTTTAAAACAATCTCACTCAGTAAGTCTCTGCCTTGAGTGGCTTCTGGGCCTTATATTGGGTGAACTAAAGTAAAACAAAAATCAACCCATAGCATCTTGCTTCCACCGCTCGCCAAAATTTTCACGCTGTTTCGCAAAGAGTACCGCTTCCTAAGTGTAGCGGTAAATCTATCCCATTCAGTCCGCGATCGCTGTTTTAACACTCCAAATATTTGGATAGTTTCCCGCGTGTGTACCTGACTTGTAGCGAACAGTAAATACCGCGGATAGGAGACTTTACCTAAAACGTATTCCTTATTCCTAATCTGGCCTATTTATATACTACCGCAAAATGATAGCCTGAAACGTTACGAGGAAAAGCAACTAGAATTAAAATGAAATAAATAATAGGAAAGAAGATTAATAATGTTTGACATTATTTAATAACAACAAAGCAAAATATAAAGAATAAAAACATAATATCATTGGCCTCATGCTTTGGGGTATGGCGTCTTGTGTGTGAGTGGATACATAGAATGTAATCGTTGTAATGGAATGTCTTACACTCTCTATCGCCTACGTGTACTGACTGTATCAGTAGCTATATATAGTGAGCATAGGATATACCTGGGGGGCTCGCTTCGGCAATTAGTTGGAGATTCGTCTACAGCTATGCTGGAGACCAGACGAGGCTAGGCCGAAAGGCAGAGTCTCGTCTGGGGTGGTAGACAGCTACCCAACACTGTATATACGGGGTCTACGGAGAATTTTGCCCGAGCCTACAGGCTCGGTTTTGACCTGCATTAATAAAACGGCCTTGTGCCACATCCTGCCTTGACGGGAGGGTAAAGTAAATATCCTTGCTTCGGCAATTAGTTAGAGATTTGTCTCCAGCTGTGCTAGTCGAACTCTCTGCTTTCGGGTAGAAAGGAACGTAGATGAGGCTATACCGAAGGGCAGAGTCTCATCTGAGGTGGTAGACAGCTACCCGATCCCGTGTATACGGGGTCTATGGGTTTTTTTTGCCAGATCCCACACATTAAATTCGGCCTTGTGCCACATCTGACCGCGTGGAGCGGTTGGTAGATATCCTTGCTTTGGGAATTACTAGCCTGTTACCCGATTCACTGTCTTTCAGTAGTGCATTCTGTTTTACAATAAACCTCTCTTTCTTTCATCTACGCGCGTGTTGCTGTTCCTTCACTCGAGTACCACCTTTGTCTGTTTGTAACCTTCTTTAATGATACAACAGGAATATATCCATGATGAGGCAGAAAAGAAAGTAAAAAGGGTTCGAAAACGAGGCTAAGAGGGAGGCAAGTCGTGATAATATTACGAAAATGACTTTTAAAACAGTGTTGTTCAGATGAAATGAAATTAGTAACTGATAAAAAATTCAAAAGAAAATAAATGATTGGTTGTCTGTTTTTGTTTACCGGCATATCAACACCTCCATGGGTTAATTAATGCCGAAATCTAAATATTTTGTAAACAATTTTATTTTTATTTTGGAAATAATAATGATTTAGTGATACAAGTCTTACTAATTAACCCATAACTAGGGGAAGAAGAAGTGGATTCATACTTTTACTAAGAGTATTTGCGTCCAATTTGCGTCTAAATGAACCTAACAAACCCGACTGAAATTAGAACTCGTCTCTCCGATTAACAATTCTGAGCCATTATCCATTATACTGCCCACTCATCTAAGCTTACAGCACCTGGTATTCCCAAGCAATCACCCGTCTAGGTACTGATCAGGCTCGACGTTGCTTAACTTCGGTGAAGCGCACTTTAAATCTGGTGTGGCCGTAGGCCTGAGAATAAAAGAAGAAATATTTCCGTTAAATATTTTTAGATTGTCAGAATTTTTTTGTGGTGGAAGATAATATTGATTTATTAGTTAACCCATAGTTGGGGGTGGATTAATACCTTTTCTCAAGGGTCTTTGCAAGTAAGTGAATATAACAAACTCGGTGCTCCGATTAACACTAACTGCAAGTTTACCACACCTGTCTTTTCCTTTAAACCTTGTAACAATACAAATCAACAGCAAATGACCAGTACAAAGTTGCTCATGTGGACGTCTTTATTCTAATTGATGTGATAGGTTGTAGAATATTGTTTAGGCGATTAAAGATTTAATCGGAACGACGGGTTCAACTTGATGTTTTAGCAACGTATCTCAAGATATACATGTAACTAGTGAGGTAGAATATCAGCCTTTGATTTTTTATTGCCATAAAATTCAGTCGGTCGGGCGTAAAATGAAATTTAGTTGAAGCTAATGTCTTGTTTGAATCCACTTCTTCCCGTATTATCCCATCGCCAGTTATCTTGACAAAACGACTCGTCACTGGCATGCCACGATAGCTAACGCAAAAAAAGGGACTAAGTATGCTCTTAGGTAAATCATTTTTCTATAACAACCTCTTCTGTTCGGGAAATCGCACCCCCAAAACACTAATGAAATTTAACAGAGTTCAAGTAACGTGCACACAGTTACCCCAACTGATTGGTGATAATTTCTTTATTTTACTGTCCCGCCAATTGCAGAGGTATAAACACCACCATATATGCACTATTTACATTATTCGGACTATTGCCCTGATCTTTGTCGCCATATTTATTACAACGTTTCGGTCGTTGACATCTATTAAACATGGCTTGTGGAACTAGAACAGTCTACCCCAATGAGCGAAATAAAGGGTTCAGTTCGACATTCCAACCACCTGAAGAAGAACGGAGCGTACAACGGCCGAAACGTTGTAATAAATATGGCGAGAAAGATGTGGACAATAGCCCGAATAATGTAAATAGTGTACATAATACTTCATCTCAGAATTATAGACAGATAACACCATATATATATATATATATATATATATATATATATATATATATATATATATATATATATTTACTATATATCTACCTAATTCGTGTCATCGATATGAAGCAACTTGGAACGAGTTGATACGCCCTAAACCAAACCAAACCATTTTATTTTGTTTTATTTTCTACTGATATCTGAGTTCGAGTTTCAAAATCATATCGTCAGGATTTCTCAATGTTAAATTTCAAACCAACTTAGAAGTCGCTAACATCAAATCTAACCATCGATCTTAACTGGGTTGCTAACTACTTGTCCCATACCTAAGTGCTATGCTTAGTAAATAATCCTTCTCGTATTTTCTCACAATATAATCCTGTAACGAACCAAGGTTAAATATCTCACAGCATGTGCCTCCCCCCTCGCGTGGGTAGAGAATAATAAGGAAAAATTTTTGACTAGGGCTTCAGGGATATTTCTTATACGACTCGGTTCGAAACAAGTTTCTCAGTGCACGTATTATAATTTTAATACTAATATTTTGGAGGTGGCGGGATTGACCTCATATGATGATATATATATATATATATATATATATATATATATATATATATATATATATATATAGTTTATGCAAAACTAGGTAATCCGCATGGGTAGACCCAAGGAGGATGATATCCAGAGAGCTCAATGTAAGATTCAGAGCAGATGTTTCATTTCAACCTTTGGAAGTAAAGTCTGATGATCCATAGCCCTGTTAAAGGGGTTGTGGTGAAATAACTTATTACATGGAACCTTAAAGTGGTCTGTTTTTATTCAAACAAATATATATATATGTATATATATATATATATTTATATATATATATATATATATATATATATATATATATATATATATATATTGGAATCGTAATCACAATCCAATTCATCAGGAATTTGTAGGTCTGATGAATTGGACTGTGATTACGATTCCAATATATATATATATATATATATATATATATATATATATATATATATATATATATATACATACATATATATATATATATATATATATATATATATATATATATATATATATATATAAAAGTGAACGTTGAAGTCAACACTCAGAGGCGACAGGGTGTTTCATGCTGTTGAAAATCCAACACTCGCGGCCTGACGATTGCGTCAACCATGAAACAGCTTGTCGCCTCTGAGTGGTGATTTCAATGTTCACTTTTTTATTTATATTTACATACGTTCTATCTCTGATATTGAGCACTTTATATCATAAATATAGCATACCTTAAAACAATATTTCTTCATATATATATATATATATATATATATATATATATATATTCACATATATATTCACACACACATATATATATATATATATATACATATATATATATACATATACATATATACGAAGATATATATATATATATATATATATATATATATATATATATATATATATATATATATATATATGCAATTCACTTCAGGCGCTGTGATCATGTCAATGCAAGATTTCGAATGCTTTTTCCAGGCATGCAGTTCTTGCTAGTGGGATAATCAGTCTAATTTTATCTTTCTCTTCGATCTCATCTCACTTCGTGTTATTGTTTCTTTGGCCCAGATTAAACCTTACTTAATGTAAATCTATTTGTACATTTAGATTCTTTTTCGCCCCTTCTCCATGAATTTCTATAAAAGTAGATTTTTTTTTTACAAGCGGAACAATTCTGACAGCCATCATTAATCATATGAAGGCATTTTGTGACTACCATTTCTGACAATGTAATTCTAGGAATTGCAAAAGTATCGAATAGCGTGTGGAATTCTATTGAACTGTTGTAATCGTTATGACAATTTTATTGCCATTTGTGTGTTATTCTCACGGGAACAATGTTTATATCGATTCAATCTTCAGTACAGTCATTGAAGACATAAATAGCATTGATCGCAATAGGAAAAGAAAGAGGAAAAGAAAGAGACTTGAGTGGAAAAGAGAGAAAAAGGGAAGAGAGGAAAGATAAGAAAAAGAGAAGGAAAGGTACAAAGAAAGAGAACAAAGAAGAGAAGAAAATGGCGCAAGGGATAAAAAGAAAAGAAGAAAAAGGGCATAAATAAGAAAAGAGGAAGAAAAGAACGAAATAAAGATGCAATGGAAAAGTGTGAAGTAAGAGAAGGAGTATATAAGGGAGCATTGGTTCAGTCTCTCTTATCAAATCGATGAACGAAAATCGACTTGAACGAGATCTCTTCTAGAACTTTCTGCAATAATGCAGATATCCGCCAAGTGTCTATCCTTCGACCTACTCTGTTAATTTTCATCACTGACTTTCCTAGTGGTCTCAGTTCGCAACTATGTATCTATGCTGACGATGCAGCTATTTACTCCTGTCTTTATCGTAAGTGTGATTTGTTCGATAAGGTCAAATGTGCAGCTGATCTCAGAAATGACTTCCAATCTACTGTTAATTTCGGTAAGGAATGGCTGGATAATATTAACGCTTCCAAACCCAAACTGCTCCCTATAAAGCACCTGAGAGAACCCTTTCTGCCTTTTTGATGGCTAATGCTAACCCCCACGAGAGTGACTCGTTGCGTTTTCGCAGGCTGACTTTTCTCGGTGACATGAAGACTAAAGATTATATTGAATCAAATGCTAAGTCTGCTGCTAGGAAAATTGGTTCACTGTGTTGACCATGTTCACCCTAGTCTATGAATATAGAATACAGCGCAGTACGTAATCTGTTCAATGAAACGACGTTAAAGATTAACACTCACGACTCAGACAGTCTACTGAATCTGACTATATCGCCAATACCCCCACCAGCTGTTCCGTAATTCTTCAGTCTTCGATATCAAAGGCTGGCAGTGATATTTAGCTACCCCCCCACGAGGGTTACATGTGGCACAAGGCCGGGATTAATGTGGGATCTCCGACCCTGTAGGCTCGGCCAAAAATATTCCCTATTCGAACGCGTATAAACGGGTTCAGGGGTAGTCAACGTTACCGAATGAGACTCTGCCCTTCGGCGGAGCCTCGTCCGGATTATCAAAGGCTGGAAGTGCATATTCGGGAAAAACATGGCCGCCTTTATACACGTCGCATTGAATATTTTGAGCCTTCTGATTGGTTAACCCTTCTATTGGTGAACTATAAAATGAGTCAGCTCATTGTGGCTGGCCCGCTTGTACACCAGGGTACCCCAAAATTCCAACACACTGTATCGTGCTACCCGATCGTTTTATCTAGAATCTATCTTACATATTTATAAGTCTACCATTCGTACATGATGTGAATATGGCTGCCACATATGTCCTGGTGCTTCTGCTATACATTTAGAGATTCTTGATAAAATTCAAAGAAGTATTAGATTGGCGGCTAGGTCTCATCTTATAACAGTTGAAATGGCTAGATGTAACCGTAAGTTCTATGTTAATGATTTCTTCTATCGCACTTCTCGCTCGTGGAACTCTCTTCCGACCTCGTGCTTCCAGTCAACTTTGATCTCTAAAAATTTAAATGCAATGTCAATCGTTATCTTCTGTTTTAATTCTTATTCTTTTATTCTTCCGTCTATAAATAGTATTTTTCTCATACTCTCTAACACTTTGGTCAGTTAATTTTTTTTAGCGGCATCTGAAACTCTGTAGGTTATTTAATGCCGAAATCTAATTATTTTGAATACGATCTTATAATTTCAGCTAAAATAAATTCTATTGTTGGTAATATTACTATAAATATGTATTGTTGGCAATTTTACTATAATTGTGTATTTTTACTACTTTTTTTTATATAAAACTGTATTGCTGGTATTTTTACTATATTTTATATAGGTACCTCCACGAAATCGCTAAAAGATAGAGCATAGTCTGATGAAAAAGACGCCAAACTTTATGAAAACAAACTTTTATCGTCTAAATGCTTATGTTTTTATGAAGAGGATAGACCAAATTTTTTTTAATTATTTTTAAAAAATTTTTCCATCTTTTTAGAATATTCTAAATTTTGATTTAACAACCTTGTTTCTCTTTGTTGCAACAAGGGGTAGTAAATAACATAGATAATTTTTGGCGCGTTTTTTTTTTGTATTACACACATTAATTTGGAAAATCTTGCAAAAATAAAAATAATTGTCAGATGTTAATGAAACTTTCAGAAACTATTCACAGAATATCGAAATTATTATAAATATGTTTGTTTTTTTTTTTATTAAAGTCATGGCAGAAATATTTTTTTTATATATATTTATTAACACCCCCATAACTAATTTTATGAAAAACTCTAGAAATTCGAGCCCATCAACCTTAGGGATTACAATAGTTAAAAGTACAAGGCCTTGAAGAATGCAAATCATGTTTTTTTTTTTTTGAATTGGAGCCAACATACCTGAAAATCAGATCTGAATTGTAACATACAAAACTCAATAAAATAAATATATTATTTAATTTCAAATGCTTTTATTTGTTTATAGTTGTTTTTATGAATATGGACAATATTTTCTGAAAGCAAAAAAATTTTTCAATGAAAATTGAATTTTTAATACACTTATTTGTTATTTCTTTAATTATAATAGATTTTTACATTAAGTTTTTAAAAATATTATAACATTAGTTAAATCACCATCAACCTTTCAAAGTGTCCATATGAGATTGTCATTGTCTAGCGCTTTGAAAATTGTATCGTTTAGACCAATCAGACGATCCACAGTAATTAAAAAATGTAATTTTTCTGCTTATAATCGGGCGGTAATTATAAAGTACGGAAGACCAACCAGAATACAATTTAGTTGCATTATTTGAGTTCAGCATTGTTCTCCCCTGTCAAGGCCTTTACTTTTGCGAAACACGTATGGAGAAGTTAATTTGATTTTTCAATTTCAACTGAGAAGGGTACCATTTTATGAAATTTAACTACTGCTAAACTTTAATTTATATGATCTTATTTTTATATTAATCTCAGTTATGACATTTTTCCATAAATGAAATATCAAAATTAATAATAAAATGAATGGAAATACAAATAACACAGTAAAATGCAATAAATGTACATAAAATTATAGTATTTTATGTACACTTCTGATAAAATTTCATAAGAAAGGTACCTATAAAATGAATTAGATACCTTTTTCTTATGAAATTTAATCTCACTCTTAACAGTCTTATTTTTTTAATTTCTTTATATTTTCCATAAAGCATCGTAAACGTAAAGATAAAAGCTAAGTACAAAAAAAAAACAAAAAAAAAAATGAAAAATTAGAGCGCTGAAAGTTTTCCTTAAAAGTAACGAGGTAAATAATTTGTTCACTTAAATCTAAATAATTTCACTTCCTTCCACCCGTAGAAAGAATTATCCTCCCGTAAGTTATCTAAACATGTCTTTCGTCACCTGTCAAGCGACGCGAAAGGTTATGACCTGCTTTGTTTTATTTTCAAATTACATTTTTTCGGCGCAGAAGCTAAGTTAAGCTTGGTTCAAAATATTTTAAATAAACATTATAATTTCTGATTTTATCAAAATCAGTTTTGAAAAAATGATAATTGATTTTTAAAAGAATATCAAAGTCAGATTTTCATCTTTTTTATCAAATCGAAAAAATGATTGAAAATGATTATCTGTCCTTTTTTTTGACAAAAAAACCCCAATATTTTTAACGAAAATTTCAGACGTGCTAGGAACGATTAAAAATTTAAAAAAATACATAAAAAATACTTTGATCTTTCCTCTTTAATAATAATATGAACATTAGACGATAAAATTTTGTTTTCGTCAAGTTCGGCGTCTTTTTCATCATGCTATGCTCTTTTGTTTACATTTTCGTGGAGGTACCTAATTTTATAGTGTTTTCTTTTGGTTTGGTGGTTCACTATTTGCTCATAACTAGGACCCTAACAGGGGCTACCACCCCGGATCAGGACATAATTTTAGAGGTGATTCCACGCCCTTCATAACCTCCAGCCTCCTGATCAGAGGCCTTGCTGTCTGGTATAGTTTATCGTCATATCCAAGACTGTATAACACTCAACAATCCCTTGTGTTTTAGTAAATTTATTGCCATGGTTGGGTTGAAATGATTCAAATAAAAGTTAAAATGACTAGGAAAAGAAAGAAAGAAGAAAGAAAATAGTGAAGAAAGAGATAAGAAAATCAAAGTGAAAAAAATCTATTTACATTGTTCGCACTGATGTCCTCATCTTCATTGTCATATTCACGACGTTTCGGACGTTGTACGCTCTGGTCTTCTTCAGGGTATGTACTTTGGAATTTCGAACCGAACCCTTTATTTTATCCACCTGGATAGACTGTTCTAGTTCCACGTGCCATACCTTTTCTGTATATCTCAGTTTCAGTTTTTTCCCTTTAGTAACCCTCCAAGTTTTTGCTGTGGCCAGGTATTGAACCTACAACTCTTTGGGTTAAGTCACTGGATTATTTCAACCAACGCTTTTATCCACTGAGCAGTGTGTCCTTCGGGAAGCTCCTAAATAGAGACAAATGTTGAAAAAATCTGTATAAAAGATCGGACAACACAAAAGATAGGTCTATAAAGAAATAACACCAAAAGATTTCTATTAAGGTTTCTTTATAGAGCGATTATTTATTTTTCCTGGTGTTTTATTATCATTTCGCGTTTCTCACGATCTGGAGCATCCTGCGTTTAAGCCCCCAAAAGAAGAAAACAAAAAAACAAAAAACAAAAAACAGAAAAAACAAGCCGCATTTTCTCTTATCGACAAAGATAAACAATCCTTAGTGGAACGAACAAATCATTGCTTTGTCAATTGTGCTTTTTGCTTTGTGGCTGTTCGCGACATACAGTTGTTTTCCGCAACATACAAAAAAGCAGAATTTTATAGAAAACTAGCAGGATAACCCGACTTTGACCGGCTGTTTTCATAACTGGGAATTTTTGTCGTTCAATTGAAGCAGTTTAAGTTTAAAGTCAGCCTACCCGGAAATCCATATTAGTAACAACAATTGGGTACAACTGAGGCACATCCCCAAATGGGAGTGGGGTAACAATTGGAATAGGGGGTGGTCCTGAAAAGAGAACTATAATAATATTATTGTAATAATTTAAACTATTTATTTTTATTAAAGTTTTTATGAAAGATATATATCCAAGAAAAGATAGTAAATAGTAAAACGTTGCTGAGAGTTATAATGGACAGCAAGTAGTGGAGAGCCATTGTTGCTAACAATTTGGACTCAAAACAGGCACTGAAGAATTATCTATGAAACAAAACAAAATCATTAAAATCGGATAAACATCCGATCACACACACACACACACACACACACACACACACACACACATACATGTCTATATTTCTGAGATGAGGTATTATGTACACTATTTACATTATTCAGACTATTGTCCTCATCTTTGTCGCCATATTTATTACAACGTTTCGTCCGTTGTATGCTCCGGCCTTCTTCAGGTGGTTGAAATGTCACACTCTTTGGGTCCTTGAGGACACATAACACAGTGGCTAAAGGCGTTGCTTAGATCCAGTGATAGGACCCAAAGAGTGTTAGTTCAATACCTGGTTAAGGCAGTGGAAAACTTTCAGAGGGGAATTAACATGAAGTAACTGATAACTGACATCGATTAAACATGGCTTGTGGAACTAGAACAGTCTACCCCAGTGAGCGAAATAAAGGGTTAAGTTCAACATTTCAAACACCTGAAGAAGGCCGGAGCGTACAACGACCGAAACGTTGTAATAAATATGGCGAGAAAGATGAGGACAATAGTCCGAATAATGTAAATAGTGTACACACACACAAACATAGACACATTTTGGGAATTATAGATATAAATTTGCTAATACAATATCCAATCTAGATTTCATGTTTATTGCATTCTTTATCTTACATTCTTTTTGCGAAGAGGTTGATTTTCAGCAATTTTATATAAATAATACATGGCCGACGTATAATTCTCTCAAGTGTTTGTGTTTTTTTTAAAACTTTTTTCTTCTGTTTTTGAATATCCGAAACGAGATGTTGGCTCATTGATTTTTTTTCGGGCGACCCATATATATTTAGCCCATCCCAGTCACGTTTGCGTGAATATCGAACAGAACTTATTAAATCAACATACATATGCAATTCTCGTTTCTTTACTGTCTCTGGCCGGGTGTCATTCTTCGTCTTTAAGCTTTTCTTTGCTGATTATCGCTGAACTCTATTTTAAATTCTTTTGCACCCACCACCTTCGGCATGGACTCACATCAGAAGTTTCAGTTGAAAAGAAACATCCGTTAATGCATAGCGTATATTAGGTAAGTAGACCTGATGGAATCTATGAATCTCCAGGTCACACTACAGCCGATGTCAACCCGAGATGATGGCTCGTCTTTGTCACGCACAGTTGGGCCCCATCGGCATGTCCGTTGACTTCAGTCTAAACATCTCTCTATACAACGATTCTCTGTCATCACCATCCTGGATATACTGCTGGTAGTTTAAATCCAGATCTAGATTTAATCTGAAATTCATTTTATTTACAGCAAATATAAAAACATTGGTGTTTTTTTCCGTTGTGAATGTATGAACCCATTGTGTGATAGAAATCATTTAAATTCTTTTTTTTTTAACCCGAGTAGATTGAATGTCATAAATGACGACAGCCTATCTGGTCTTCTTTCTTGTCTTTGTAGACATGTGAAATATCGATTATTATTTACATAAAATATCTAGCCTCTCTGTAAAATCTCCAGTAGTCTAATGTAACTCTTTTAAAGTGTTGGGATATAAAGGTATTATAAAAAAGAGTTTATAGTTTCAAGAAAGCTAACCATTTTTACGACCGGGTAAAGTGGCATAGGAGTCTATGTTCTTCAATTGTTAGGGGAACCTTTAAAAATGTGAAAGAAATCAATTTAGCACTATCAGCAGGCCCGTCACCAAGCGGTAAGGGTACTATTCTCCAGCCGGGAAAAATGACAACTAATTTTAGTGCGCAAATTCTTACACAACATAGTTGATCAATGTAAGTGATTGCTGGACGATCAGCCCATCTTGCGTCATGGTTACGTGTCTAGAAGGGTAGGTCACTCGCAAGTAGTGCCGTGCAAAGCGCATTTTTCATTCACGCATGATTGTAGATTGGTTTGGTTTGGTCTGTTTTACGGCATATCAACCTCAATGAATGCTGACAACTTTTTTTCCTGGTAATATTTTATTTTGTTAAAAATCTATTTCTAGTAATATTTTTCCTCAAAAATGTATAGCTGGTAATATTATTTTAAAAAAATGTATTGCTGGTAATATTTTTTTTACTTCAAAAATTTATTTCTGATAGTAATTTTTTTTACAAAGTTTTTCTGGTATTAAAACCTATTTTTACACTTTCATAATGCTTTTTACCTCAGTTTCGGTGCTAACTATTTGCACATAGCTGGGACCCTAACAGGTGCTACCACCCCGGGTCAGGGTGGACCTGGGAACACCAGCAATTAAGAGGTGGTTCCACGCTTCTCAATCAGTTCCACGCTTCTCCTGATCAGAGGCCTTGCTGTTGGACGTAGTTTATCGTCTTACCCAGGGCCGGTATGATTGTAGAAATATCAGGGATAGGTCCATAGAGCTTTGATTTAGTTCGATGTAAATCATAGTTCTTTGCATCCGAGTGTAGGTTCCATCAAGCTTAAACTCAAGGTTTTTAGTTAATGTCCAAGCAGTGACTCAATACATTAAAACCGCCTCCACAGTGGCACGAAAGAATCTCCGTTTGAGGTTGTCTGGTAGATCAGATTTGTAGATTACATCCATTTTACTCCGTACGGGCTTTTAAGCTAGCTCCATCAGAGAGCTAATTGGGCCTCCGTCTCAAAACTAAAGGGACCTTTGGTCCAGCTTAGAAAACAGCTATGATAATTTTGAAGAAATAATTTTGAATTCCTCAATTCACTCCATGGAATTTCAAGATCTCACTTTAACTCTGATTTGATTATAAGTCCATTCCCAGTCAAAAGACCGATTTGCACTAAAATTCCAATTCAGGCCGAAAATTGAGTTCTTCAAATCCCAAACTCCGCGGACCTTCAATTAAGTTGAGTTCTTCAAATCACAAACTCTTTGGAACTTCAATCGTGATGAGTTCTTCAAATTACAAACTCTGAGAAGTTCCTCAGAGTTTGTAAATTGAATAACTCATCACGATTGAAGTGAGAGGTTTCGTGACGTGAAGGTTTGAAGAACTCATCGCGATGTGTTCTTTAAAACCTCACGTCACGAAACCTCTCACTTCTCCCCATCAATCATCTGAGAGAACCCTTTCTGCCTTCCTGATAGCTGATGCTAATCTCTTTCGGGAGCTTGTAATTTTTAAAAAATAAAATTAATTTCTTCAATTCACAAAGTTTTGAAGATATTTTAAACTGAATTTAAAACAAAGAAATTTAACTTAATAAAGTTACCGTGTTATTTTAAACTCAATATAAATTAAAACCTTTTAAAATGATTAATTTTTTCAGCTATTTTAAAATTTCTACTTTTAACTATTCCCTCCTTACCCGGCCACAAATTCCAATGAAGGACAGATTTTCAATCCCTGGATCATCCTGATTTCAAAACGGTATATGTCTATGTAGAGTAAGTGTGACCTGAGTTAGAGGCTGTTAAACACACGGACAAACAGACAGAATTTGCCGTTTATTTATTTAGAGAGATGTTATGGCACAGAATACCAAGCTTCCTACTTTGATACAGGTCTGTGATGATTGGCGTAATAGACTCATGAATGCCCCAGATAGCTCGATCGAATAAAAATATAATTTTTACTCATGATCTTCCTTACTCAAAGGTTACTCCCCCTGGCGAGGGGGCTCTCCGAATTGTTTTTTTTCCCAGAATCCCAAATGCTTTGAAACGAATAAGAATTAATTTGATGCCGGGGGGTTGCTATTTTCTAATAATAATGAATATTTTCTTGACAAGTTTATTGTTTATATACATCTAAATAAATATTTTTATTTAATCTCCAACTAATGCGACATTACTTTTTAAACAACTAGATATAGAATTTCGATTTTGACAACTGTAATCATTGAAGGAAACTGTCAAGTTTTCCAAAATTGAAATTGCTTTTCTTTCATTCTGCGTTTTCAGTGATTGTTTCTCTTTTTCGTCTTCTCCTATCTTTCCCCTTCCCGTTCTTCCTCCCTTCCCTTCTCTTTCCTCTCTCCTTCTCTCCCCTTCCCTTCTGTCCACTCCCTTCCCCTCCTCTTCTCTTCCCTATCCCTTCCGCTTCCATCCCCTATTACCTTATCTCCTCTCCCCCTCCCCTTATCTTCCCTCCCCTTTACTCCCCTCCCCATCTCTCTCTCCTCCCTCTTCTTTCCCTCCCTTTATCTCCCCTTTACCCTTCTCTATCCTCCACGTTTTCCTCCTCTTCTCTCCCCTCCCCTCCACTGTCCCCTCTCCTCCTCTCTCTCCTTCTCTCTCCTCCCCTTCTCTTTCCCCCACGTTATCTTCCCTCCTCTTTTCTTCCATCCCCTCCTCTCTCCTCCTCGTATCTCCCCCTCCTCTCTTCCCTTCTCTCTCCTCCCCTTCTCCCACCTCCTCTCCCATCCCCCTTCTCTCCCCTCCTTCTCTTCCCTCCACTTCTCTCCCCTCCTTTCTCCCTCTCCCTTCTTTTTCCTTTACTATTTTTGTTCAACACAAAGCGACATGGTGTAACATCCATTCTTTTAATAAGATAAGCAGACCAGCGTTGAAAATCAGCATTCATAGGATTTCACCTGGACTTGATCACCGAACCCTGGCACCAGTTAGACACACGTTACTTGGTCATCATTTCAACTACATTAGCCACAAATTAAAGGCATCTCTGTTTTTTTCTTTTCTTTTCCTCTTTTGTTATTTGTTCATTGTTTTCCGCAAACCTATTAATGTTTTCAAAATGCACACAAAATCTGTTCGTTTATTGTTCAGTCATGAAACATTCAAAGTTATTTTCTAAAAGGTACAACTGAATTAACCTCTGTTTCTCAAAACCTGACCACCAAATACCAATATGAATATTATTACGTACCTGAAATTCAGGTAACAACTTTCTAGTGGAATTCTCATTTAAAAAAATATATATATATATGTGTGTGTCTGTGTGTATAAATATATATATATATATGTATGTATGTATGTGTGTATAAATATATATTATACATATATACATGTATGTGTGTGTATAAATATATATATATATATATATATATATATATATATATATATATATATATATATATATATATAATAATTTTGCGGGTGAGGAGGTTCAAACAATTTACTCTACGATGACAATAGCAACAATTCTCCACTGCATCTCACATTATTAACTACATTCAATTTTTAAAAAAGCTAATGACGGGTTTCTAGGGAAATATTTACCCTATTAATTTGCAGTATATTTCACATGTACAATTTATAGCCAACAGCATATCACTTGTACGATGTGGCAACCATTTTATGAATTTTAATGGATTTTGGAAGTTTCATATTAGCCAGTTTAAAAAAATATTGTGATTAAAATTATAATTTCAGATGATGTGCAATGTTTATATTGACAAAATGTTTACAACAAAAAAATATTTCATCTTTCTTCTTCGTTTAACTTTTGTATAGCCTCATCAATAAGTTTGTAGACTAAAAATGCATTTATTTTACACAATCAGTTTTTGTCCTAATCATCCTTGACAATACTTTTCCCATAAATGACACGAATTAGTAAAATATTATACAGTAAAACTTTCATATCAAAATTCAGTTAACCCTGCCTGGATTAGATGCGGACTTTGAGGAAATCTGTTCAAAAGCAATCCTAAAATAAGGTTGATTCTAAAACCCAGTTCTACTACATTTTGGCTTATATCTCTTTACAACATTTTGGGCTACTTTTAGAATAAACCGGGGAAACTGGTATCTCAATCAGGCGAAAAAACATTTTTGCTTAGATGATAAGAATAAATATCGAATTATAGTGATTATTAGTGTTAGTTTCATTTTTCAGGAACATCAAAGACTGCAACAGTCCTGAGTAAAACGATAAACTACATCCGCGTCCTGGGTAAGACGATAAACTACATCCGCGTCCTGGGTAAGACGATAAACTACGTCCAACAGCAAGGCCTTGGATCAGAAGGTTTTGAGGAGCGTGGAACCACCTCTTAATTGCTGCTGTACCCAGATCCACCCTGACCCGAGTTGTAGCACCTGTCAGGGTCCGAGCTATGGGCAAATAGTTAACTCTCCAAAAGGGGTTAAAACACTATGAAAGTATAAAAGTAGGTTTTAATACCAGCAATACATTTTTGAAGAAAAAATTATTCCCTGCAGTACATTACCATCAGTACATTTTAAAAAAAATAGATTACTAGCAATACTTTTTGGAAGAAAAATATTACCAATAACACATTTTGAAAAAAAATATCAAAAAAAAAAAACATCAATAAAAATCTTGTTGGCATTAAATAACCCATTGAGGTAGATATGCCGTAAAACAAACCAAACCAAAGTCTGCAAAGGTGATGTTTGCTAAAACGAGTAGATTTGAATATGATCTTGTACCAAACTTTCTCTGGAGCTTAATGACGAAGCATATTTCAGTATTAAAATCTGTGACCCGGCCTTCGGTGCCAATCAACTTGACGTCACCAGAGGTGGGATAAATAGACGCCATCGCGAAATTGTCATTTTCTGTCTTCTCGTATTGTCTGCGAACAACGGGGTTCGTGTGAGGTTTTGGCAATTAATCTAAAAAAAGTTCGATTGCGACCGCCTGGACTGAAAGTAAAATAAAAATTAGACGAGATGAAACGGAAGTCAGCAATTGTCTGTCCCCCCACCCGATGAGTCATTTTAATAAAATAAAAAGGATAATATTTTCGTCATTGTATTTTGGTTCCAAAATGAAGTTATTTGTGACTCAATGAATTTGTCAAGCTGCATGTCCTCTGGTCTACGTTGTTCTTTCTATTTGAAAATTCTGCGATAAGGAGTTATCATTATTCACACTATTTACATACGGACTGTTGTCCTCATCTTTGTTGTTTTCATCACAACGTTTCAACTGTTATACCCTCCGACCTTCATCAGAGATATTTCAATCCGGGTAACCCTCAGAAAATTCCTTTATTTAATTTACGTGTGTAGGAAGTTCTCCTTCCAATACTCTGTTGGTTACCCGGGTCAACGTACACTTGATGAAACCGGAAGGTTCAACCGTCGAAACGTTTTGATGGCAACAGTAAAGACGAGGACAGTAGTTCACGTGTAAATTGTGTGAATAATGATAGCTCCTCATCTGTAACTAAGGTCTGTTCAGCATAGTTGCTGTATAAACGAAAGGTGGGCTCTGTGGGTGTTCACATGTTAACTTAAGCCTTGTGAGTGAAATTTGGTAGACGGAACAATTTGGGAGCCGTCAATGGTTGTGCTAGCACGAAGACACAAGTCATCGTGACCGAGGATTTGAGCGTATTGACCTTGTTCACGCTGTTAATCACACCAGATAATTGTTCTCTCCTATAAACTATAACTAAAGTCCGCTCAGCTTAGTAGTTGTAGTATAAACGACAGGTGGGCTCTGTGGGTGTTCAAATGTGTCTGAGCAGTCCTCTTCAACAGGGATTGACTAGACGCCTTAGTAGAGAGGCAGACTCGTCCAGTCATCACAATATAAATACACTCAGATACATACATATCAAGATAGGCAAAAGAATTAAAAAGAAGAAATGAGGAAAATTTCATTACTTTTTACTCTTCTGTAACTGTAACACAGAATTACGTCCTTCTGATGCTTTCACTGTCACAAGACGCATTTAGTGCGCTGTTTACTTTATAGCAACAACAAACTATATTTGTCACACGTAAGTAATAGCTAAAAATACTTTGGGCTCACTTATATCACATCTTCGACGTATATTGTTAGAAACTCAATAAAATAGTAAATAAAATGCCTGCTTCAAATGATATTTAAATTAAAATAATATCGGACAACGCCATTTTTACGCATGTATAAGAGATGTTGGTAGTGAAACGGTAAGCGATCTGGAAAGTGAAATCAGCGCGTTGAGTTCAAATTGATCGCTAACGTCGGGGAATGGTACTAATCCATCTCTTTTCCCACGTAAGGGTTAAATAGCAAGATAGACTGGGCTCTCTCGCCTTGAGGTTGTACCATTTTAACTCAAAACCAGCCCTAAGAAGGATGGGCTCCGTCAGGCTATCTTGTTCTAGACGCACCATTGTTGGTAATACTGCAGTACATATTGTACCTCTGAGATCCGAAACGGGCAAACACATACACGAGAAATATGTTACGAGATATGAATGCCGTATTCATAGAAATTTATACGGTAACACGGATCTAGACTGACATGGTTGCATTTTAAACAAATACAATTGATACTGTTTTAACGTGACCAGCGTTAAAATGAGAATTTTGCTCTTTTAGCCAACAATCTAATACTATAGTTGCGTATCTGTGTAAGCCGTTGTTGAATAAAAATCTACCAGTCAGACAATGAATATAAATAATTGATTTTCTTATTTCACTGTGTCGTTTTCAGAAGTATAGGAGGAAAAATTGAGGTTTGATCTAGTTTTTCTTCGGGTTCAGATGTTAAGTAAAATTTGTTAACATGTGTTGACTTGAAGCATTTGTCTTTAGTAGAAACAATATCTTGTAATATGCAGGGCGACAATAAAATATCTGTATATTTTTGTAAAAATTCCTAAAAAAAAAAACAGAAGAAAAAATCAAGACAATTCTACTGGTTCCATTGGAAAACATAGGTAAACAAATGCAGTTTTATTCAAACATATCAGAACACTTCCATATGAACTCTATTAGTTGCACGCAACATATTTAGACGGCACAGAATTTGTTTTCTCCAAGACACTTTTGTTTCCATAAACTTCTTGTTTTAGGCACAGTGTTTCTTTTCGCCTCGTACTTTGTACTGTAGTGTCCGATTTGGTTTCTATGAACCAAGGTACACATTATTGGTCTCTATGAATCAGGGTAGATAATTGGTCTTTATGAACCAGTGTACATTTTTGGTTTTTATGAATCGGGGTACACATTTGGTTTATATGAACCAATGTTCACATTTTGTCTCTATGAACCAAGGTACACATTTGGTCTCTTTGAATCTGGGTACACAATTGGTCTCTATGAACCAGGGTACACATTGCAGGATACACATTGCTTTCTCTCTCTCTCTCTCTCTCTAGCTCTCATTTTCTTTAAAACTCGGGGATCAGTAATAAGCAATTTTAACGTGTATTTGCGAAGATAATCGAATAGGCATTAAAAAAGATCTATATGTGAATTAAAACTTTAATATTTCTTTAACATGCAAAAAAAAAGTCTATTGATGGATTTTAACATTTGTCCTGATTTTGAAAATCGATGGGAAAATACGCAGCAAGTTTCAAGAGTAATTCTTGTTTTTTAAGAATAAAATCTGGATATTAATTTTTGTATGTCTGTGCTTAATACGGACGTACCTGTAGTATAAGAGCTACTGTTGTGGATTTTACAAGTTAATTAATACCAGGTTGTCGGTTGGAATAAGGATTGCTGTGATTGTAACTTACCAAGTTGGGGTAAATCATGGGTTTCTGGGTGAAGGGATGTAACACTTATTGGAAAATATCAAAGAATTCAAAAATTCTTCTTTGAGAACTATTACCGAACAATCAATCAGATTCCTTAATGACTGGAATCTCTTATGAAGTCTATCAAGGGTTTTAGTGCAGGAGCTTTCCGATATATATATATATATATATATATATATATATATATATATATATATATATATAATCCTACGAACCCAATGTTATTTATAAGACGCATATGCTCTGACATTTTAAAAAAAATCATCGAATCCGTGTCAAGTTTTGTGAGGGAAGGTTTATTCTTCACTCTGCATCCTCTCTTCCACAGACTCTACTGTCATTTCACCTCAAGCAAGGCAATATAGCCCCTAAGACGCAAAGGGTTACTGATTGTGAGAGAATATGAGAAAAAATGAACTTATTTCTTTATTTCCACCAGATCATTTCTTTATATTTAGAAGGCACTATGCCACTTCCACGGACACAAATCATCCTTATTTCCCCGTATTCCAAATAGAAAGAGATCATTCCAAGAACTGACATTTTGTTGGAGGGGGCGGCAGACAAACATGTGAATGCTTCCCTGAATGTATCAAGGTCACATGGCACAGTAGATAAAGGCGTTGGTTAGACCCAGTGACAGGACCCAAAGAGTGTGAGTTCAATACCCGGTTAAGGCAGTGGTCCGGTTAAGGCAGGGGAGAACTTGGAGAGGGAAATTAACAGGAGATAACTGATAAGTGACATCCATTAGACATAACACGTGGAACTAGAACAGTCTACTCCTGTGAGCGAAATAAAGGGTTCAGTTCGACATTCCAACCACCTGAAGAAGGCCGGAGCGTACAATGGCCGAAAAGTTGTTATAAATATGGCAACAAAGATGAGGACAATAGTCCGAATAATGTAAATAATGCTTCCCTGGATGTTACAATCTTAACCTTTTCAATCGTTATCTACCCTCTTTATCCTCATAATTTTCACTTCCTACCACCCCCCCATTTAATAAATATCATACAACATATTTATCACTACAGTAACATTCTTCTTTGAGTGGCTCTCGAGCCATCTATTGGGTGAATTTTAGTATTAAAAAGTTTCTCAAAACAGTTCTGTTCAACTTTGGCTTGAGAACCCAGTGCATAATCTGACCGGAATAATGTCTTGGGGTACATGGAACAGGGTACATGGAACAGGGTATATTGAACAGGGTACTTGGAACAGGGTACATGGAATTCTTGAATAGGTACAGGTAGTCACTAAACAATGTAGCGGTCATCCGTCAGTGACATGCTTAGGCGAACAAGTGGGTCCATCTCATGATATGTGAATATACTCCCCCCCGCACACACACACTCGTGGAACCACCACTGAGCGTGTAAGTTGTCTTTGTGACAACTGGGGTCCATAACCTCATAGGGTCAATGCCATATTCAAACCCTACCATTAGCACACAAGAATTGTATCCGTAACGGTAATCGGACATGCCACACGTCCAATTAGTCCAGATTAGGCAATATTCCTGGTGATGTAGTGTTAATGTCTACATATTGACGAGTCTTCTCTCATACTCCATTAAATCTAAGGAGTACTGGACTCATCTACTGAATATGTTTGGTAACTCCTGTGTTGAATATGGGTGTAATCTGATCAAGTATCACTTGTCAGTGTAAATAATTCTAGCTCGACATCTCTTGTCACGATCGTTAAGGACATGTTATTGGACATTGTGTTGTCTGTGATGGGGTGGTAATGTCTTTCATTATGTAAACCTGGTACACACGTGATCACGTAGATTTCCCAAATGTCATATTCCGTTTAAATTCTGATAATTTACACCTTTTTGCCCAATGCAATCTCAATGGGGTTGCCACTGATTCATCAGTTGTCAAAGTACAATTGATATTGATCTAGGCATTTTCATGAGGTCAGCTTACAGCTGCGCCACCTGTTATTACCTTGACTTTGTCATAGCAGTGTATATGCTTAATAATTTCAGTTTGTCACGGAACCGTAGTTTAGATACTAACGATAGAAACTACTCTTTTGGAATTAGATTGTTAACAAATCGTAATTCCAAATAATAAATAAAACGACTAAAGTTAATCTGACGATAATCATCCATATTTGATAAGGATTGATTTGTTCAAACCGGATGGTAAAGGTTCAAGTATATTTCCCATGTGAATAATCCCAATAATATTCAGGGTGCCGACTATAAAAAAAAAAACAAAAAAAAAAACGGCAAATTTGTTATCACTGTTTTATCTTTCACGAATAATTGACCTTGAATAATTTTTTTAAATATTCATGACCTTGAATTCGACTCTCACGTAATTACTTAACTCTTATTGGTTCTTTTATGATTGATTAATTGCTGTCCGATCTTGTGAGTCATCATTTAAAATTCATTTACAGACAACTTTCGTATGGCTAAACAACTCAGTAAATTTTGAGCGTCAAGTTATCGTAAGAACATCCGACGTAGGGATTAAAGAAATGTACAAAGATTTGTCCAGATTCTTTAGTCACATCCGTAGTCGTCAGCTTTCACCGATTGTCTCATGTCTTTCTAAATTTACTGCTTTTTTTTTTTTTTACTGGGCAGCCTGTATCCGAAATCCACAAAAGCTATAGCGTCGAAGAATCTCGTAGTACCGTAACTTATAAATATTTCTTCAGTTTGGTCAAGTCTGGTATAAGGCTCCAACACTTCGATTCCAGGCAGAAATGACCAGCGTTAGGTAGACAGTCCGGTAATACTTGAGGACACATGGCACAGTGGATAAAGGCGTTAGTTAGATCCAGTGACAAGACCCAAAGAGTGGGGGTTTAATACCCGGTTAAGGCAGTGGAGAACTTTCAGAGGGGAATTAACAGGAGATAACTGATAAATGACATCCATTAAACATGGCACGTGAAACTAGAACAGTCTACCACAGTGAGCGAAATAAAGGGTTCAGTTTGACATTCCAACCAGGCGAAGAAGGCCGGAGGGTACAACGGCCGAAACGTTGTATGGCGACAGAGATGAAGACAATAGTCCGAATAATGTAAATAGTGTATAAAATCGACTTATAAACACGAACCGAGTTTGATGGAGACCAAGTTTGACACAGCTAAATCATGGCAACATTAGTTTCAGAACGAACTCTTGTAGTCTGTTTTATTGATAGTTATCATTTTACAGGCTTATTTCAAAGGCAGACAGGCTGTCTTCTTTTGATACCTTAACGTCCACCAATGTTTTTGCTTCACAGTAGAGGCCTGTGTACTTGTAAAATCTACTTCCGAATCCACCTCTACTACATTCTTCAGAAGAATCTTTGGCCTTAAGTCATTTATTTGCAACAGCCTAGAAAGAAATAAGGCATTTTATTAATGTTATATTAGACACGCCTGAATACGGAGGGGGGGCATTCTTTGAGGGTAATATTTTTTACAGCTCACGAATTTGCTTTCATTTTATTTGCAAACAAGAAATGAAAGTCGGGCAAGAACATATCCCACATTGTTCAGACGCTCAAATCTTTTTTTTGTATCGAATATATTGGCTGATTTAATGACTCTTGTCAAAGTTAATGGCAGTCTAGGACTGTTTATGTCCTTTCTGTACTTTTGCCTGCCAGTACTAAAAAGGAAACGGCATTGGAGTGTGAAACTTGGTCACATTTTCTCAAAATTAAATCTCTTTTTAATTATGAACAAAGATTTTCATGAGATTGATCTAAAATTCTCGCTGTGCGATGGAATTTATAAAATTCCACGGCTATTTCCGAACCAACGCAAACAGGCCCAATTACTTGGATGATTAGGGATGCGTACAATCTTTCGACTTACATTTATTTTTCTACAATAAAGAGGACATGAGTCCTGATCCGTTTAATCTTAGACTATACTTTGTGTCTATATAAACACAGAAATGAATAAATGGATCTAAAACATTTAACTAAATTGTATCACATCCCAGGCGAATAGGGTACCTTGACGTGGTGTAATGGTTAGGAAGATTACTACAGTAGTGAGTTCGAAAGTTTATATGGATGTTTTTTCGAACATAATCTTTTACGCCAGTGCGCTGAATTGAGGTCATATAGCGTGAATAATAAAAAGATTTCAAGTTTATCCACTCAAGTGCATAGAATCGGACTTTTACAAAATGATCAAATTTTATTAAACGAATAAACTGTCCTGATTTAAATATTTACCCTTGTGATATACCTTGCAGATTGACTACAGTACTTTGATTTGCTTACTGGTAAGGCTTGCTATTGTATTCCTGCAGCGTTACAATTTTCGTACGCTTCCTTGGAGTAACGTCCATCGAAACTGATAGCCGTAGGACAACTAATCGACAGTTCAGACAATAGTGTCCGGACGTGATAAAAATCTGATTCAATCGCGGATGATGCAATATTTTTCAAGGCCAAAAAAATTTCATCACATACTCCAAAAATAGATTCATATTACTCCACACCACTGCAAATGACCTAATCTGAGGAAGAAATAGAAATCAATTACACCCTGTCACTCCAATGGGTCTAAAACTGACTGTATGGTGAAAGAAAGGAAACTAAAGCAGTTGTTTCAATTAATTTGCACAATGGTGTATTTTTCGACACAAACAAAATCACCTAAACGTTAGAGGAGCAATGTTCTAGAAAATGTTTTGAATTCTAGAAAGCAACCAAAATGGGCGAAAAAATAACGCGAAAATAATGTAAATAAACAGCAGATGAATAATTAATACGATAATCTTGACAAATCCTGACTTTTATTGAATCATTCCGTGTGTGCAAGAAATTAACAAGCAGAGAATTCTTTTGTACTCGGACCTCAATATACGATTTCTCATAGTTTACGTAAATTTTTAAGCAATTTTCTAAAATGTCATCTTTTGGTTTTCCATCAAGTGACTGACCAGTTATGTTTTCGAAGATACTTTTTCTCAGCCAGGGTGGATAGAGTAAGTAGATTGTAATTTTAGAAGTATTCAATGTTTCCTCCTCCTACGCAACCGTCCCTTTCGCTACCTGTTCGGCAGTTTTAAGTTTCTTGTTTCGTTTTAGAAATGTGTTTTTTGTCTTGTCTCATATCTTTATGTATTTGTAAAATGTAATTTCATTGTTTTGGAAACTTTTGCCTTTTTGTATAGATTATACTACTCGTCT
The DNA here is from genome assembly GCA_963932145.1 of Acanthosepion lycidas. NCBI lineage: Eukaryota > Metazoa > Mollusca > Cephalopoda > Sepiida > Sepiidae > Acanthosepion > Acanthosepion lycidas. The sequence continues at coordinate 112,813,021 of OZ010587.1, read as the reverse complement.
ATCTTTATGCTCTTTTTTTTATCCTTTTCTTTATTTCCTTCATTAGAGTTGGGTCTTCATTTTATTTTTCTACTTTTCGGTTAGTCTCAATATTCATAGGATATTGCTTAAGTTGTCTTAATGATTTCACTTTTCTTTAATTTGGAATCTAATTTCCCAAGCAGGTTTGCTATTCTTTTTACATGTGTTTTACTCTTTTAGATTTTATTCTATCACTATTCTTGAAACAGTATTAAATATGGTATTCATCTCTGCGATATTCTTCGTTATTGTTCGTTCGTGTTGTTGAAATATGTTGTTTTCTTATAAAATTCATTTTTATAAACTGTTTGCGTTTAAGGGTTAGATTTTGTTCCTTTATTTTTGGGTCGTGTGAATATTTGCTCTCTTCATTATCCTTGTATTTGTTGCGGTCGTTTCCATCCATTTTTTATAGAAATGTCCACACAAGACAAGGACCAAGAGCCACTCAGTGTAGAGAGTTACTGTGTGGTGTATGAGCGTAAGAAAATGCAAGAAGTGAAATCCATGAGGTTATGGAGGAAATATAATGTTTAATCCTAGACTTGAAGAGGTCAAGATTGCAGTTATTGGGAAAACATCCTGCCTGTAGTCTGTTCCACAAAGCGGAAGTTCTTCGGAAGAATGTGCCCGAGAGGAACTTACTCCTGACTAATTAAATACGAATGGGATGAGTCTGATTCATCTTTTTATGCGTCACATGGTGGGTCCCATCTGCAATTGGTGAAACCAAGGAATATTGCTCGTTAGAACGCGTGCCATAGAAATAACGACAGCTTAAAGAGAGGTATGCGACGTTTCGTCAGTGGGGAAAGAGGTTGTAGGGTGGGAAATATTACATTATTAATATTGAATCTTGAATGTAAATTTAATAATGTTTTTTTCCGCATTCTTTTTATCTCATAATATCTGTACATTTTAACGTTTCATTCGTTAACTCATTCACTATTGCATAGATTTCTTCCATTCCTCGTTGAACTATAAAATTAAAAATACGAAAATTTCCGTCAACCGTTATTAACAAATTCTTCGACTTTCCTTCGCTTTTTATTTTCTTCTGTATTACCCACAATTCTCGATTAGATATTACACTTACTTTTAAGGTTTCTTTGCGCCGATCGGAGAAAATTCTAACTTGATCTTTCTCGTTGTACTTTCCTTTCCGAATTGCTAATATCCATTTCTTGTAACTCGAGCCTTAAAGTAGCAAACTGTCCAATATCCGTTTCGTTGAATTTCATTCTTTTTTTCAGCCCAACGGTCAGTTGCTAACTACTGTCCTTCTGTAAATCTATCAACATAGTACAAGCAGCATGGGTGACCAAAACCTGCAGCCACAGAAGGACGACTGGTTTATTTTGTGTGGGTTATCAAGGAAATTATTGTCGGTCACAACGCACAAAACTTGTGTTTGTGCTCCATCATGCATATTAATTGTATTTGTTGCACCAAACTCAGTCAAGCTGAAGTATAGATAGATAACTTAAACCTAAGAACAATCAATCTATCGACTCTTATCACGCAATCTGTACTTCAGCTTTATTGCTGTTTATCACGTAAAATAATTTATATAAGTGACATCAGTTACAGTATGCGTTGTATGAAGCTTAATCTGCAGAAATGTGCTTTGTATACGCACAGATACACGATTTTAATGCTTTGCTGTTTAAATTCTCGTTTATTATTATGTGCCAACTCCGACAAGAGATTTTCTTTGGGTCTAACGCTACACACAACATGTAGAGAGGCTGATTGTCCGACAGTCCAAACTAAAAAGTGGGTTGATTTGTTACAAAGAAAACTATACTAACTAAATCCAGAGTCTTTTTTTTACTCCTGTTGGCGGAACCTCTCTCTGCTTGACCATATCTTCAGGGGAGTAGCCATACTCACCATGCTTGGCCAATTACAGTATGGTGAGGTTGTTTAAACCATTGTTAGGGTAGATGGCCGTTGACTCTGAGGAATTCATGCACCCTTTAACAGATCTGTTTTTTTTTTGTGCTGCTGGAATTCCACTTACCCACACCCCCTCACCGAATTTGGTGGTCTTGTGGGAAAACATGTTTAGTAGCCAATCACTCAGGTTTTGAATTCAGAGTTGCCATTCTCGTAGACGGGTTGCCACCCAAAGCTATAGAACCCATTTTTTCATAGCCATAGATGGAGGGAGAAGAGATAGATTCATGAATGTAACATGCTCTATTGAAATTCAAATTCATCTCTCTAATTCCGAAATCTCGACCGCTATCCATTACACCACCTAACTGTAATTAGTAGTTAATATGTCTGGAGTAATCTCCCTTTGACATTTAAAACCAGCCAAGTTATTATTAAATATTACTCTGAAATCAATGGCCCAGTTGAACTTAAGTTTCTTCTAATTTTACTCTTTCTTCACAACAGCAAAATCCATTGACAGATTTTCATCTTAACCCGATCTGGTTACCTTTTTAATTTTTGAGTTTACTTCACTTATCCTGTTATTCTTTGATTCATTTTTTGATCGTCATTTTTGTTGTTAATGGATGTTTTGTATATGTTTTTTGTTGTTGCAGTAAGAATCTTTAATCGAGATTAATACTTCGGGTGGATTCTTTGCCAACTTTCTGTCTGGATTTCTGAGAAAAGAAGCCAGCGCTATTTACATTACTTAGTCGCACTAAAATCCTCATCTTTGTTATAATTAAAACGATTCGGTCGTTGTACTCTCCAGCCTTCTCCAGATGTTTATCGAGCGAGGTAACTTTCAGAGAATTTCGAACTGGACCCTTTTAATCTACGCGAAAATAGCCCAGCGCCTGTTCGTGAATTTGGTGTCCTAGTAATTGTGAGTTCAATCCCTGGCCGGGTAGCACTGGTTTAGACCCGGGAGATCAATAACTGAATAGTATTACATAAGAACAAGACGAAATATCTTTAAATATGGACACCGGGACGAGAGCAATTTATCCCGGTAGACTGAAGGAATGGTTCACTTTGAAATTCCCAGAAGGTTTTCCAAATCGACAGACACTTAAATAAAGCCGGGGGGGGCAGCTGCAACGTTATGATAATAACAATAAAGATGAGGACATTAGACCTTGAAGACTTTCAGAGATTTGATTCATATAGAAAAATACGTTTGAACTCTCCAAAGTATTAGGAAACAAGAAAGTGTCGTTGCAAACAAATAAGAGGGCTGATCTGTTATGTCATATCAATCCTGTCTGTCATTAAATTCTGGCCATTTTCTTCACAGATGAGGGGGCGACTTGAAGCATCACATTGTTCTACGGAATAGTGCTGAGAATAACATAAACAGAGCATTTGAGCAATGAAGAAATTTTAAGGAAAATGGAAACAAAAAAGAACAGTTCTGCTTAGAATCAGAAAGAGGCAAATGAAATATCTAGGACACATGAGAAAAGAAAGGTTAGAAAATTCGACACTCCCAGGACGTAAAAAAGGCGAGAGGGGGCAAAGGAAAACAGAGAATAACCTACCTAATTCATTCATTTTATTCAGTTATCCGCATTTCGCGCCACCGCTGTGGTCACCACTCCCCTTCATTTCACAATTGTGGGTCATTGTGACATTCAATGTAGAATAAAATGACTTGCCGGTTATTTTTCACTGGGGAGGCTCAGGTTCCTCTTCTCAGAGGTGGATTTATTCTGAAGTTACCTTTTGCTAGTCTTTGCCTAAAAAGGAATGTCCTATAAGGTAGCAGATGGTTTGAATTCAGTGGTTCCTTCTTCTAGATTGGTTGCCACACAAGGCAATGACCCAGGCTGTCCTACAAATTACCTAATGAGCTTGTGTAAATGGATGGCAGAACAGGAAATGGGAGGAGGGATGACAAAAAAGAAAAGGTCGTTAACAGCTCCAAAGGATAGGAAGTTGTGGAGAGTCATGATCATCTACATCATGAAGAGATATGGCACCTAGAAGAAGACTCTTTCAATCGAATGAAAAATAATCTTATAAAAATGTTCATTCATTGAAAACCGAAAATGTATGAACTTGGATCGTTATGGGAGGATGAGAACTAAATGACATATTTTCTTTGGTTGGTTTCCTTTCATAGAGCTCTGATTATGTCAGCAACCAAGTAGAAACGAATTAGTCTTCAGGTAAACTTCCCTTTCATTCTCTCTCTCTCTCTCTCTCAATCGCCGTCCTTTGATTTCTGTCGACTCTGATATTTTTTTCTTTATAATTAATAAAATGAAGGCGTCTAAAATAGCCTTCGTGTTTCTAATTTGTTGGGATAAAATCCAGAATTTCTATTACTATATTCTTAATCTAAGCTAGTTTTTCCACAGACGGAAGATTGGCGCTACATCATCTCCCTCTACTGCATTTGGTTTCTTTGACATATTAAACTTAGTAAAACATATATACAAGCATCGGTTGTAAAATGCAACATTTTTTGCAACCAAATACTTCTAAATACTAGTTGAAAAACTGTGATAAGTTCATATAATGCCCACAGTGGTTGTTTAGTAAGACTGTAAGTAAAAGACTGGAACAAAGATTTGAGTGAAGAATGGTTTAATCACATGAAAACAATAGTTGTGCGACAAGTGCTACGACTGAAAAGCGCTACGACTGAGAAGCACTACGACTGAGGAGCGCTACGACTGAAAAGCACTACGACTGAAAAGCGCTACGACTGAAATACGCTACGACTGAAAAGCACTGCGACTGAAAATCAATACGACTGAGAAGCGCTACGACTGAGGAGCGCTACGACTGAAAAGAGCTACGACTGAAAAGCGCTACGACTGAGGAGCGCTACGACGGAAAAGCGCTACCACTGAGGAGCGCTATGACTGAAAAGCGATACGACTGAGGAGCTCTATGGCTGAAAAGCGCTACGACTGAGGAGCGCTACGACTGAGAAGCGCTACGACTGAAAAGAGATACGACTGAGGAGGGCTACAACTGAAAAGCGCTACGACTGAAAAGCGCTACGACTGAAAGTTTTACGACTGAAAAGCGCTGCGACTGAGAAGCGCTACGACTGTGGAGCGCTACGATTGAGGAGCTCTACGACTAAAAAGCACTATGACTGAAAAAAGCTACGACTGAGGAGTGCTACGACTGAAAAGCGCTACGACTGAGAAGCGCTACGACTGAGAAGCGCTACGACTGAAAAGCGTTACGACTGTGGAGCGCTACGACTGTGGAGCGCTACGATTGAAGAGCTCTACGACTGAAAAGCACTATGACTGAAAAGAGCTACGACTAAGGAGCGCTACGACTGAAAAGCCCTACGACTGCGAAGCACTACGACTGAGAAGCACTACGACTGAGGAGCGCTACGACTGAGGAGTGCTACGACTGAAAAGCGTTACGACTGAGAAGCACTACGCCTGAAAAGCGCTACGACTGATGAGCACTACGACTGAGTAGCGTTACGACTGAAAAGCTCTACGACTTTGCGACCCACTTTTTGCCACTGTTCCATGAGTAGACGTTCGATTTATAGCGGTGCACGAGTCCATGTTTCAATAATAAGGATAGAGGGGTTAGTCACTCAGCACTACAAAATCACTTATGAAAAATTAATTTTTTTGATCGTTTGTCCTTCCCTAGTTGATAATGAGTGCCAGCATGTAGGTAAAAGATCGATAAGTAAAAGTTTGGTTATCTACTGTCCTTTAGCTCTACCACTTAGCGTTATATCTATGCGTTTGCGCGGCTGCGTGTCCGCCATTGAGGGAGAGGGGCAAATGAATGGGGATCAGGCGTAATGGTAGAAGATTTACGAAAAACAAACAAACAAACAAAAGCAAATACCAGATGTGACACGTGTTCGGATAAAATCCTTATTGGCCTACGGATTAGCCGAACTCTTAGCTTAGTTGAAAGAGGCTAGCAGTTGAGTTTATTTGACCAAGATGAAAGTCAACTGGCATGTTGATTTAAGACATGTGTCGTCACGAATTTTTCCTTGTTTTTTACTTTCTTAAAGGTAAACTTCAGCCCCACCCCGTTTGTCGGATGTCTTTTCTGAATAAGTTTTAAAGTTGATTAAAAAGTAGGTTGTTTGGATCGATGAAATATGTGCCAGAGATCTAAGTAAAAAAACAAAATATATAATTCAGCATTTTCTCTTTCATTCACTGTGACATTTCTCTTCATGACGAGGTTTATTATGGCTCACCGCAGCTTCCTTTTATTTCGTTGTTTTCGATAATAGCTTCTCTGTTACACCTCCTCTGTCAGTGTAGTACTTGGTTCTCCATCCATTTGTCAAGTACGTTATACGCTGATTGCCTTTGTTTCTCTTGGCTTCCATGCGTTTTGTGAGTGTTTAATTCTCCATGCCTATTTTACTTAATATGTGTTTGACTGTTATCAGCGGTTTCTTTTTAACTCTTATCCTCTTTAAAACTTCTTTATGTATCACATGCTCTGTCTATTGTGCTCTTGGTAAAAAAAGAAATCTCATTTAATCAAAGTCTTTTCATTTTAGACGAAATTCTCCATTTGGAAAGAGTCTTTGATTGTAGCAGATTTATTAAAAAATGCATAAATAAAAAGCTGTTCACGTCAACCGTAATGCGTACTGCAATCATTCGATTTCATACCGGGGGAGGAAGCATTGGAACGTTTTCATCCTGACTAGCCTAGAAAACCAGTATTGAAAAAGAGCTGTCTATATTTCTGAGATGAGGTATTATGTACACTATTTACATTATTCGGACTATTGTCCTCATCTTTGTTGCCATATTTATTACAACGTTTCGGCCGTTGTACGCTCGAGCCTTTTTCAGACGGTTGGAATGTCGAACTGAACCCTTTATTTAGCTCACTGGGGCAGACTGTTCTAGTTCCTCGTGCCATATTTAATGGATGTCAGTTATCAGTTATCTCCTGTTAATTACCCTCTCCAAGTTCTCCACTGCCTCAAGGACACATCGCACAGTGGATAAAGGCGTTGGTTAGATCTAGTGACAGGACCCAAAGAGTGTGAGTTCAATACCCGGCTAAGGCAGTGGAGAACTTTCAGAGGGTAATTAACAGGAGATAAATGATAACTGACATCCATTAAACATGGCACGTGGAACTAGAACAGTCTACCCCAGTGAGCGAAATAAAGGCTTCTGTTCGACATTCCAACCACATATGTTACTATGTGAGAAAACGACATTATTTTAGCACCAGCCTAATACAAAAATACTCTTAAAAAAGGCCATAAAATAATAACATTTATCTTTAGAACTTCCAGATACTTATAGTTTAAAAATGAGAAACAGCAAGATATGGAAACAATAAAACTAGTATTTTTTATTACTTGGTTGTTATGTCGTGTTGTAAGCACGAGAGAAAGTAATACTGAGTAAAATTGTGAATTTGGATTAAACGTAAATAATTGCAAGTCGACAGTTAAAGAATAAGCAAAGTGTATACAGTCTTTCTCTTATATATTTCATATAGATAGAGTGTCCAGATAATTTAGTTGGAAAAATATAAGTGTCTGGGAGTTCTAGAAGATAAATGTAACTATTATGGTCTTAAAAAGGAAAACGACATTAAATTTTCATTGACGCACATGTTAACGATCTGCCTGTAGGAACTGCTTGTCTGACAATGAGAATGTCACGTGTTCGTGTGTGTAGAATTCTCATTGGTTTAGAGTGAATTACTAATAATTTTAATTGTTATATTTATTTTATTATAATTATTTTTTATACTATAATTAATTTTTATTTGTTTACTTTTTATGAACATGATACAGTGACAGTATAATTGTCTTTTATTTTTGTATTTCTTTATGAACACGACATTCACCTTCGCGTTTTGTCCGTTCACTAATTGTGTCCCGTGAATATTTTTTCTTTGAAATTTTATAGAATGAAAACTTATTTTAAAAATATTCTTTATTAAATAAGTACGTCAAATAATTATTAGAATTCAATTGAGGTGATTTTCTTAATTTCCTAATGCAAATTTTGGTCTTTGTTGGTTTTCGAAGAACCAATTTTTCATATCATTTTTCACAAATATCTACAATTCTGTATAGTGTGTGCATTTAATTCTTATAAGAATTCCCTCCAATATTTTTTCTTGTCTAAGTCGTTGCTATGCTTAAGACATTTTTTAGACATGTCGCCATATCAGAAATTGTTTTTCGTCAAAGCTTTAAACAAATTTGTGTCGAATACTTTTGCGTGTGAATATAAAAATGTCGTCACGTATCCAATAAACAAACTTTAAGCCTTTTCATAAACCAAAAGAAACATCAGAAGAATTAAAAAAAAAAAAAATTGGGCGGGGGGAGGATCCGCCAGCTTCACTGAATATGCTGTCAAATATACTAATTAGAATACTCTACAAGATTTTTTTTTATCATTTCACTCCAGGCAAGGCGATAATGTCACTAAAACGCAAGTGATTACTAGGAGTGAAAGAGAATGAAAAGACATTAGGGAGGAAAAAAGACAATAAAAGAACAGGATTCAGGAAGACAGAAGATGTCGATTGACGTTGTATTTAATTATTTTGAAGATTGTAGGCGGTAAAGAAGCAATAAATCAAAAAAGAATTCCACAGGTGTGATGAATGAATAGGACTTATGGTTCTATCCTGCTATTTCAACAGTAAAACGGTGAGACCTACTGGCCAATCTAGTACTGCGCTTAAATTCACACAGTCAAGGTACCAGAGAGGATAGCTCGTTAGAACAACTGCCATGAAAATACTTATAAGAAAGACAGAGGAAAGCTACGTCACGGTGATGTTAAGGTCACTGAAGTCGAGATGCCAGGTCAGAGCGAATAACATTACAGACCCTTCTTTGGATTTTGTCGAGGTGCTAAAAAATAAATAAAAATTATTTTAATAATTTTTTTGTTTGTTTTTGGTGGAGGCAGACCATTATTATTATGTTCATTCTTTTACAACCTGCAATACATCTTGTATTTTCGCTCCAGTCAAAGCAATAAGTTTTATATATATCTACTCCGGCTGTCTACTGTAGAGCAATATTTCTGACTCAAAATATTTTCTATTGGTACAAATGTTATCTTTACCGAGTACTGCATAAGTTTTTAATGAAGACGTCTGCTGCAGAGCTGTGTTGAACAAAGTTAAACTAGCAAAATAGAATTTACTGTAGAGAATTTGACCATTATGCAACAGATTCATAACATTTGTAAGCCGGTATTACTTCACCTAGCTTAGTTTGGTACAAGGCCACAAAAAATGGGAAGATCACGCTCGCCATTTATTTGCCATGATCTGCTAAACCATCTACCTTAACATTATCGTATTACAACGTACTTTAAGTTTATTATTCACATACACTTTCTTTATTCTATTTCTCCATGATCGCCATTTAATTTTATTATTTTTTATTTTTCAGGACCAAATTAGATTTCATTGCCCGATAGGTAAGTATTGTTTTTAGTTTTTGTTAATACTTTGGGATTTTTTTATTTCTAAATATGCGGTGTGTAAACTGAAGATAAATTCTTGTATAATCGATTCTAGCCGTGTATCAGAAGGAAATATATTTAGTGTCAACGTTGTTTTCCGCTAACATGTATTGGACAAGATTTGACCGATCGAAAGTCCGTAGAAACTAAATAGAATCGCTAGGAAGCAAGTATTAGTCAGCGAAGTGTTGAGGACAAAATAAAGACAAAGTGCGAATGTCAAATGGGGGATGTTACTTAATTAACGTCCTCTGGCGTAAAACATGTTCATTCTATACTGAATTTTAAGACTTGTTCGGACGATTGAACTCATTCTTTGTGTTACTTTTATTGTTGTGATTGTCGAAATGTTTTTTCTTCAAACTTTGTTTTATATAGAGTAGGGGAAACAAATATTCGTACACATACAAAAATTGTATTTATTGTATTTCTAACTAATAAATAAATCTACTTTTCACATAATTAATTGTAAACAGATGCATAATAAATAAATCTACTTTTCACATAATTAATTGTAAACAGATGCATAATAAATAAATCTACTTTTCACATAATTGTAAACAGATGCATAATAAATAAATCTACTTTTCACATAATTAATTGTAAACAGATGCATAATAAATAAATAAGCATAGAAAACAGAAAAATGATTTAATAGAAATAAATCCCATTTGTCCATTTTAATGGATGAAAAAATTATTCGTACTATACAAGAAAGAATACATAATCTTCCTTTAATACTTTGTAGAATCGCCATTATTCTCTTCTACAGCAACCAACCTCTTGTTCTCAATTAATGATTTGAAAATTTTAGTTGGTATTTTGTCCCATTCTTCTTCGCATATGGTCTTTAGATCTGGGATGTTTATTGGAGCTCTCGATTGGATTTGCATTTTCAAATAATGCCACAGATTCTCGTTTGGGTTAAAATCTGGGGACTGACTGACCATTTCAGGATATTTACATTATTTCAGCAAGCCATTTCTTTGTAGATTTTGCAATGTGTTTGGGATAATTATATTGTTGGAAGATCCATTCAGGAGGACGTTCAAGATTTTCAACCGAAATCATTAAATTTGCTACCAAAATATTTTGATATGCGACGGCATTCATTCTACCATCCATTACTTCCCCCCACTATATATATATATATATATATATATATATATATATATATATATATATATATATATATATATATGTATGTATATGTATGTATATGATGTGTCATAAGATAAATTTCTCTTTTATATATAAAAGTCAGACAAACAAAAGATAATAGTTCGATTCATTCCCAGCAACATGAGCTCCACGGTATCAGTATAACATAGTTGATTCTATACCCGGAGGAATACTGACCAATGTCCTCCCAACTGAGTAACACAGTCTACCCTGGACTAACTTATACTTCATGGCCACCATTCTTCATTTGTTCCTCCACTTTGTAGACAGACAAGGGGCCCTTTCTTTTTTTTATAGGGATTATGCCTCTAAAGAAGGCTGGAGAATGAATAGGCCGAAACAGTGTGCTGAAAAGAAAAACCTCACGAAGAACTGATAACGGATGCGTGGTTGGTGTAACGATTAGCGGAAATCGGCGATCATATTGCCGTCGTTCGTTACGTTCACTTTCGTTTAAACACATTTGGGAAAGGCCTGAACTCATCTCTTTTACCCCCAGGTATGGGTTAAATAACAGAGAAGACTAATCTCTCTAGTCTTGGTTGGTAACCAGTCTATAAGAACGATAACTCTGAATTCAAATCCGCTTTGTGTTTTAATGGATTGATAAAATCTTTTCAGCCTTGCTTTGCAACCTATCTAGTGGTCACTCGATAAAAAGCCACCCCAGCTGCATCGTTTCCTCATGGTGATGCGACGGTTCGTAAAAAGGTACCATTTTGATTAGTTGTGCAATCTGTCGCAGGCGGAGATTGCGTTTTATTTTCATGACTCTTCGCAAAATTATAGAAATGATTCTAAAATTTTGTTTAGAAGTCATCGAAAATATTTCAAGAGAAATGAATGTTTGAAGGATGAATGCGAAACAGATGTGAAGATAAGACAACGTGGAAAATTTTATTAATGGCGCGTTTCGCCCGAGAATTGTTTTACTTTCTTTGGCTTCCTCAGGTTAAAATGAAAGAAAAATAAAACTGAGGAAAATGCCTTGGGATTTCTAAAGATATGTCTGAACATTAGTAGTTAACAAGCTAGAGTAATTAATTTGATTTATGATACCCACTTATCTCAGAGAGATATATTTCTTTCATTTTAACCCGAGGAAGCCATAGAGAGCTATGGGCAAATAGTTAACACCCAAACTTGTTTAAAAATAGGTTTTAATACCAAAAATACTTTTTATTACCAGCAATAATTTTGAAGTAAAAATTATTATCAGCAAAAAAAAAAGAGTAACATCAATACAAAATACTATCAATAGAAAATACAAAATACCATTAATACAAACAACTATAAATTCTTTTGAAAAAATTATTCCCAGCTCTAGATTTCTTCAAGGAAACATATTTCCAAAAATAATTTTTTGAAGAAAAACATATTACCTGTAATAAAAATTTTGTTGGCATTAAATAACCTATTGAGGTTGTTATGCCATAAAACAAAACAAACAATTTTCTCCTTATCTCCAAGAGAAATGTAACACGAATAAAACAATAGTTTTAGTCTAAATAAAATTGCTAAGTTTGCTAGCATTAAGAATATTTGAGCAAGGCAATCCATTTTAATGGCAACAGAATTGTTAAAAGTGTCATAATACTGCTTTCTTCTGGACCGCCTTATTGAGTCAAATGAAATAATTCTCATCTGATATGAACTTATGACTCAAAAATGTTTTATGACATTTCTTGCGGGAGGTCTTCACAAATACCAATTTGAAAAATTCATCTCCTGAAATAGTTATCAAGTTTATCTCGTAGATTTGAACGAGAGAAACGCTTTCAAGTAACACTGTCTACTCCATCATTATTTTAGCCTTGTGTCAGATTAAGTTAATATCTGTAGATTGGTTATTACAAATTGAAAATGTTAAAGCAGAGTATTTTACGAGTCGGTGTTGGTCTCAGGATAAAAGCTAGGATTTTGAGTATTTTCTTTTAAAAGTATCACTTCTTTCTTTAGAATATGAGTACCACACAATCTTTCTGTACTTATTCTGCTCCATCACCGTGCGCAGAGTCTTGTACAATACTATATCCAAATATTTCCTATCGATTTTAGGAACGTTATTTGTGTCATTATATAATTATCCTATTTGAAGATATTTTTTATGCACACACAGGATTAGGTAGATTGTGTTGCGTCAATTTTCCCAGTGGGACTAGCTTGCCTGTCTTGAAATAATTAAAGAAACTATTTTTATATGGGCTCAAACAAGACTAAAATGTATTCATATTATTAGTTTGTTAAAAGGCATCATGTGTGAGGGCGTTAACGGAAGTTAAATGTCACTGAAGTGGTATTGATCAGTCAGACTAGCTTTTCAACCCGTGTTCTATGACAAGGTACACAAAAGTGTATGCATCCCTCTCTCCCCGCCTTTAATCACCCATTTGGAACGTACATAGTGCTAGTCCTTAATCGATTGATTTATCGATTGATCGTGTTTTTTTTACGGCTTATCATAATTTAATAATTTAAAGCCAAAAAATATTTTTGAATTGTAAAAATATTTTTGGGATGTAAGGATTTTCAGATACACGGCTTACTATTTAACCCGTAGCTGGGAGAGAAGAGGTGGATTCATACGTTTCTATAAGATATTTGCGTCTAAGTGAATATAACGAACCCAACTGGAATTGGAACTCGGCTCACCGAATTCTCATTCTGAAACATTATCCGTCACACCACCCGCACACCGAAGCTTACACACAGTATTACCAAGCGGTCTCTCATCAGCAGTCTGATCAGGATCGAAATTGCTTAACTTCGGAGATCTTACAGGGACCGATGTTTCAACGTAGTCTGGCCGTAATTCCTGTGGTTCCGGAAACATCTGGTTTCCCTGCCAAGCTTAGAGAATCTTTGCCGCTAAACTCCTAAGAGTAGAAGGTAGTAAAAGAAAGCGTGAAGAAAGGACTAAAGATCAATTGGAAGAAGTCAGAATTCTGCTTATCAGCAAAAGGAACAGACCAAGATGCGAATTACAAATTGGAAATACCAAAATCAAACAAGTACAAAAATTTCAATATCTGCGATGAGTTTTAACAGGAGACGGAAAGTGGGACACCGAAATCCGAAGGCTCTTTGGAACAGGGAAAGTTGCCTTTCAGAAGCTGAGCAAACTATGAAGAAACGTGAAAATTTCGTTAGAAACAAATAAAGGAATACTGTTATGTAATATCAGTCCTCCTCTATGACAATGAATGCTGGACAATCATTTTACAGATGTAGAACAGAAATGTGGTTCTACAGAAGGATGTTCAGGATGCCATAGACTGACCGTGTGAGAAACGACGAAGTTTAAGATATAATGGAAACAAAAAAAAATACTTAGACTTAACATGGGAAAGTGAAAGTTGAAATTTCTAGAACACATAATGAAGAAAGAGGGATTAGAAAATTTAACACTCACAGGACAGATTAAAGGCAAGTAGGACAGAGGAAGACACTCCATAACTGACCTAACGAGCTTGTGTAAATGGTTTAGAGAACAGGGTTTACTAGAGATAGCAAAAAAAAAACAAACAACTTTTTAGAAAGGACAGGAAATTGTGGAGGGCCATGATCACCCACGTCTTGTACATACAAAAAATAAGGGTATCATTCTTCCCAACTAATATTCGTATTAACTTATTAATTCATACGGTAATTCAAAGCAAAACTGATTTCGAAAATCATATTTGAATATTTAGTAAATGGCTTAACAAGCAAAGAATATTTGAAATTATTATTTCTTCGTTTCTTCCCATTATGAAGCGAGGCAAAATGCGAAATGCATTTGGCAACAAACCACGCGGTCTGCACTCTGTTGGTGAACACCTGAAGATGTTAGCTAAACCGAAAAAGCTTAATTGCAAAGAACACTGAGTGATAAAAAAAAATTAAGCAGGGTTGAAAGAATTAACGTCAGTTGTAACAGAGGAATTTAACAGAAATCGCTTTCCCGTGATGAACACATCATTTTTACACACGTACAAACATCGAATAAAGCAGTTCTGTTAGAATTCTTTCATTTATTCTCATTTAAATTGGAACTGTTTTTGCCTCTGTTTGCTTCTTTTTGACTTTCATTCAAACCGGACCTCTGTTTGTCTCTTTTTGACTTTCATTCGAACCGGACCTCTGTTTGTCTCTTTTTGACTTTTATTCAAACCGGACCCCTGTTTGTCTCTTTTTGACTTTTATTCAAACCGGACCTCTGTTTGTCTCTTTTTGACTTTCATTCGAACCGGACCTCTGTTTGTCTCTTTTTGACTTTCATTCGAACCGGACCCCTGTTTGTCTCTTTTTGACTTTTATTCAAACCGGACCTCTGTTTGTCTCTTTTTGACTTTTATTCAAACCGGACCTCTGTTTGTCTCTTTTTGACTTTCATTCGAACCGGACCTCTGTTTGTCTCTTTTTGACTTTCATTCGAACCGGACCTCTGTTTGTCTCTTTTTGACTTTTATTCAAACCGGACCCCTGTTTGTCTCTTTTTGACTTTTATTCAAACCGGACCTCTGTTTGTCTCTTTTTGACTTTCATTCGAACCGGACCTCTGTTTGTCTCTTTTTGACTTTCATTCGAACCGGACCCCTGTTTGTCTCTTTTTGACTTTTATTCAAACCGGACCTCTGTTTGTCTCTTTTTGACTTTTATTCAAACCGGACCTCTGTTTGTCTCTTTTTGACTTTCATTCGAACCGGACCTCTGTTTGTCTCTTTTTGACTTTCATTCGAACCGGACCTCTGTTTGTCTCTTTTTGACTTTCATTTCCATTTCATTCGAATGGGAGCCGTGTCTCCCTACTCCTTTTGTCTTTAATCAATCGCCGGTGATTTTTGTTGTTTAAATGTCACTAATGGTTGATTAGTTGCGAAATTAAACAATCAATCAAATTTCGAAGTTGTCGACAACAACAACAAAACAAAAAACATACGAACAAGTTCTCGTCGTTGACCGTTTTTTTGGTTTTAATTGAAGAAGTTTTGTCCAAATAAATCTAGTTTACTCTTGTTTTTTTCTTTATCAGAGCGGCAAAACTCAGCCAGTCATTTATCAATTATTGTCTTGTATTTTCTTTCATATTTGAGCTTTTCAATCTAAAGTTCAGTAATGTTTCTATTCTTTTTTTTTTTTTTTTAAAAAGAAAACCCTCAACCGTAACTTGGAAGATCATAAAAATGTCCGAATAAATAATTGCAGGCCGAACTGATAATTTGAACGACAAATCGAATTCATTTGCAGTTGTGATCAACAAGTCATTTTTTTAGGCTTTCTTTCTATTCGGCATTCAACTGATTTTCAATTTGACGTGTTGTTACTATTAACTTGATTCTTCAGCACCGATTTTCTCGTTTAGATTGACCCCGTCGCATCCCCACAAACATACCCAGTTTTAAGTTTCAACTTCTTGAGGAAATCGAACAGTTGATCCTAGGGGGAATATTATTCTTCCATGGTTTTTCTTTCCGTTTATTTGAAAATTGAATTTGAATTTGATCGATTCTTTAGTCATTTATTCTTATTAATTGTATTTCATTAAGCAGCAGTAAAAAAAAAAATATCCGCGAGATTTCTAAGTCAATTGATTTCTTTTTCTGCTTTTTCAGGATGGACCAACATCAGCTACATGTGCTACAAAGCAGTCAACAGACAAGTTCCCTGGGACATTGCCAGTGACTGCTGCCAAAAGTACAGTTATTTAACATATATATTTAATTTAGCATATATAATTTTATTTAAAACACACACAGACATAATATAGTATAATATTTTATTACTTTAAGCATTATATTTAATGGTTAAACGTGTTTGAGAAGCGATCCTTCTTTTTATAAACAGTGAAATCTACTGGTGATTTTCTAAGCGTAGTTTAGGTATGGCCCAAGGTTGAAAATATGGAGCATCCAGTGAAGATTGAACTCCCAACTCTGTCGTAATTGATCTAGCGAGACAAGCTTGTCAAGTTCTTTTTCTAAGCGTAACTTAGATGCCTGACAAGGCCTAAAGTATAGGGCAACCAGTGAGGATCGAACTCATTAACCAGTTGTAATGGTTCTAACGAGACAAGCTTGCTAACCATCACACCATATCGAGATTCCCAAAATAATATCTACCGGCTTAGAGATCGAAAGTCATATTAAAGAAAATGCTTCTCCTGATTTGCATCTACATTCATTTTTATCTTTCAGACCAAGCGAGCTTTTATCAGTAATTTATAGGAAAGCATAACAATTTAACAAAGTTCAATTATCTATCGTTGCGACCTATCGAAGTCTGTAACTTTTAACTTTATTTTCGTAATCTAAATGTAAACTTAGTCATTTCTGTTTATATCTCTGAGATGAGGTATTATGATTACTTGCATTATTTGCATTATTCTGATTGTTATCTTCATCTTTATTGCCAAAGTTTCGGTCGTTCTACGGTCAAAATACATGGCCCAGTGACTAGAGACGTTGATTAAATCCAGTAACTAGAATAAAAAAAGTTGTGACTTTTCTTTCTCTGTTTAAAAATGGTTGAATATAGAACTCTTTTAGTGTTTTTGTATTTTTTGTAGAGTAAGACTTCCAGTACTTCCAGCTCTTCCCTATTACTGTAGCAATGGACTGTTTCTACCTATAAATATGGCAAGTAGCTAGATTAGAGGGATATGAGGAGACGTAGCGGACACCTCGAGGTGGTGTAATGGTTAGCAATCTTGTCTCACTAGAACAATTACGAATGTGTAGTGAGTTCGATCCTCACTGGGTGCGCCCTTACTTTTGGCCTTGTGCCATATCCGAGCTACACTTAGAAAATCACTATGAGGAGTAGTTGATTTACTCAAGTTTTTTTTTCCCGTTCTATGTATGAATCTTTAATAAACCACTTCTTCTTTGTTTCCTCTGCCTTGTCCTTTGTGACTTCGATACTCTTTCTAACTACGGCCTTCTCGGTTATTTTGAACAAAGACAACAGTACGAGATTTTTTTAATGGAGATTACTCCCCTATGTTTTGTTTTTTGTTTTTTTTTTACTTTGCACGTCGTTTTGTCTTTCTGAATTTTTTTTTCTATTAAGAATAATTAGAGCTGAAATTAGAAACCAACTCAAGGTAATCACATAAGACGTAAAGCAATTCTTCAAACATTTTAGTCTGGCGCAACGTTAATCTTTCTCTCATGTGATATTTATCAAGTTTATGTTAATCTGTTTGTTACTCTATTATGATTCACTTGCAATTTAAATTTCAAAACTATTTCTTTGTTATTTTTCTCTCTCCTAGAATGCAATCCGAATTGGTCAAAATTCAAGATCATTGGACAAACAAAGATGTTGGAGGTGAAGCTTTAAGGAATGGGCTTTCCGAATATTGGATTGGTAAGTTAAGAACTAGAACCAAATTAACCAATGTGAAAAGGATTTTAAACTGTCCTATTAAACCCACAACAACTGATCTCTCTTAAACAATGTATGCAGATCGTTTCTACATTGGAGACATTTTTATTGGTAAGGCACCTGACTCGTTTGAGTCTAAAACTGGCGAGAAATGAAACGAACTGTATATTAGACATTTTAAAATGTTTAAAATTTTAAAATGTTTAAAGTGAGTTATATATATATATATATATATATATATATATATATATATATATATATATATATATATATATATATATATATTACTTCAGCAATTCGAATCTCAGTCTATAAACAGAGCTCGTCATGCGAATGTGAAGGAATTTCTGGACATATGTTTATATGGATTTTTTTCCTCGTTTTGGTGTAAGGAACTCGCCCCCAAAGTTAGTAAAAGTATTTTTGATAAACCATATATATATATATATATATATATATATATATATATATATATATATATATGAGACAAAGTGGAAACTGTTTTCTTGTGACGCGGTCCCTCCGTTAGGTATTCATTGGATTAAATTTGTTATGTTGCTGCGACTACGCATATGCGCGAACGAGGAATGCTAGGAATTTTTCTTTAAATCTAGTCGATGTCATTTATATTCTTTTCGTTTCCATCACTTTTGTTATTAGATATCTCTCACTATGATAACAGAAGTTTTCCTAGAAATGGTTAAATATTATAAGAGTCCGGGCGTAAATTTGCAAA
Source organism: Acanthosepion lycidas (assembly GCA_963932145.1). NCBI lineage: Eukaryota > Metazoa > Mollusca > Cephalopoda > Sepiida > Sepiidae > Acanthosepion > Acanthosepion lycidas. The sequence goes on along the minus strand of OZ010587.1, from coordinate 112,794,283 downwards.
TTTACTGTAAATGACTTTGCGATCAATGCACTCTCTCGGCATTTTCGTCGTAGATTACATGAACACAAAAGGGACATTTTACAAAATAATGCATCAAATGCGTTGGTTTTCCACCGTAACGAGACTGCCCACAATTTTGACATAAAAATTCTACTCTGATCAAAAGAGAAAATAATTCACTATGACGTAAATGTCTAGAGAGTGCCTTGATTGCAAAGTCATCTACAGTAAATTTGCGTCCGGACTCTTACAATATTTCCCCATTCCTGGCAGAACTTCTATTATCACAGTGAGGGAAATCTACTAAAAAAAAGTGATGGAAACAAATAGAAAAAGAATCTAAATGAAATCGGCTAGACTAAAAAGAATCCCGGGATCCCTAGTTTGTGCGCATGTGTAATCGCACCCACATAATAAATTTAGTCTGATGATGTCCTAAAGGTCGAAACGCCTCACAATTCAGTTCTGCTTCGAGTTCTGCTTCAGGCCTGGGGTGAACGAGATCTAATAGACATTGAAAGAATGGAATCTTTTTGAGAGTCTAATCGATGATGACGAGAGTAAATGACAACAATTGTGATGTTTGTCATGTCTTAGATCGCATTTCGGCTGTTGTAAGCTTGAGAAATGCATTTAAAAATGCATTTAAAAAACGATATTTAAAACGGTGACTTCATATAAATAAAATATATCTCTTGGAGATTGGGTATTCATGATTGCATGATGCCGATATTTTGACCTATTGTATTCTATCTGGATGCGTATGTAGAAAACTAGATTTAAATTTCCTTTGATCAATTTTATTTCAGGTTTTAACCAACTAAATAATCTGAATTCATCAGACCAAGCTCATTGGAGTCATGGAGAAAAAACAAATATTAAAAAGGGCTTCTGGGCCAACTACAATCCGGATATGAACATTGGAAAATGTTCTTATCAGATGCAATCAAACGAAGGATTTAAATGGATGCTGAGCAATTGTAACGAGAAAAAAGCATTTATCTGCGAGAAAACAGCGTGTACTGATGGTAAGTGATTATTTAAAATCGAAAAATATTTGCTTAGAAAATATTAAAGTATTCCGAAAACTGATTTTTTTAAAGAACTGTTTGAATGAGAAAAATCTACCTTTGTAGATTAAATAAAAGATTTGAAATCCCCTGTAAGTTACCCGGATCGACAGTAGCACGCGTTTAAATAATGGACATCATTTTGTTTTACTTTTCCTAAGTTTTTAAAATCAGGAATTCTGAATATTCTCTCTCGTGTCTACTTAAATTGAATTCATACCGCGATGCATTTTCTATCAATGTTTCGTTATTTCTTTTTCTTTTAAACCGGCCTGTCGTCATGTCCTTTCGTTAATCATCTTGCAAACTCGTCGTCACAACAATTTAAAATATCGTATCATTTTCATTTTTCTTTGTGTGTGTGATTAAACATTCAGGCACGGTATATTTTTTTTCTCTTTATCAGTTTTTGTTATTTCAGTCATCTTGTTCTGTTAGTTGCACTGCATTGTGGGACATCACAATCGAACTGTATCTTTCTTAGAAATAAATAACCTACTTTCTAATCTTGAGTCTCATTTGCTATTAATTTTCACATTAAATTCTCTCATCAGAAAGTCACACTCGAAACTTTCTATAATTTATTCCTGCATCAGTCAATAATGGCAATAATAGACATTCTGGCAACTTCAAAATTCGCGAACATATTTCAATGAAATTTTACCTTTATAAGTTTAGATATATGAAAAAAGAAGAGGTCAGTTTAAATTGAATCCAAGAAGCTATCGTTTTGAAATGATAATTTGTTTCAATGTATTGTCAACATTTCGTTTCAAGTTCCTATTTTCTATATTTTTGATGAAAATTTGGAAATTCTCCAATATATTTCTGTGAAATTGTCATTTTCCATAATTACAGATTAGACATACAGTTTATATATGTGGAAAGAAGAAAGCGTCAGTTTAAAATGACATCAGTAGGATATGGGGTTAAGTTGATAAAACCCCTTTTACCCTGATTATTGTGTTTAATGTTCTTGTCCATCGAATGAGATTTGACTAAATGAATCCCGCTACACTAAACCAAGTAACAAACTATGATCCGCACCATGTGCCAACCATGGAAATTAGTTTTGTTTTTATTTAAATTTCTCTGTAACTTTCGTTCTCAGGCACATTTATGTGTGAAAACAGCCGCTGCATTGGCAAAAAGCAAATCTGTAATGGACAAGATGACTGCCAAGATGCTTCAGATGAACTAAATTGTCGTAAGTATTCACTTTTTTCACTTCAGATATTTTCTCGAGGCTCATATCTATGAACTTACCAGTATTTTGATCTACTTAAATTGTTTATAAAGGTTTTTCTGAGGGAATATATATATATATATATATATATATATATATATATATATATATATATATATATATATATATATATATAAAGAAATATAGTCTTAAGGTGTGCTATATTTATGGAATAAAGTGCTCAATATCAGAGATAGAGCGTGTGTAAATATAAAAGTGAACATAGAAGTCAACACTTAGAGGCGACAGTCTGTTTCATGCTATATGCAATCGTCAGGCCGCATATGCTGTTATTTTTCTCGGCTATTTATATGTATACGGGTTAGTGGTGCATTGTGGGTATTCTATTATGGCGGTTATTTTACCGGAAGTCGTTTGTTTATTTATTTGGGTCAAATTATATTGCTTGTTTTTATTTTTTATTTTTTATTTTTTTTGTTTCTTATTTTATTTATTTATTTATTTATTAACGTAGTAAAAATTGTTTATATCACTTATTTAACAGTTTTGTTAAACACACATCTTCCAACCACCCACCTTCTATAATCAAACAGATACCAAAATCGATTAACCGCAGGCTCTCTGACAATTCCTCCAATGAATATATATAATAGCCGAGAAAAATAACGGCATATGTGGCCTGACGATTGCATATAGCATGAAACAGACTGTCGCCTCTAAGTGTTTACTTATTTATATATATATATATATATATATATATATATATATATATATATATATATATATATATATATATATATATATATATATATATATATATTCAAATCCATCGTAAACATTTATAAACCTGCATCTGTCTATATAGGACACATGGCACAGTGGAAAAAGGCGTTAGTTAGATCCACTGACAGAAGCCAAAGAGTGTGGGTTCAATACCTGGTTAAGGCCGTGGAGGACTTTCAGGGGGGAATTAACAGGAGATAACTGACATCCATTAGACATGACAGGTGGAACTAGAACAGTTTACCCCGGTGAGCTAAATAAAGGGTTCAGTTCGATATTCCAACCACCTGAAGAAGGCCGGAGCGTACAACGGTCGAAACGATGTGATAAATATGACGGCAAAGACGAGAACAATAGCCCGAATAATGTAAATAGTGATTTATAAACCTGTTTGAATAATTTATTCAAAAGTAACACTTGATATTTTTAACGGATTTGTAAATACTACATAAATATTGTCTGGATTACTGATCCTTGAAATTTTTTTAAAAAGAGCTAAAATAAAACAATTATCTTTAAAGAACTATTTTCTATTTCGCTGAACCTGATCATTTTTAGATAACTCCAGTTGTTCAGTTTCCAGTGTTCATCTGTTTGGCCGGCCATAAAGTTCAAACAGGAAAGCAAGATACACAGACATATAATTCTAACGACCGTTATGATCTGATTCCTATTTCCGCTGCTGTGAACGTAATTATACGTCTATAAGAATCTTGCGTTGCCTGCTGTATAAATATCTTTTCAAGACATCGCGAAAATGTCGCTCCCTCTCGTTTGTATTATAAATGAACTAATGCTTAGTACTATTTACAAATGCGTATCAGACATAAAATACCGTAAAATGCCGCCAGTTTTGTAACGTATCTTTTATTATATTGTCTCTTAAGGATGTCATTTATCTTACTCCGTATAGCAGTCTATCCGATCGAAATCCATATAGCGGCACCGGCTCCCAACGCCTGAAGGCTCAACAAATAGATGATTTAATTCTATCTTCTAAAGCAAGTTCTTTTGTCATCAACTCATGGTTTCATTTGGTTTTCTATGGATCTATTTTCATATATGAACGAGCGATTTAAATAATCCCCTAACACGGCTAGGATTTATTACACAAATACGTCAAAATATTCAACCACTTGAATTGTTATTGGCTATATTCTGACATTAGAAAAAGAAGGAAAAACTAAAATCACTTAGAATAGAAGTATTAGGTTGGTGCAAAAATAATGACGTAATAATATCGTTTTTTTCAAAAAACGACATTATTCCGTCATTATTTTTGCACCAACCTAATAGAAATATATTATTTTGACTTTTTTTTTATTATTAGACAAAGTATTTTCAACTTTTATTATTTTTAGTTGCTTTTCATGATCACTGCTCAAAATGCACACATTGGAAATAAAGTTTTGTCTTGCGGTAAGACTCGAACACTCTCCCCTTTTAAATGGGAACGCCTATTTTTTCTTAGAGTTGCTTTACTGTTTCAACTTAAAGATTTTGGCAGAAGCTGAATATCTTATTTTTTAAAACTTTACTCATTTATTCCCGATCGTTAAACGCCATGTTTGTTATTGTTTGCGCCTTGACTACTACTACTACTACTCAATGCTTGTTGACAATGATTCAATTAATAAAAATTTCAGATATTATTTTTACTATTGCTACTACTATTGCTACTACTATTACTGCTAGCATCTGTAATATCTGGATTTTTTTTATTAAAGGAAATATTGTCAGCAATTATTATTTTTTGACTAGGAATGCTTTCATTTTACTTTAACTTTTCATCTATATAGTATTACTAGTAATACTATATAGATGTTTTTTACTAGTAATACTATATAGATGTTTTTTATTGGATAAGAATGTTTCGGGTTTTTAGTTAACATTTGTTTTAGTAAATGTCGGCAGTCAAGAATGATTTGTTTATTCTGCTTTAAAAATTAAAAAATATATTGTCAGTGGTCAGGAATGAATAGAAGCATTACTCGAGAAATAAGCTTATTACATGAATAACGGGATTTTCATTGGTTGGGGATTAAAGAAACCATAGTTGTTAATTTGTTAGAGAATTTGATCTTTATTGGGAAGCCCAGGTTAGCAGGGCTGACTGTCACCATTTGACTTGAGGTGGCAACCAATCTAGAAGGAAACTCTGAATTCAAAACCCGCCTGAAGAGGTATGGTCTCCGTCAGGTTATCTCGCCGTAGACACACTCCGGCTGCTACGGCTACAGTACATGTTGTGCCTCTACGATCCTAATTGGCTTCGGAACTAGTGATGAGTTTTTTCTCTGCTGTATAACATTGGAGTAATCTTCATGCAAGTTTGCGTTGATTATATTTTCTGCGTGGGTCATCAAGAGTTTTTATCCATTTAAATCGATTGTCACATGGAAGAAAGTATTCGTGACTAATTTGTAAAATTCAAAGTTCAGGAAAAATGTTTTTAAAAACCGAAGTAAAAAAAAAATAACAAAATATTCCTGCAAACAGCAATCGCTAAAAACGATTTCTATTTTCCGGCATTTCTCTGACCTCACTCTGGGTTGAACCCAAGATTGCAGCGTTAAAAATACACAGCTCTGATCTATCTTCCTTTAGACGTTGTTTACGGATTCAAGAAATAATTAACATTTCTCTCGGTTTTGGAGGATTTTTTTAAAGCTTACACGGAGCTTCTTTTTTTTTTTTTCTCAAGGTGATTACGTTTTAAGTTTCCGTCTTGATAGAAATGAAAAGAAAGGAATGAACAAGAATGTTTAAAAACAAAACGCCCCCCCCCTCGCTGCCAAATAATTTAAAATCTGTTCATTTTCTATATTTTGTTACAGCACAACTATGTCGATATTATGAAACCGGCTCCTCAGGAACAATAGCTTCATTTAGCAATAATGCAAATTATCGAAAGAATTCATTTTGTGTGTGGAAAATCCGCTCTGATATTGGAACTTCTGTGAAACTAACGGTGAGTAATTGTCTGTGATATTTTCTGTACAAGAGAGAGGATAATGGTTACTCGGGAAAATATTCAATGTGAATTTATTGATCCATCGTAAACATTTATAAACCTGTATTTGTCTAAATAGGACACACGTTAGTTATTAGTTTGGTGCAAAAATAATGACGTAATAATGTCGTTTTTTGACGTATTTTTAACGTCAAAAAACGACATTATTACGTCATTATTTTTGCACCAACCTAATAGATCCATCGACAGGAGCCAAAGAGTGTGAGTTCAATACCTGGTTAAGAGAGAAATTAACATGAGATAACTGACATCCATTAGACATGGCACGTGGAACTAGAACAGTCTACCCCAGTGAGCGAAATAAACGGTTCAGTTCGATATTCCAACCACTTGAAGAAGGCCGGAGCGTACAACGGCCGAAACGTTTTGATAAACATGGTGACGAAGATGAGGATAATAGTTTGAATAATGTAAATAGTGATTTATAAACCTGTTTGAAAGATTTATTCAGAAGTAACACTTGATATTTTTAACGAATTTGTAAACACTACATAAATATTTTCTGGATTACTGATCCTTGAAATTTTTTTAAAAAGAGCTTAAATAAAACAATTATCTTTAAAGAACTATTTTCTATTTCGCTGAACTTGATCATTTTTAGATAACTCCAGTTGTTCAGTTTCCAGTGTTCATCTGTTTGGCCGGCCATAAAGTTCAAACAGGAAAGCAAGATACACAGACATATAATTCTAACGACTGTTATGATCTGATTCCTATTTCCGCTGCTGTGAACGTAATTATACGTCTATAAGAATCTTACATTGCCTGCTGTAGACATATAAATACCTTTTCAAGACATCGCGAAAATGTCGCTCTCTCTCGTTTGTATTATAAATGAATTAATGCTTAGTACTATTTACAAATGCGTATCAGACATATAATACCGTACAATGCCGCCAGTTTTGTAACGTTTTTTTTTTTATTATATTATGCGTTATTCTATACAGTAGTCTGATCGAGATCCATATAGCGGCGCCCACTAATAGCGTCTAAAGCCTCAGCAAATATATCTTTTAATTCTATTTTTCCCAAAACGTACCAGTACAACCAGTTATCAAGCTATAACAATATAAGAGTGAAATAGTTAAAATGATAATTTTATACGGAAAATATTTCCCGTGATTTTCGTATATATTTACAGATATTTTCTAGATTAGGATTTATAGAATATTTCAGCTTTCGGCAGTCATTCGACCCCCGACCCACACACACCCACAAAAAAAATAAATGTTAAAAATGTTAAAAAAAAATCTTTATTATTGTTTTAGCTAAATGGGCCATGGAAATCGGCTCTAAGATTTCCCGCTCACTCTTCATTACAAAGACTTGAAGTTTTGCTATAGTTTTCCTCAGGCTTCCGCTTGGTGAGGTTAAACCAGAGCGTGTTAACCTCATCAGCAATCATCGTACCTGGAATTCAATTCCTTAAATATCTCATTCATCGCAATATTTGAAGGGTAAATGCTTTACATGCTATTTACACTGATTACATTCTTCGGACTCTTGTCTTCATCTTTATTGTCACATTCATGATTTTTCAGCTGCTTTACGCTCCGACCTTCTTCAGGTGATATTTGTTGGAATTTCGAACTGAACCATTTATTTAATCAATCTGAAGAAGGTCGGAACGTACGGCGGCCGAAACAATTCGATTGTTTACTTACAAGAATAATGTGTAATACTTTCGTTTCAATTCTTAAAATAAAAGACAATGCATAAAAACCAAGTTTCATGCCTTTCGGTTTAATTAAAATTTTAAAAATAGCTTTTTCAAACAATAAAATTATTGAGGGAGTACACGTTAATAGTGGTGTCAAGGGAAAGTTAAACTTTACCGATGGCCTTATTTCATGTTTCATCCGGAACACTAGATGTATCTTTAGTTTCTTAAAATGCAATGTCTTTGACTACATAGTTTTCGGCCTCCCTCAAGTACCCACTTGTACAAATTAATTAAAACAAAATGAATAATTCCGTTATTATTTACTTTTTTTTGTATTTTTCAAATAAAACATGATCCAGTGCACATGTTAGTACTTCGTATCTCCATTCCACGAAGTCTTTTCTTGTAGATTGACCACAGATTCTCGAGTGGATTTAAATCAGGAGAATTTCCAAGCCCGTCGATTGTACTTTGATTTGCTCATTGGTAGGGCTTGCCATTGTGTTCGTGCAGCGTTACAATTTTCGTACACTTCCTTGGAGGAACGTCCTTTGCAGACAATGGCCGTAGGACAACTAATCGACAGTCGAGACAATAGTGTTTGCGTGTGATGAAAATCTGATGCAATCACACATGGGGCAATATTTTTCAAGGCCAAACAAATTTCATCATACACTCCCGAAAATAGATTCATATTACTGAACACCGCTGCAAATAACATAATCTGAGGGGAAAATAGAAATCAATTACACCGTGTCACTCCAGTGGATCTAAAACTGACCGCATGGTGAAAGAAAGGAGACTAAAGCGGTTGTTTCAATTAATTTGAACAAAGGTATATATTCTGAAACCGGTTCTTAGAAATCCCTCAGCGGAAAAATGTCAGACGAAAAGTAAGACTGAAACAATAGTTCGAACAGTAAACAGAATAATGAAAATACTTCATATCAAAACTTCGGAATATACAAGAAGGCTGAAGAACATATCGATCAAAACCTTGGGCCCAGAACAATAAAGATGAATTCGTTAGAACAGTTTATTGAAGAAGAAAAATAGTTAAAAAATATTTACCTTCTTTTTTCTATCATTGTTTTGTGTTATTGTTAAGATAATGACATTTGAATAGAATACAGGAGGAGTTATATCCCAAGGATCGTTCATAAAGGGCGTGGCTTGGACAACTGGTATTAAAATTCAATTCGGTCAGCAGATAATGATTTTCTAATTATTTAGATTCGAAATTGTTTCTACTGTTATCTCTGCCGAGGCGTTCTTTTAATGTTGTAATCTATATTTCAAGGCTCAAGAACCACTCAAGATAGAGGCTTGATGATTGGGGTTGTTATATGAACGTAAAAATTGTATATTATGATAAAATGTAGGATTGATAAAAGTTAACACTAGATTTGAAGGGTTTAAGATTTTAGTGGTCGGCGGAGAGCATCCTCTCAGAAATCTGGTTCACAAACCAGCGGTTCTTAGGAAGAACCTGACCAAGCAGAACCATCTCCTTGCCAACGAAATATGACGCCATCATGAAAGGACTAGGATGATCACTCGAAAAACAAAATGGAAAAAGAATACTAACAATATCTTGTTTTAGAATTTCAGACAGAAAAGAGATGTTGGTTTGGTTTGGTTTACAGCATATCAACACCTCAATGGGTTATTTAATGCCGACAAGATTTTTATTGCTGGTAATATTTTTTCCAAAAGCGTATTGCTTGTCATACTTTTTTCAAAAATGTATTGCTTGTGATTTTTTTTCAAAAAGGTATTGCTAGTATTAAAAACTTTTTTACACGTTTTGACCCCAGTTTGGGAGTTAACTATTTGCCCACATCTGGGACCCTAACAGATAACACAGCCCCGAGTCACGGTGGACTTGGGTACACCAGCAATTAAGAGGTGGTTCCACGCTCGTCAAAACCTCTTGATCAGAGACCTTTCTTTTGGACATTGTTTAACATCTTATCCAGAACCCTTGATGTAGTTTATCGTCTTACCCAGGACTCCGGATGTAGTTTATCATCTTACCCAGGACGCGGACGGGTTTGTGGGGTAGCTATTTGCACATATCTGGGACCCTAAGGGGTGCTACCACCCCGGGCCTGGGTGGACCTGGGAACACCAGCAATTGAGAGGTGGTTCCTCAAAATCTCCTGATCAGAGGCCATGCTGCCGGATGTAGTTTATCGTCATACCCAGGACGGGAAAGACATATTGTTGGGTAGGCATTTTCAAATGTCTTAAAATTTAACGTTCGTTTTTGTCGAGTTGAGTCGATGAGTTATATCCCTTTGAATTGTTTATCAGTTTTCAGAATTTCTCACTGAGGCAAACACAGACATGGTGGAAATATACGTTGGCTCCCTTTCTGAATCTGAGGCTTTTTTCAAGTACCGTCTTTCTGGCAATAACGTTAACCAGGGAACTTACACAAGCCCAAATAATATGATGATAGTCAAGTTTATGTCAGACAGTTCCGTAGAATACAAAGGATTTATCGCCGAATGGAAAGCAGGTAAGTTTTCCTTTTCATCTTTCAAATAAGAGACGAGAAGTTATCTCTTTATGCAAATGGATCGTTGGGCCAAAACACAGCTTGAATTTTAGGATTGTCGTCCATGTTTAAGTGGAAAAATGAATTTAATAATGGTATTCAAGATAATCAACCTCATCACGCAGAAAAATAATACAGCACAATTTTCTTATATTTCTATCAATACATTAATATCAATTAACATCATTCTATATCTCCATCATTCATTGGAAATCAGAGTGTCGAGTTCCAATTCCAGTAGAATTCACAATATTCATTTACGCGCAAATAGCCAAAGGAAAGGTATAAATCCATATCTTCCCCCGCCCAGAAGGTGAATTACTGTGTCTTGTATCTGCAACTTATTATTTTCTACAAAATAAGTTTACAATCTAAAAAATATTTTCTGGTTTTAAATAACCTACAAAAGATTTTTTAATTGTGGTGGGAATGGGAGTTGATTAGATAATATTCCATTGTTGATTTACGATATACCTTAAAATTTAACATATTATTGTTGTGTATTAATAACATGTCGAGGAAAATATATTTCAAATTCGCGTTTGAATCCAAATCTGGACTAGTCATAGGATTTTACTTTAGAGCCCTTAAGGTATGCAGCCCGGAATATCTAAATGAAGAAGAGAGATATATTGAGAAAACTTTCATACTTCTTATAATAATCCACAAAGCCAAAAGATCAGACACCACCAATAACACTTCTAACAAAAATTACACAAAATACTTAATCCTGCATTCGGATACTCTTTCTACTAAACACGCAAACAAATTAGTTATCCCTAATACTACGATTGTTACCATTACCTCCAGCACTATCATATATATATATATATATATATATATATATATATATATTATATACAAGTATAGGATTGGTGTATACGGAATAAATTCCAGTAACCCACAATTAATATTCTTAAAAGAGTGCTCAATACAGAGTAGAGCGAATATAATTATTTATTCGAAAATTATAACATAATTATGTTATAAAATCACGATAAAAATAGCCATTTTGTTTCAACATCTCTGGTGTCTTATCAAGTGATGATGTTGAATGTAGAATAAAGCTTTATTCTTCATTCAACATCATTACTTGATTAGACACCAGAGGTATTGAAACAAAAGGGCTATTTTTCTAGTGATTTTATAATATACTTGTGTCATAATGTTTGAATAAATAATTATATAATTATATATATATATATATATATATATATATATATATATATATATATATATATACACTAATTTAAAAGATGCCCAACAGGGCGGCATTTAAGCTAGCTCCTGGGGATGACTTTTGATTGGTCCTTCCTCACAGGGGGGGGAATAGTTGCTATAGGCAACGACAAACTACAGAAGAACTCAAAATTGATCGCTGCATTTAACTATTGCGTTAATATTTGGGCTTACCTTTTAAAAGTCGAACGATAATTCATCTATCGCCATTTAATTTAAAGATAATTTGATGTATATAGGTCCTCACTTCCCGTACAAATAATTATTTTTCGATTATTCCCAAATTTAATCCGAATTTATAAAAATTATTATCGGACAAAAACTTTCGTTGCAAAAAATCACGTGAAAATTTGCCAAAAACAATGGCAGTCATGAAAACTTGGGAATCCAAAATTTCAGGATTACGGGTCTGGATCTGGACTGGAATGGTTTTAATTCGCTGACAGAGATAGTCTGATTCCAAAATTGTATATGTTGTACTATGGACTCGAGGAGTAAAGTTGAAAAGGTTTGACTCCGAATGCAGGGTTGGTATAGATGGAATAAAATTCCGATAACCAAAACCATTATTTTTTAAAAAGTGTTCAGTACAAAGTAGAGCGAATAATATTTATTTAAAAATTATAGCACAAGTATGTTATAACATCATTACAAAAATAGCCATTTTCTTTCAACACTTGTGGTGTCTTGTCAAGTGATGGTGTTGACTGAAGACACCATCACAAATGACAAAGACCAAACACCATGACAATAACAAAGTGCAAAACTGTTTTATTGATTATATAAGACAGATTTCATTAGATCAGAACGAAAGAAATCGATATGGATAAATGGATAGCGACTCGATTTGAAGAATTCCAGTCGAGTTCGTTACATTGCACATACGCTTGGGAAAGGCGTGAATCCATCTTTTCTCTTTCTCCACCAATTATGGGTAAATAGCAGCACAGAGTGTGTCTTAGAAACTTGGGTAGCAACCGGTCTAGGAGAAGGACAGCTCTAACTTCATAACCTGCATTTATGTGTTAAATAGCCTCACCAACCCGCAATTGGCAAAGTGTGGTAGGTACAGATACACCCCTGAAGACATGTTCAATTATAGAGCGGTTCCTCAAACAGTATGAGAAAACATTGGATTTGAATTTGTAATATAAAACTTACAACTGAAGATACTAACTTCGTCAAGAGACTTTTCTTATAGGAGAGTAAATTACGTCCGCACTTTCGCTGCTCCGATATTTTAGCCTTATGCCAGACCAACCTAATTAAATATCTACCTTGGCCTTGTCAAGGCTGAAGTAAACTTTATGAATCTATCTGTCTTGAAACCCACACGGCGTTTTCTGTACCAAATGTACAAATGTTTTCAGTTATGATGAAATTAATGATATTATCTTATTCTATTTTCTTTTTTCAATAAAAGTTGTGTTAACTTTAAGGCGGGTCATGTTACGCCACTCAAAAATTTTCCACAGTGCCTCAGTTTCATCGAGATGCTGGATATATTGATCGATATTTGGAAGTGTCTCTGTAAGGTCCTGCTTCCTTTCACATAAATAAGGCTTATTAAGCCGAGAATCTTTTACTAATTAGTTGTGCCCCCACTCCAAAATATGGCATCTTAACTTACTTTAAATCTGCTGACTCATCACAAATTTTGGGAAAATAATTTTTGCATTTTGTGTTTTAGCCAGGTACATCAATGGTTCCTCCTGAGAGAGAGAGGGGGGTTGAGGGATGGGGTGAAAGAGGGTGAGAGAGGGGGTTAGAGAGCGGCGGAGAGAGGGTGTGTGAGAGAGAGAGAGAGAGGGTGAGAGAGGGTATGTGAGATAGAGAGTGTGTGAGAGAGAGCTCATGTGCATAATCAACCAACCAGAGACTCAGTGGCCCCAGAATAGCAATAGTAGCCAAAATTAACGAGTATCGAACTATCCAGTAAGCCAGTCGATTATAATGCTGACCTCGAATTATTTTCGAATAAACATTTCTTTTTCTTGTATGCCAGATATATTTTTTAAATATTTAAATTAAATCTCTATTACTTGGCGCAACCTTAATGAGAAAAATATAAATCTAAAAATGCATTATTAAAATTTCAAATTGACCAACTTCTCATTGACCAATTCCAGAATGTCGCATAGCAACGCTAATCAATCACAGAATCGGATAAGGATTATAAGAAAGAAATGCCATAAGCAGTGATTAGGAATCACTGAAAAGGAGAAGAGAATCTTCAGACTCAAGATCTTTGGGGCATGCAAGACAATTCCAAATATTATTCAAGACAAATGTATTAAAAAATAGAAAATGTCTTAAAAAAAATATCGGAAGTCACTTTTTAATCTTAGGTAATTGCTATCAGGAATAATGGATCAACGATGGTAAACCTCTTTGGGAACTTTGCATACAAGTATAATTTATTCTTCTCTTTGATAGTTTCTTCGAATCTAAAACCCGTTGAAATAAGGGCATATCCCAGTGGTAACCTCACAGTCTACGATTACGGCAATAATGAACAAAATACGTGGACCATGCGAGCGATATCACGACGACAGATAATCACCTTAGAGGTAAGCGAAAACACGCACACACACGCACGCACACACACACACACACATACACACACGTGTGCGAGGATGTGTTGAAGAGTTCTTGGCCTGACCAGTTCTACAAATTTGATCAAAAAGATCCACATGAGGTTTCCATGAAGAGTAGAATTGGAATGTCATTTGGAAAAAATCACGAAAGAAAACAAAAAACAAAAACAAAAAAAAAAAACAACAAGTAAATAAATAAATAAAACATTATTATCCACATCAGTTTATATTTCTTAGATGAAGTATTTACATTGTTTGGACTATTGTCCTCATCTTTATTGTCATACTCACGACGTTTTGGCCGTTATACGCTCCGGCCTTCTTCTCTTTTCAATATACTGTCTATCGTCTCGAAATGTATAAAAGGTTAATTCCTTAATCCCTTAGATAATTTCTGTCTATCCTTGAATAATTAATTTTTTAAAGAATATCCAATATCGATTTTTTGTTATTTATTAAACTTAACTGAGCATAGAGTAAATTCAGAGAACTGTATTGAAATAGGAAGATTGTACTACGCCAATCTTCGATTCTCCTTTATTTTCACATGATGCCTCTTTTTGGATTAATGTGCGATATTTCTTGGACCTGCCCCTCTTACAATTTGTGGATTCTTCTTGAAATCTAACATCTTGTTAAATGTATATATCTATTCAACCGTAAAATATATTTTAGAATATTTGTGTTAAGTAAATTTCTTAATTCAGTGATAATTTTCAGTTTCATTTTAGCATTTGAGACTAGTGAACAATTGAGAACTTTATTTTTCAATTATTTAAACAGAGAATACAAATGCATCTTCTGGACAAAGATGAAGTGATTGTATATAATGGAGACTCCCTAACTTCGCCGATCCTGGCAACTTATACAAGTACAGATAATCCATTAATGGGACCACAATTTGTGCAGTCGACCGGAGAAGCCATAACTATCCTTCTTAAGAGTCGAGGGTTTTTCTCAAATGGCGGATTCATTTTTTCATATCAGCAAGGTAAGAAGAAAAAATAATGACTACACCAAAATGATTCTGTGATATTATTTTAGGCAAATATATTTCAACAATATTACACATACTGTATTAGTCATTTTAATTACAAAATTAAATCACCTAAAAATGCTATAATAATTATACCTAGAGTAAGAAATGATTCGCTTTTAGTTACAAATAATCGGACAGTATTTCTGTTCGTATATGAGATTTTCTGGTGCATGTGTACCGAAGTAAATCAATAAATCCGTAGCATATTGATAAAGAATTGCATTTATTGTACACAACATTGTTTTTAATATCCTTCTGCCGGAATTGCTGGTACGGTGTTTATTATTATTATTATTATTATTATTTATTTATTTATTTATGTATTTATTTATTATTATTCATTATTTATTTATCCTTATAATATTATTAATTATTATTATATTATCATGTATTATTTTTATATTATTATTATTTATTATTTTTATTATTATTTATTATTATTTATTTATCATTATTATTTATTATTATTTATTATTAATATTTATTATTTTTATATTATTACTATTTATTATTTATTTATTATTAAATTATTTATTATTATTATTTATTATTATTATATTATTCTTTAATATTATTATATTATTACTTATTTTTATATTATTATTTATTATTATTATTGATTATTATTTATTATTATATTTTTATTTAATTTTATATTCTTATTATTTATAATTAATATTTATTATTTTTATATCATTATTATTATTATTATTATTTACGTTCGTACTAATGTCTTCATCTTTGTCATCATCACAGCGTTTCAGCCATCGTGACTCCTGTCTTCTTCAGGTGCCACAGCACAAAAGCCTTGTGGGTTAAAGCGTTGGCTCTAGAATCTTGTAACATAGTAATTTTAACTTCAATCCCTAAATTTGGTAGTAGGTATGAAGTCAGCGTCAGTGGAAACGGCGAATAATAACGGCGCAGTACTAAATAAAAACAAGGTGAAACACTGGTTGACACGTTTCGTTCGAAATTGCCTGAGGATTACACAGATCGAGAAGCATCTGATGAAGGCAGAAGAGTACAACGGGCGAAACATTGTAATAACAAGAAAACAACATTTGTCCGAATTCAAATAATATAAATAATAATCTCTTCCCTTGTCAGTCCATTTCATGCAGTGACTTCGCCTTTAATCACCGTACAATCGGACAACATAAGTGCAGTGAAACTTTTAAATCAACATTCGACTAATAAATATTTTCAGATAATGGGCTTTTTTAACAATGATGTTCACCATGTATAAAGCACAAAAGCCACTCGAGGTAGAGAGTTACAGAGTAAAAGTTACAGTTTGTGCGAGTATGTGTGGAAGATAATGGTTACACTCTAGACTTGAACAGGTTAAGATTGTAGTACTCGAGGAAGCATACTCTTGGGAGCCGTTTCCACAAAGCAGCTATTCGTGGGAAGAAGCTGCTCGAGTGGAACTTACACCTCACCAATGAAATAAGAAGGGAATGAGTTACGATGTGCCTGTCATGGCCGGTCTTAGCCGTGAATGCAAGAATTGGTGGATCTAAGGAATGTAATTAGTCTGAATACTTTCCATGGATATAGCGACAGCGCAGTGAGACATTTACGACATCTCGCCTGTGAGGAAAGGGGTTGTAGGGTAGAAAATAATTCATCATCCACAAGGACGCGGAGATACTTTTGAACTATTAAGATTTAAAGGTGAAGACCGGGCAGCTCCTGCCCATATATGGCAGTATGACTCCATTTTCCACCTGGTCTAATGTGTGTGCTGAAATGAGAGTGTATCGTTTTTGTTGATCAAGAAAAATGTATTCTAAATTTTACCTATTCACTGACACTTATTAAAAAGGAACTTTAATTGATTTTATTTTCCAGGTTGCACAATAGAAATAAACGACCAATTGTCTGGCGAGATCATGTCACCCGGGTATAATATGATTGAAAACTACCCCAATTCTATGGACTGCAAATGGTACATCAGTATTCCATCCAATCAGAGTTATTCACTAAAGTTCGATTCGAATTATGACATTGATACGCCTGATGATGGTCTCTACGTATGTACATTTCTTGGTTCAATTATTGATTGAGTGATACTGAAGTTTTTATTGTTTAATGAATACCAGGGTAGCGTAACAATGATTGAATTCTTAAATTACCGTATTGATGGGTATATAAGATACATAGGTAAGACGTACATTCGTTTCCGTGGGGGATATTCAAGCGAACAAAGATTGTGGAAAGTTTTGCTTTCAAATCAACAGACGGTGATCTTATTTAATTCTCGGGAAAGAATCTTTGATTGTAAATCAAAACAAAATATTGAAAAGAAAATCAAAACAATTATATTGATTAATGTTATAATATTTCTGATTGGTGTAGATACAGAAATGTGAGGAAGTATATTATGTAGCTCGGCGGTAGAACGTACGCCTTCCAATTATGAGATCCAGGTTTGGATCTCCCTATTGTCGATTTGTTTTGATCTTTTGATCCATCTGGAAGGAGACAATCCTCGTATGTGGCACTTATGGAAAGCGCCTGAAAACACCGACTGATGGAAGCCATCTATCGTTCTTCTAGCATGAAGTCACAAGTCATCGTGACCGAGGGTTTGAGCATACTGGCCTTGTTCGCATTCCGAACCACTGTTACATCACCTGCGTATCCATATATATATATATATATATATATATATATATATATATATATCTTTGTGTGTGTATGTGTGTGTGTGCCAGCTTCATTAAATATGACACAAGGTGCTTTGATTAAGTTTTTATACAATTTCTCATATGATCCTATAATTTTCTTACAGTAGATAAATTATGCAAAAACTGTCCAAATGTTATATTTTTCCGAGCGCTTTCGGCTATACATTTAGCCATTCTCAATTATGAAATATATTGACTGCTAACTGGAAATAGATTGCTGTATGTATGTATTTAACATTATAAAATGTTTTATTTTCAAAACACAGGTGTACATGTTCATACTTGATATTATTGAGTGTTGTTTTTTGCTTCCATTATTTTTAGCCTTCTTTTTACATGTAGACGATGCTATTATATTTATATTATCAACAATTATGTTGCAAATAGGGTCCTTGAAAATAGGAGATGAAACTGCTAACTACATTAACTCGAATCACCCCGATACTATTTTGAAGTAGATACCAATCACTGTAGGCACTAGAATCAGTAAACATTCATCTAATAAATATATCTTTGATATAAACAAAGAACAGTGCGATAAGGCTCTCCCAAAAGCGGCTTTAACAATAAACTATCTTACTTGAACCCCACAAATAACACTAGAGTGACCTGCAAGCATAGAAATAGAAAAAGAAATATAATTTGGTTCACCGCCCCCCTTCTGTAAAATTAACATAGAACAACTTTTTTTGAAGCTTATAAATATACATTTTCAAAATAACCACCCCTAAGCAGAATTTTTAATAGGAAAACTATCAAATTAAGTTATTCCTGTACGAATATGTTTAAAATTATAGATTTCCACAATAAAGATGTTCTAAATAAATTCTATGGTTTCAGCAATATATCTAGTATGGATCCCACTTGTAACCGTAGAAATAGTGTACCTTGTCCAACTGAAGGAAAATGCTGAGCCTCGAATGTGATCTACTATGAAAACGAAAACAATCACCATATTTACATTGGAATTTCTGCGGGTGAATAGAAACAAGGTTTATATACACATAGGTACCCTTTTTTTCAACTCAAAATTAAAATTCCAAACTGCCCTTTCCAAAAACGTTTGGGAATTGAGGGAGAAAGACCTGAACCTTCAGATTGACTGGAAAATCATAGCTTTCGCCCACAGTCTTGGTAATTTTTAAGGAAGATGTAATCTTTGTCTACAAGAGAAAATTGGAATAATTAAATTTGATAATCAAAATAAACCAAAGGAATGGATTCATTTTAAAATGTCACGAAAGTAGATTTAAACTAATCCAGAGTTATCACTTCACGTATATACTTTTACTTCTACTTCTCACCTTTCTTATCACTTAACCTTCCAAAATGTTTTTTATTTTTTTCAGCTATTACTATAAATTTTGTTTCCTTCTCACTCATTTACTATTACTGCTATTATGACTATCACGATTATCTTTGGTATTACCTAATTTTTTTATTATTATTCCGATTTTTTATTACAAGGTTTCTTTAATTAATTATCATTTATTTGGTTTTAGATTTTTTTTGACTCATCATTGTTACCCCTTAATTATATTTTAATTGGTGATGGCAATTACCGCTTTTCTCGTTCCTTCTTTTAATGGGTTTACTTTTTAAGAAGATATGTATATATATATATATATATATATATATATATAATAGTATATAATGGTATAGTACTATGGTGATATATTTAATATTTTATAATAATAACATAGGAATTTGTATAATACTATAGTATTGTTTAATTAGGTAGTTAAAATATAATTATAATGGTATTAGTTGTAGTTGTGTAATAATATTTGTAGTCATGTAGTAATATTTAATAATAATATTCAAAATAATATTTGGTAATAAAATTTAATAATAATATTTGATAAATAATTTTGTTATTTTAATTAAAATTATTGGATTTTTTATGATGTGTTGATATAATTAATAACAAAATAGTATTATTTAATATAATATAAATGATATGTAGTACAGTGATGTTAATATATTGAAATTTAATATTAATATGTCTCATTGAAGTATGATATATGCATATATCTTGAATTTTTGGTGTAATGAAGTATTATGTAATAATTCAATTTAATAATATTGTTTAATGAGGTATTTACATTTTAAGTAGTATCTTTTATTATAATGATATTTAATAAATTTTTAATACCTTTAATATTTTATTTACTATTATTTAATATAATATTATTTAGTAATATTTAATTATAATGATATTATGCAATAATGTAATATTTTAATAATGATATAATAATACTTATAATGTAATAAATATATAATAATTGTATATATTGTTTATATTTAAATATTATATATCTTTTTTCTTTATGTGCCTTTATTTTTTAATTAGTACTTTTATTTACTTTCTTTATTAATTAGTACTTTATTTACTTAATTATAATTTATATATTGATTTTATTAATTAACCGGACTTAATTTTTTCACGCTGCCTTATCTTTCTAATTGTAAATGTAGATTTTTCCTTTTTTAATTACCCTTCCTCTATTATTGGTTTTTTTATATAAGTTATTAAATCTTCTCTAAAGTTCTCTTCTCTTGTAGATGCTAATAGTTTAGTATATGTTAATATATGTTCTTTTTAATTTAAAATGAAGAACATTAAATGATACATCTCCTAACATGAAAATAATTAAACCATTATATGTTTTTTAATCATTTAATATTTTATTATATTAAATCACGATCTAACAACCATATTCGTTCTTCAACGATGACGAAAACTGCTCAACTTGGCAAGAATATTTGAAAGAAGATAGATGAGGAGTACAAGCAATGTAATAGATATACGGCATTTTCCAAGCGTTTTAATGGAAAATTCGGAGCTTTTTTCAAGAAGTAAGACAAGATACAGTGTTGAGAATAAGTTAAGGCAGAAAACGGTTCATTTATGAGAGAATGGAAAGTAAAGTTGTTAGAAGTTTCTTCAAGACACCTCACTTCTGGAAATCCTCATGTGGCGAGATTAACCAACTGCATACTCTATTTCAGAACTTACACCCCAAAATCAAATTTACGCAAGAATATAATATCAACGAATTACCATTTTTAGATATACTCATTAGAAATAAAAACAACCGCATAATCACAGATATCGACCACAAACCTACAGACACCCAACAATATCTTCATTTCAAGAGCCATCACCCAAAAAGCTGCCTGAAATCCATCCCCTATTCCCTAGGTTTGTTCTATAGTGACTAACAAACACCTCCGAAATTTAAACTGCAACTCCAAAAATGTGATCTATGCACTTAAATGCACAAAATGCAAAAAGACATATATAGGTATCAGCCAACAACTAAACAACAGGCTCTCCTTACATAAAAACATCAAATTACAAGACAACAGAAAACTCTTCGTATCAAAAAACAGGATGATTTCAAAATTATGCCAATATATCAAACAGACAATTATTCTAACCTACAAATACAAGAAAAAAAACTTCATACACAAATTTACACCAGAACTAAATAGATCACAAATCCTAAACACAAAAACACAACATGCACACATAATGGCCAAATACAGTGGTCGAACCACGCAGATATATGTGCACACACTCATATGCCGGTATGTGTGGAGTGTGAATATGTATACACATATTGGCAAAAACAGACTACTCACAAACACACACACGAACTCTACACAATATAAGAAGTGTGTGTATGTGTATGTATGCATATGTGTATACTAATCCCTTATAATGAAACAGTATGTATTAGGTTGGTGCAAAAATAATGACGTAATAATGTCGTTTTTTGACGTATTTTTAACTTCAAAAAACGACATTATTACGTCATTATTTTTGCACTAACCTAATATGTATGGAGAGAGAATATTCATATATGCATGCTAACAAAAACATTCACAATATAAAAAAAAAAAATGAAATAGATCTAAAAACACACAGGGGTCATTAAAAGATAAGAATACAGATATCTTTCCTCACCGTTTCTCGGGCCAATCTTAATCTTTCTCACAGCCAGTTCAAAGAAGACATTTGTGTCACTACCACACAAAAAAAAGAATGTTTAACATCGAGAATGTTTAACATCGAAAAGCATAAGGAAAATTAATTCATTTTAATAAAATGTGAAAATATCCACTCTTTACCTGAAGAAGATCCCGTGTTGTAAAAATATGGAAAATAAAGCATAATATAAATTTTTTAAAAAATACACATTAGAACCAAAGTCTTCTTTTTAATATATACACTTTTCTCTCGTTGGAACAAATGAAATGGACTAAGTCTGACAATTATTTTAATATATTTCTTGTTTAAACGTTATTTTGATAGATACAAATATTAAGTAAATGATCTGTTTATAATAAACAGTATTAACAATATTTACCGACCTGAATGTCCGAGAAATTTTATAGAAAATATGTGTACTTTGATAGGAATCGATCTTGAATCGATACAAATGGTATAACACGTCAGTCTATATTGACGATTTCGTGTAGGATACAGGTTCGATTCCTGCCGGACGACACATACGTTATATATATATATATATATATATATATATATATATATATATATATATATATATAACCGAATGAGTAAATATACGTAGGCATAGGAGTAAGCGATCGTATACAAAATACACGCGCACGCACACACACACATATATATATATATATATTGTGTAGTTAGTAAATTTTAATATATTTAATTTTAATTTAAACAGCTTTAGTTAAAAGCCATTGAAAATTCCTTGACGATGTTTTATTTTTTCGATGTTCCGGATTATTATTATTTTGTTTTGGTTTCAGATTCGTATTTAAAAGTATTATTTTTAATATCTGTGTACTTTCGACTATCGTTAGCCATTATCAAAGGCTTATTTCGGTCATTTCTTGCAATCTTTTTCGTTTACTTTGTGATTCCTCTGTGGATGATTCCTTTAAATAGTTTAATTATATTTTTTAAATTATTTATATTTTTATTCATATTACTGTTTGCTTTTATTCTTTAAGGTTTAGTTCAATCTGTTTAGTGACCAGGTTAATGAGGAAATTATTGTTCATTGATTTTTAAGTATTGTTTGTCTAGAGGATATTATGTTATAATAATATGTTATATCAGTGATAAGATACACTCTTGCAATTAAGTAGGTTGGTTGATTCATTTTTAAAGTTTTCGCTATTCAAGTCCGTTAATCTAAGAAATGAATCTTGTTATGTTCACTTCTGGTGAAAAATGTAAGGACAGAATTATTTGAAAATGTTGTTAGTATGGCATCACTATAACGGATGTAGTTTATTTTTTTTGTGGAGGTAGGATTTTTATTTTAAAATCATTTTCTCGGGCTGATATATAAATCTCCGACAATGTTGGGGCGATAGGTGATCTCATAGTAACAGCATCAATTTGAGAATAAATATTTTCTTAATGGGCGTAGAAAGAAACTTCTCTGGTGTAGGTTAGTATTCATTTATTTTTAGGATTGTTGTGTTTATTTAGGGGCTTGGGAGAGATGACATTTTTCTGTTATTATGTCTACTTTTTCTTTGATGGGTACGCTGACGAGTAAGTTTTCGGAGTCTAATGTTGCCGATGATAATGTCATCGTTCGGTCCTGATGCTTTTGGGAATCTATGAATTTTTATGAGTACTTAATGGTGTATTTTGAAGATAAGTATGACTTAATGCTTTGGTTGATTCTTTTTGTTATATGGTGAGCAGGCTGTGAGAATTTGTAATATTATTGGTCTACGTACAAAGATAAAATCATAAAGACTGTACAGAAGTGCTACTGATAAACTTTTAAAAAAGATATTAGTCATAAAAATCAGTGACAAGAAAACTTTTCTGTCTCTCTCTTTCTCGCCCTCTCGACCTTTTTCTCTCTCTCTCTCACTCTCTCTCCCTACATACATACATATATATCTATATATCTATATCTATATCTATATATATCTATAACTATATATCTATATCTATATATATATATGAATAAAAAGAGACAAGAGGAAAAGCTATTCTTAGCCGACGCCTTTCATCCTCTGAGGAACTTTATCAAGGCAATATAGGATTTATTCTGTTGCACGTGTATATATACAAAAGCGAGGATGTCATTGTATTTTTTTAAATGAATGTTATGTAAATTGTGATTAGATTGTTATAGTATGAGATGGATGTATATCTTTTATTTTTATCATTTTTATAGAATCTTTAATTTTAAAGATAATTGATTTATTTTATTTTAAAATATGTAAAATCCTAGATAAACCAATGACATCCTCACTTTCGTATATAAACACGTACAACAAAATAAACCTTATATTGCCTTGATAAACTCCCTCATAGCACAAAATGCCTAGGCTAAGAATAGTTTTTCCTCTTGTCTCTTTTTATTCATTTGATTGCTTTACAGATGCATTCTATCTGAAAATTATATATATATATATATATATATATATATATATATATATAATAATATTTTTTGTTTAAAAATATGATTCCTTCGCTACATAAGAGTTCTCATGTTTCAAAAACGAAAGCCGAAATCATCCAAATAATTAATAAAATTAAGTTGGATTGTGGTGTTTAGTCCCGTTTCATCTTCAAGCGAAATTTTAGGAATAAGCTATCTCTCGGTTTACGTGTATTTTTACAGAATTTGTTATTGTGGGAGTGGCTAGACTATTTTCCTTCTTTAAGTGGTCAGGGAGCTAATTCTTATCAGTAGATTCATCATCCTCTGAGAGGTTTTGCTAAGGTTGGGTAGGGTATCTATTTCAAGGCTAATGTTTACGGTCATCCTTTAGTTGGTTCTCAGTGAAGGATATTTTTATGGCGCGCCTACAGTCGTTATGTGTCTGGAGAATTGTCTTTTATTATTGTCTATCTGATTATCTATTTATTTATTTGTTTATTTAAGTGGGTGTTTAATATACAGATCGCTTTGCATTGAATTTCAGTTTGTTTTTTTAGTTTTTTTGACGACGGCAAAAAGGGTTTTTCCTATTTAAAGGTTTGGCTGAGCTTTTTAGAATTTTACTTAGCTATGTTTTTTTTTATGCTAATTATCTAATGCGAGAGTCTGTTGATGTCGGCAAAAAACCGTTAACTCCTGCCTATGGTTTAATAATTTTTCATTATTTAGGAATTTAATCATGTGTAGTTTTTCCTGTAGGCATAAGAGGCATGGGTCATCCCAGGTTCTACAGGTTCTTGTTCTATTTACTATTTTCCATTTTACTTAACTGAAGAAGAAACAAACATTATCCTCAGTGCAAAGAAATCTTTCCTCATCCATAATGGGGACCAGTGGATAAAAAACACCAATGACAACTTTGACATTACCATGGGATCTCTAGACTCTGCAGAATCTTCGGACCTTGTCGGTCTATTTATACTGTACAATCTAACCGCCCACCGTGAACTGGACGTTGGGGACATCGGGCTGTACAGAGATGACGGGCTCATGGTAGTGAGGAACTCCACAAGCTTTAAAACAGAGAAAATTAGAAAGGCAATTTACAATGAATTCGGGAAACTAAATTTAAAAACAATAGTCAACACTAAAATAAAAAAGTAAACTTCCTAGACGTAACCCTAGACTTAACTAACAACGTTCACCTACCTTACAGAACACCTAACACTAATCCCTTGTATGTACATCCTAAGTCAAACCACCCTCCATCTATAATTAAGCATATACCCACATCAATAGAGAAAAGAATAAGTATGAACTCAGCAAATAAAGAAATATTCCAACAGCACAGTAGTTTTTACAACACAGCCCTGAAAAACAGCGGATACAAAAACTTTGACATAACCTATAGAAACGTTAGTACCAATAATAAGAGAAACAGGAAAAGAAAGATCATCTGGTATACCCCACCGTACAACCAAATGGTCAGCACCAAACTAGGCCATAAGTTCCTAGCTTTAATTGAAAAGCACTTTCCCACTAATAGCAAACTTAGCAACATCTTTAACAAAAACACATTGAAACTGAGTTACAGCTGCACTGAAAATATAGAAAGAATCATAAAAAGACACAATAAGAAAATCCTAGAAAAACACGCATACCAAAACAGTAATAAAACACATAAACTAAAACTAGATAAAAATAACGAAAAATTATGCGATTGTAGAAACCCTAAAAACTGCCCGTTGGAAAATAAATGCCTCACAAAATCCGTGGTATACCAATGCACTATCTCATCCATTGAGAGCCCTAACACTGATAGGATATACATAGGATCAACAAAGAATAATTTTAAAATTAGATGGAGACAACACAAAAGCTCCTTCAACAATATTCAAAATAGAAATCAGACATCTCTATCCCAATATTTCTGGCATCTAAAGGAAACGAATAAAACACCAAAAGTAAAATGGAAAATAGTAAATAGAACAAGAACCTGTAGAACCTGGGATGACCCATGCCTCTTATGCCTACAGGAAAAACTACACATGATTAAATTCCTAAATAATGAAAAATTATTAAACCATAGGCAGGAGTTAACGGTTTTTTGCCGACATCAACAGACTCTCGCATTAGATAATTAGCATAAAAAAAAACATAGCTAAGTAAAATTCTAAAAAGCTCAGCCAAACCTTTAAATAGGAAAAACCCTTTTTGCCGTCGTCAAAAAAACTAAAAAAACAAACTGAAATTCAATGCAAAGCGATCTGTATATTAAACACCCACTTAAATAAACAAATAAATAAATAGATAATCAGATAGACAATAATAAAAGACAATTCTCCAGACACATAACGACTGTAGGCGCGCCATAAAAATATCCTTCACTGAGAACCAACTAAAGGATGACCGTAAACATTAGCCTTGAAATAGATACCCTACCCAACCTTAGCAAAACCTCTCAGAGGATGATGAATCTACTGATAAGAATTAGCTCCCTGACCACTTAAAGAAGGAAAATAGTCTAGCCACTCCCACAATAACAAATTCTGTAAAAATACACGTAAACCGAGAGATAGCTTATTCCTAAAATTTCGCTTGAAGATGAAACGGGACTAAACACCACAATCCAACTTAATTTTATTAATTATTTGGATGATTTCGGCTCTCGTTTTTGAAACATGAGAACTCTTATGTAGCGAAGGAATCATATTTTAAAACAAAAAATATTATTATAATATAAGCTCTACTTCTGTATAGAGCACTGTCTTCTTAAAAATAAAAACAAAAATACTAAGGAACCCCGGATTATGCACCCAACGTGTTCTTTTCTATTTTCTGCATACCTGCACAAGGATATATATATATATATATATATATATATATATATATATATATATATACATGTATATATATATATATGTATATACAGATATATATATACATATATACACGTATATAAATATATGTATATATACACATATATAATATATGTATATATACATATATACATATATATGTGTATATATATATACATACATATATATATTATATATATATATATATTGTGTATTTAGACAGCAATCCTTCATTTATGCATGTTTCATTAAAAATGACAGACAAGGTACTAAGGATAAGCTTTCCATCCAATTTATCTTGTGTTCGAACAAGAGCTTTCTTTTGAGGACACAGAGTATGTAGAAACTGTCCAAATGTTTTATAGTTCCGAGCGCTTTCGGCTATACATTTAGCCATTATCAAGGGGGATTTTATTTTTTCAGTTTAATTGAGTGTGTGCGTTATGTGTATGTTTTTAGTGTTATAGAGATGTTTTATTTTCCGAACACGGTTAGCACATTGTGGCCTTGTTCGTAGTTAATATTGTTAAGAATTGGCTTTTTTGTTTTTTATTATTAGGGCTTCCATTAATTTTAATATTTTTTTACAGGTGGATGAGGTTATTATGTTTGTGTTTTCTATTTCGAATGAAGTTTGGTAGATTTCTATGTATGTTTAAATGGGTTCCAACAGAGCTCTGGTCAGACAGATGTGATGTAAGGCGTCTGGATAGGCATATATATTTATGTAACTTTTGACTGTATGTTCAGAATCTTCTACTATATTTTCTTAAAAAAAACAAATACACATTAACTACAAACAAGATGAATTTTCACTTAGAAATATTATAAAAAACATAGACTATCCCAGTTGACACGAATAAAAAAATCAAATTAATTATCTACTATAAACATTTAAGACAGCTAACCTTATCGTCAAAAATACCAACGCACCAGCTAAGTCAAAATTACAAAGAACAAATATTATCTATGAGTTCAAATGCCCCTTAAGGAACTGTGTTCCTGATCAAACCGAATTCACAAATAATTATATCGATCATGCAACTACATCCACATCCAGACGCCTAACGTTACACCTGTCTGACCAGAGCTCTGTTGGAACACATTTAAACGCTTAACCAATTTTGAATACAGAGTTGTTTTTCCTAGACTTGTTACCAATCAAGGCTAGAGAGACCAGTTAGCACTGATATTAACCCGTAGTTGAGTGTAGGCGGGGAGAGATGGATTCATACCATTCCAATTTATGAGAAAGTGAACGAAAAGAATTCGACTCCACAGCTACGCCATCCAAACATCCACATTCCTTCGCCTATTCTTATTAAGTATAAACCAGCATAAACAATACCTATGACTAATGACATCTATTTGACCTTGTAACCAGTCACTGTTCTTTTATGACATATCCCCAAAGAGAATTGGTGCAAATTTTTTTTGGAAAGAGTTTTCTTTATTCGTTATTTCTACTCCATACTACTTAATCAAGGTTTATGATCCTTACTGGGTGCTCCGTAATCTCGGCCTTATGCCACAACTAAGCTATATTGATAAGGACACTTCGGCATGGTTAATTGTTTGAAAGTTTGTCTCGCTTGATCAATTACAACTGAGTAGTGAGTTCAATACTCTTTGGGTGCTCCATACTTTTGACCTTGTGTCACATCTAAGCTACACTTATAAAATCAACATACTGCTTACTTAATGGTTGTCATGAGTGTCGTAAGAAATTGCCTATAAAACACCAGATGAAAGAATAACATATTTATAATAACAAATAGACTTTATTTTGGCCAACAGATTTACAACATCGTCAATTCTGGAAGCAAGCTACTCTATAACAATACCAATGATGCCGTCGCACCTTCACAATTAAAGGACCTTAAAGGTGTTGTCCAGATCACTTTTACAACCAATGCTGTTGTAAACAAGAAAGGATTCAAGGCCGTTTTTTCAATAGGTAAGTTCAATAAAAGCTATTTCTTGTCAAAAGAAAGAAAACCTCAGCTCGTACCTAGTGCTCCCGGGATTATAGTCATTCCATTAATGAATTATTATCTATTCATTAATCCATAACGAATAACAAAAAGAAAACAATTGTGTTTATATTCTTTATACAGCATAAAAAGGTATTATGATACTCTTTTAGATTTTAGAAGTAGACGAAATTACTAGCATTATGGAGATGCCATAAAAATAGTTTTGAATAAATTCAATAAGAATCTCGTGTTTAAATCAAATAATGTTAGAGTTTTTTGTTTTTTATTCAATGCAAAAGACGCTAGAAACAATATATCTTAGATTTTCGACTGTTTGCCGTGGGTATACAGTACGCTGACCTCGGAAACTATTAGTAGTGAAGTTTAATCCTCACTGGGGATCACAGTAGTAAATCTTGATCTAGCTAAACTGAACGCTATAAATATTTCAGGGAGAAGAGGTCGTAGAAAGATGTTATCTTATACGTTATTACTAGTGAAGTCAATCTTCATTGAAGTCATCTTCATGTAGTCGTGTTCTAAACAATTGTAAAACTTTCCCAAAGAATAGGTCGTAGAAAGATGGTTAGCGATCTAGTCTCACTAGTACGGTTAATCCTTATTGGGGATAATAGCATTATGCTTTGAACTCTACTAAGCTAGATCCTGATAATGTTATAGGGCAACGGTTATAGAAAAATATTTCCAAAGTTAGTCTTGCATCATTTGTGATTCCAGGCGTTATTGTCTTTTTCTAATGATAGCCTTTTTTTCTTCTCCAAATAACACTAAGTTTTGGTAAATATATATCATTACTACTTTTTTTCTAGATTGTCCCGACCCAAACTTTAACGCCAATACAATAACAAATTCAGCCGATAGAAAATGGCACTATGGATCAACTTTTGACGTCTCTTGTCAGCAAGGATACAGTTTCTATTCTGAAGAATTCGAAGATAATGGCAGCACCAATGAATCGTTTGTTAGTAAGACTTCAGTGAAAATGACCTGCCTCAAAGGCGGGCAGTGGAATGTCAAAACGATTCCCCAGTGTTCGAGTAAGTATTCCACATTGTGTATGTATAGATTTTAACAGAGTTATCTGCCATTGGAGTGTATAAATACAAGTGAGAAAGAGGCGGCCATTTTGCTTTTTCAGTATTGCTCAGAAGCATCTCCAGCGGACGTCTTCTGCACTTTACAGTGTAGAAAGGTAGATCATTAGTTCTGGGAATTTGACAGTCTATGAAAACTGCCAAGTTATTTAAAAAAATTAATGATTTTGTTTTCCTGGTTGAGATTTATCTATGGTGGTTTAAATTTAGCTTTATGGACGTAAACGTTCGTCAATATACTGCTGAGCAATAACATTTAAATGCAAGCTATTTACTGCATTTATGCATTATTCCTTTACTGGCAAGTGTGAATGAAGAAAAGAGATTGGCGAAAAAGATCATGATCGCCAGTTAATATCTAATGCCCAAATCGAGTAAGTGCTTGAACATTCTCGGCAAGCTACATAGAATTGTATTGTAATATGATTCACTCCAAGAAAGAAGTGTCTAAATCGAATTTAAATTGTATCAGGAACCTTTGATCTGTAGTGATTCCAATATGCACTAGATTCCGCCTAAGAGATACTAAAGAAAGCTTTGTGTCAAATCAGAATGTCAAAATATCTAGATGACTCCAAGTTTGACTTAAAATATCTAGATCTTTTGACTTTCTGATTTGACATAAAGTGTAGAATCGAACCTCAAAGAATACTGTTGACTGGCCCGACATAAGCAGTAAATCAACCAATTAAATATTAACTGGCGATTATGATCTTTTTCACTTAGAATATAGACACACAAGAAAACCGACTGACAAGAAATTAGATAAACCCAGAAGTCACGATAGGGAGGGCAGAATGTCTGAAGCGCTCCCGAGAGGAAGAACAGAAGGTTCGAAGGAAGTCCCCGAAACCACATACCCTAGATTCGGCAGACGTTAATCTAACGAAGCCCAGAAGTGAATAAACGATTATTTTACGCAATTTAGTCTTGTATTCATATGAGACGTTACTTACAATATATACACATGTATAATGTACAGGAGTCCCTCGATTAGTGCGCGTAATTTCTCCATCGATAACTATAAAAAAAAAAAAACAGTTTTCAATTACTATGGTTAAACTGAAGAATATTTTACGGCACTAATCGAATTTTGGCATATAAAATTTTAGCGCACTAATCGAAAATGCATTATATAGTGCAATAATCCACTGATTATTCTTGAGTTTTAGCCTCTTCAAAAACAACCCATTTTTGCCTAAAAACCCGATCCTAAAAACCCGTACTATACTCGAATCTATATATAGCTGGCCACTCGTATTCGTTGATATCAGTCTACTAGGGTGGCTAGCCAATCCCTATTGCAGACGCGTCTTAGGCACATTTGTGTTTGTTCAAGACCCACAGAGCCCACCTGTGGTTTATAATGCAGCTATGCGGAGCAGACCGAAGTTACAGTTTCTGGGAAAGTGCGTGTTACCTAGCGTGATCAACAATTTGAATAACGCCAGCACGCTTAAGCCCTCAGCCACGATGACTTGTGACTTTGTGCTAGCACAGTTCCGTCTACCCAATTTCACTCACAAGGCTTGGGTCAATCTGTGGTATGGTTTTCAGGCATTTCCCAAAGGTGCCACACGCTGGGATCGACCCCTTCTATTCCATAACATCGGTAAATCTCTTTCCTGAAAAATCGACCATGATGTGATTCGAACCCGGGTCTCATGGTTAGAATGCGAACATTCTAATCACTCGGCTACTCAAATCTATACAGTACACAATATTACATTATAGGTCTGTGCGGAAAATGAGTGAGAAAAAGATTTCAAATTTCTTGAAAACTAAAGCAGTATTTGCGTTAGAATTTGGCACAAAAGACAAACACAGATTTAAAGAATCTCATTGTTTTTGGACGGTTTTCATCAACTTTGAAAACTTTTCACTCATTCGTTTGGATTTGTGTAAAACTCAGAACGTTCAAAACGTTCGGGTTTCTGTTTGGTCATTAGCAATTTAAAAATCTATCAAGGCACTTTTTTTTTCAATCCTGGTTTTTGTAAATGTAGCAAGGAGAACTGTTCTGCTAGAAGATAACATTTCTACAAAGATAGTTGCCTGTGTAGTGGAAAGCAATCCTCAATGCTTGATATACCGTGGCATCGAATAGCATTTAATAGTTTTCAACACTAAATACTGAAACTTAATTGACTGAGGAAAAATATCCTACTAAAATGCTTTCGTCATCTTGACTTTTGTTTGTCCTCAACGGACAGATAAGGATTAAGATTTTTCACCGGAATGTCTAAGACGACTTGAATATCTAACGACGACCTCTCAAACCTGTTTTTATCATAAAAGATCGTTTTGTAAAAAGAACAATCAAAAAGTCTTGTAAGAATGGTAGCTAGAATCTTGCGTGAAAATGGTTTTCAGTCGAAGATGCGTGTTAAATTCATTTCGTTTTAATCCACAAAGTTTTAATTATTGAATGATTCAGTAATAACAAAGGATGACTGATTAAATGTTGTGCTGTATGTAAATTAGCGGGAAATGGTATTGAACTCTTCTTTCTGCATATTCGCCTCTATTTATTTCAAGTGAATGCCTTTGCATTTCAGTGAATGCCTTTGCATTTCAGTGCATGCCTTTGAATTTCAGTGAATGCCTTTGCATTTAAGTGAATGCCTTTGCATTTCAGTGAATGCCTTTGTATGTAAGTGCAACCGTAACAAAAGAAGAAAAAAACTTTTGAACTATATCTTCTATTTTCTTTGATGTAATGATTTTATAAAGACTTCAGTTTCGAATTTCAGTTTTCAATACACACCACTTTATGACCAACACGATGGATAATATTAATAAAAATAATGACGTTTTTTGACGTTAAAAAATATTAGGTTGGTGCAAAAATAATGACGTAATAATGTCGTTTTTTGACGTATTTTTTAACGTCAAAAAACGACATTATTACGTCATTATTTTTGCACCAACCTAATATTGCAATACTATTTCGATATTATGATACTATTGGTGCTTTTATATTATGTATGATACTACTACCAACATGCTTTAAGCATGGAACCTTTTGGAATGGGAGCAAAACGCTTACTTTAATTTCTCTTCTGTACACTGGAGTCTGTAAATTGCATTATTTTAATCATAGACGAAACAAATTGAATAATTTTAATAAATACGCATCGAATTTCTTTCTTTCTTTCTTTCTTTCTTTCTTTCTTAATTTAATTTTTATTATCTTCCCCAGA